>JAGIQG010000016.1:14839205-14896330 GCA_024679065.1 Sphyrna mokarran | reverse complement strand
CTATGTTCTATGTTCTAACTATATTGGAGAGTGTTCACGCTGTCCTGTAACTGTCGGGGGGTGCTCACTGTATCCTGTAAATGTTGTTGCGATGCAGATGTTGACCCCATTTTGAGAAGAAATGCTGAATCACCCAAAGAGGAATATCTTGCCTCGTAATTGGTTAGAAGTGCATAGGAAGCTGTGAACTGTTCTTTAATAATGATTTGTGGTTAACGAACAGAAATGTCTGGCATTCACTTGAAAAAGAACTTTTAACAATTTATTTATTTAACTCACAGGTATTTTTAACTAAACAAATAACATATTGAATATAATAAGACTCTAATAGAATGCTGTTCAAATACATATAATACTCCTTCATTAACCAAAAAAATAGAATTCAGTCACTTTCAAAAAATACAAGCAACTTTGTGGCTTTCAGAACCTTTTGGAGTTCCTCCGTTCAATCCTATGTAAGTTTTTTTCTGATTTGGAACTTTCCGCTAGTTAGATGGTGCATTCTCTTCAGAGATTTCTGAAGCTGGCAGAGTTGGGAGCTGCTCTCTCCCTTTCAAGGTTTGAGACGTGGCAGTTCTGCCATTACTCTGCCATTCCCCCACCACACACTCTCTTTTATATCTGTGATGATTGTAATTTTCTTACAATAGGATTGGTCTGATATTATCAACGCCACCAAATTCAAATTCTATAGATTCCTGATAGCTGATTGCTTGCTTTAAATTGATTGATCCAAATTTTTTAAAAAGTTGTCATGTTAAGACTACCGCTTGACTTTTTGGTACAAAAATTTCAGCTTGGACCCTGGGTATATTTTGCATTTAATCCTCAAAGCACTGAAACAAACACCAGTTTTTTAAGGGACAATGCAATTTTTTTTTGCTTCTACCATTTTTACAATTTTTTACGTCTTTTTACCAATATCAAATTCCAACTTCACAAACTTAACAGCACCATGTCGGATAGTGTTCACCCTATCCTGTAACTTTGTCAGGGAGTGTTCATTCTGTTCTGTAACTATATCAGTCTATCCTGTAACATGTCAGGGAATATTCATTTTGTATTATTATCACTTTGGGATCTGTCTAAAAAGGTGTGCAGCAGTGGGGATTGTCACTCTGGCTGTGCTGTAATGGGAATTGGCACTCAGGCTGTGTTGAAAATGGTGACAATACCTTGAGCTGTGTTGTCACAGGAATTTTCACTCCAGTTGTGCTGTAATAGGGACTGTAATCTGGGGTTTGTTGTAACAGTGATTATCATCTGAGCTGTGCTTTATTGGGTGTTATTCTGGGTATACTATACTGGGGGTTGTCCATTTGGCTGTGCTGTAATGGAGACTTTCACTTGGGCATGCTGTAACGGGAATTGTTTCTCAGACTGTGCCATAATGGAGATTGTCACTCTGGCTCTATAATTGGGATTGTCATTCAGACTGTTCAGTATCAGGATTGCCACTCGGGCTGTACTGTAACAGGGACTATCAATAGGGGTTTCCTGCAATGGGCATTGTTCCTTGGGGTGTGCTGTAATGGAGACTGTAACTCAGGGTTTGCTGTAATGGGAACTATCATTCGGGGTGTGTTGTAATTGGGACTGTCACTCAGGGAATACTGTAATGAAGACTGTTACTTGGGGTGTGCTGTAATGGGGACTGTTACTTGAGATGTGCTGTGATAGGGATTATCACACAGGGTATGGTATAATGGGGACTGTCACACACGGTATGCTGTAATGGAGACTGTCACTTGAAATGTGCTGTGATGGGAATTGTTTCTTGCACTGTGCCATTGCATGGATTTTAATTCTGGCTGTGCTGTACTGAGAATTGTCACTTGGGCTGTGTTATAAGCAGGACTATTACTTTGACTGTGCTGTAACAGGGAATGTCATTTGGACTGTGCTGTAACAGGGATTGTCACTCAGAATGCACTGTAACAGGGTCTGGCACTTGGGGTGTCTGTAACAGGGACTGTCAGCCAGGCCATGTGGTAATGGGGAATATCATGCCGGGTGTTTTGTAATGGGGACTATAACTTAGGGTATACTGTAATGGGGACTGTCAATAGGAGAGTGCTGTAACAAATAATTTTACTTGGGTTGTGCTTTAATGAGGACAGTAACTCAAGCTGTGCTGTAATTATTGCGGTCACCTGGGTTGTGCTGTAACAGGGATTAGCACTTGGGTCTGCTGTAATGGGGTTTATCATTTGGGCTGTGCTGTGATTTTCATTCATGATGTGCTGTAATGAGGACTGTAACATGGGGTGCACTGTAATGGGATATGTCACTTGGACTGTTCTGTAATGAAGATTGTCACACAAGTTATGCTGTAATAGGTGTGTTGTAATGGGGACAGTAACTCAGGCTGTGCTGTAATGACAGTAATTCAGGCTGTGCTGTAATGGGGACAGTAATCTGGGCTGTTCTACTTCCGCAGGGTGATGTGGGACTGGCGATGGGGAAGCTGTATGGAAATGATTTCAGCCAAACAACTATCTCCCGGTTTGAAGCGCTGAATCTCAGCTTTAAGAACATGTGCAAATTAAAACCCTTACTGGAGAAGTGGCTGAATGATGCCGGTATGTGATTGTTCATTGACCTGAAGGAAGGACAGAGGCTAGGTGGAGGGACAAGGGCTGAGGGGGAGAGGCAGAGGCCAAGGGGGTGGAGCAGAGGCTGAGGGTGAGGGGCAGAAGGTGAGGAAGAGGGGCAGAATTGGGGAAAGAGGGACATATTCGGACAGGTGGTATTGGATAATGATCTTTGTTAAGTGTTTGGGTTAGTGGGTGAGGTGTTGGATGAGTAACTGATGGATTGGGCAGTGGCTGAGGGGTTGGGCAGTGGGTGAGAAATTGGACTATGGGTGAAGGATTGGGCAGTGGGTGAGTGTTGAGTCAGTGGGTGACGGATTGGGTGAGGAGCTGAGCAGTAGGTGAAGACTTGGGCAGTGGGTGAAGGGTTGGGCAGTGGGTGAGACGTTGGGCAGTGTGTGAGAGGTTGGGTGAGGAGTTGAGTTAGTGGGTGAAGGGTTGGCAGTCACTGAAAGGTTGAGCAGTGGGTGTGGTATTGGGTTAGTATATGAAGTGTTGGACAGTGGGTGAAGTGTTGCATCAGTGGGTGAGGGGTTGGGTCAGTAGGTGAAGGGTTAGATAGTTAATGAGGGGTTGGGTCAGTGGATAAGTGGTTGGGCAGTTAGTGAGACATTGGGTCAGTGGGTGATGGATTGGGCAGTGGGTGAGGATTGGTTGAGAAATTGGCAGTAGCTGAGGGGTTGGGCAGTAGGTGAGGGACAGGTGCCACAGGATGTTTTGGGGATTTATACATCTCTCTTATCTTTTAGAAAATCTCTCCGCGGATGCAACTCTGCCCAGTCCCAACGCAATGAGCAGCCCGCCAATCGGCATCGAGGGAATGGGAGGGCGGAAGAGGAAAAAGCGAACAAGCATCGAGACCAATGTCCGAGTGGCCTTAGAAAAGAGTTTCCTTGCAGTAAGTAATCAGCACAGCAGAGGAGTGCAGATGGAGGGTTGGAATTCCAGTTCTCAGTCAGGCCCTAAAACTATGACACAGTCTCCAGTCACATTCAGAAACCATGGCCCAGATTCCAGTCACATTCAGAAACCATGGCTCAGATCCCAGTCACATCCAGAAACTAGAGCCCAGATCCCAGTCACATCCAGAAACCAGAGCCCAGATCCCAGTCACATCCAGAAACCAGAGCCCAGATCCCCGGTCACATCCAGAAACCAGGACCCAGGCCTCAGTCACATCCAGAAACTAGGGCCCAGGCCCCAGTCACATCCAAAACCAGGGCCCAAGCCCCAGGCCCCAGTCACATCCAGAAACCATGGCTCAAGCCTCAGACACATCGAGAAACCAGGACCCAGGTCCTAGACCCCAATCTCATCCAGAAAGTGGGGCCCAAGCCCCAGTCACGTCCAGAAACTATGGCCCCAGTTTAAGTCAGTGTGACAGGGAGGATGCGACAGAGGTGGTGTGATGGATACGGTGTGATGGGGATACCTGTGTTTTTACAGAATCAGAAACCAACCTCAGAAGAGATAGTGTTAATCGCAGAGCAGCTGACCATGGAGAAGGAGGTGATTCGAGTCTGGTTCTGTAATCGGCGGCAGAAAGAAAAACGCATTAACCCAGCCAGTACCATGAGTATCTCCACACACACACACAGCAAACCATCCATATACAACACTCACTTGGTAAGTACACAGAGAGAAAGAGAGAGAGAGAGATACAGACCCAGAGAGAGAAGGAGAATGAGGTGGGGGCGGGGGGGCGGTATGGACACAGAGAGAGAGAGGGAGAGAGAGAGATATAAACAGACCCAGAGAGAGAGAAAGAGAGAGATATACACACCCTGAGAGAGAGAAGGAGATACAGACCCTGAAGAGAGACCCAGAGAGAGAAAGAGAAGGGGACATCCAGGCCAAAGAGAAGAGAGAGACACACTCAGAGAGAGAGAAGGACTGATGCAAAGAGAGAGAGGGAGAGAGAGAGATACTGACCCAGGAGAGAGAGTGATGCAGACCCAAAGAGAGAAAGAGAGATGCTGTCCCAAAGAGAGAGAGAGAGATACAAGCCCAGAGAGAGAGAGAGAACAAGAAAGAGATACAGACCCAGAGCAAAAGAGTTATATACAGACCCAAAAACAGAGACATGGATACAGACCCAGAGAGAGAGCTACAAACCCAAAGAAAGAGAGAGAGATACAGACCTAGAAAGAGAAAAAAAACTGACCCAGAAAGAAAGAGAGAGAAGGAAAGCTACAGACTCCCAGAGAGACATACTGACCTTGAAAGAGAGGGCAAGAGAAAGAAATACTGACCCAGAGAGAGAGAGAGGGGGAGAGAGAGAGAGAGAGACACTAACCCAGAGAGAGAGAAAAAGAGAGAGAAAGATACAGAGCCAAAGAGAGAGCAAGAGAGAGAGAGCTCCTGACCCAGAGAGAGAGAGAGCCAGAAATACAGACCCAGAGAGAGAGAGAGACATACAGACCCAGAAAGAGAGAGAGAGAGAGACCCAGTGAGAGAGAGAGAGAGAGAGGGAGACACAGGCTCAAAGAGAGAATACAAATCCAAAGAGAGAGTGAGAGTTACTGACCCAAAAAAAGAGAAAGAGAGAGATACAGACTCAGAGAGAGAGACAGAGACCCTGAGAGAGAGATACAGGTTCACAGAGAGAGAGAGAGATACAGGTCCAGAGAGAGAGAGAAAGATAGAGACCCAGAGAGAGAATGAGAGACAGAGCCAGAGAGAGAGAGAGACCCAGACAGAGAGGGAGAGATAATAATCTAAAGAGAGAGAGCGAGAGAGAGAGATAGAGACTGACCTAGAGAGAGAGAGACAGACGTTGACCCAGAGAGAGAGAGATACTGACCCAAAGAGAGGGAGAGTGAGATACAAATCCAGAGAGAGAGAGAGAAAGAAAGAAAGAGAGAGTTACAGACCGAGAGAGAGAGAAAGAGACAGCGAGAGAGAGAGAGAGAGATACGGACTCAGAGAGATAGATGCCTAGAGAGAGAAACAACTCAGAGAGAGAGGGAGAGATACTGACATAGAGAGAGAGAGAGAGATGTGGGGGGGGGTTGTGGGGGGGAGAGAGAGGGAGAGATACTGACATAGAGAGAGAGAGAGAGAATGACCTAGAGAGAGAGGGAGAGATACTGACCCAGAGAGGGAGAGAGAGAGAGACTGACCTAGAGAGAGCAACAGAGAGATATTCACCCAGAGAGAGAGTGAGAGAGATACAGATGCAAAGAGAGAGAGATACAGACCAAAGAAAGAGAGATACAGACCTAGAGAATTTACAGACCCGGAGAAAGAAAGAGAAATAGAGAGAGAGCTACTGATACACAGAGAGAGGGAGAGAGAAATATTGACTCAGAGCGAGAGAGAGAGAGAGAGACCCAAAACAAGAAAGAAATATACAGACCCTGAAAGAGATAAAGAAATACTGACCCAAGAAGATAGAGAGAAAGATACAGATCAGTGAGAGAAAGCGAGGGGTAGGCACTGACCCAAAAAGAAAGAGAGAGATATACAGATCCAGAGAGGCAGAGACATTGAGAGAGAGAGAGGAGAAATACTGACCCAGAGAGAGAGGGAAAAATACCAACCTAAAGACAGAGAGAGAGACTGACCCAAAGAGAGAGAGAGGGAGGGATACTGATCCAGAGAGAGAGAGGTAGAGACCCAGAGAGAGAGAGAGATACAGATCTAGAGACAATGAGAAAGAGGGAGAGCTATTGACCCAGAGAAAGAGAGAGAGGGGGGAAGGTACAAGATCCAGAGAGAGAGAGAGTGATACAAAGGCTCAGAGGGAGAGATACAGAACCAGACAGATGGAGAGCTACTGCCCCATAGAGAGAGGGAGAGATACCAACCCAAAGAGAGAGAGAGAGGTAGGGATACTGATCCAGAGAGAGAAAGAGAAAGAGGTAGATACTCAGAGAGAGAGATACAGATCCAGAGAGAGTGAGAAAGAGAGATAGCTACTGACCCAGAGAGAAAGAGAGAGATAGAGAGAGGAAGGAAGGTACAGATCCAGAGAATGAGAGAGAGAGACCCAGAGAGAGAGACTGATGCACAGGCTTAGAGAGAGAGAGATGCAGAACCAGACAATGGAGAGCTACCACCCCATAGAGAGAGGGAGAGATACCGACCCAAAGAGAGAGAGAGAGATACAGACTCAAAAAGAAAGAGAGAGATACAGACCAGAGAGAGAGAGATACTGACCCAGAGAGAGAGAGAGGCTGAGAGACAGAGAGAATGAGATACAGCCAAGAGAGAGATACTGACCTAGAAAGAGAGAAAGATATAGACGCAGAGAGAGAGAGTGATATACAGGCCCAGAGAGATAGGGAAAGATATTCAACCAAAGAGAGAGTGAGAGGACGAGAGAGACTGACCTGCAGTGCGAGATATTGATCCTGAGAGACAGAGAGAGAGAGAGATACTGACCCAGTAAGAGAGAGAGAGAGACCGAGAGAGAGATATAGACCCAGAGAGAGAGAGAGAAAGATACAGACCACGAGAGAGAAAGAGGGAGAGCAAGAGAGTGCTACAGACCCAGAGAGAGAGAGTGAGATACAGCCTAGAGAGAGAGAGAGAGAGAGAGGTACTGACCCAGAAATAAAGAGAGATACTGCCCCTTAGAGAGAGAATGAGAGTGAGATACAGACCCAGAGAGAGAGAGAGAGATAGAGCTACTGGCTCAGAAAAAGAGAGAGGTACTGACTCAAAGGGAGAGAGATACAGCCACACAGAGAGAGAAAGATCCAGATCCAGAGAGAGAGAGAGCAAGTGATACAAACCCAGAGAGAGAGAGCTGTTGACCTAGAGAGAGATATTGACCCAAAGCAAGAGAAAGATATAGACCCAGAGAGATAAAGAAATTCTGAGCCAGAAAGACAGAAAGATACAGATCAGAGAGAAAGAGAGAGAGGGAGATACTGACACAGAAAGAAAGAGAGAGAGAGAGATGTACAGACCCAGAGAAGCAGAAAGACCCATAGAGAGAGAGTGAGATATGGGCCCAGAGAGAGAGAGGTACAGACCCAGAGAGGGAGAGAGAGAAGAAATACTTCTTCTCCCAGAGACCAAAGAGAGAGAAAGGGGGGAAGATACCAACTTAAAGCGAGAGAGAGAGGGAGATACTGACTTAGAGAGAGAGAGGGAGAGCTACTGACCCAGAGAGAGAGAGAAAGGAAGGTATAGACCAAGACAGTGAGAGGGAGGCCCAGAGAGAGAGAGAGAGAGAGAGATACAGACCGAGAGAAAAAGGGAGCAAGATATATATATATATACATACATATATATATGTATAGATCAAGAGAGAGAGAGTGAGATACAGGCCTAGAGAGAGATATTGACCCAGAGATAGGGGGAGAGATACTGACCCAAAGAAAGAGTGCAAGAAAGAGAGAGACTGACTTAGAGAGAGATACTGACCCAGAGATCGAGAGAGAGATACAGACTCAGAGAGATAGAGTGGGAGATACAGATCCAAAGAGACAGAGATACTGACCCAGAGAGAGAGAGAGAGAGCGACAGAGAAATACAGATCTAGAGAGATAGAGAGAGAGAGCTACTGACCCAGATAGAGAGATATTGACCTAAAGCAAAAGAGAAAGAAAGAGAGGTACAGAACCAGAATGATAAAGCGGAAGATACAGACCCAGAAAGAAAGAGAGAGAGAGAGATAGACCAAGAGAGAGAGATACAGACCCAGAGAGAGAGAGATCCAGAGAGAGAGAAAGAGTGAGACACAAGCCCAGAGAGAGAGGGAAACAGACCCAAAGAGAGAGAGCAGAAATACTGACACAGCGAGAGGGAGAGATACTGACCTAAGGAGAGAGAGAGAGAAAGAGACTGACTAAGAGAGAGAGAAAGAGAGAGATTGACCCAGAGAAAGAGAGGGAGAATATAGACCTAGAGAGAGAGAGATACAGACCCAGAAAGAGAGATACAGATTGTGTCAGAGAGCTACTTACTCAAAGAGAGAGAGAGGAAGGTACAGACCTAGAGAGTGAGATACAAACCAAGAGAGAGATACAGACCCAGAGAGAGAGAGTGAAATACAGGTCCAGAGAGAGAGACTGACCTAGACAGAGAGAAAGAGAGAGATACTGACCCAAAGAGAGAGTATAACAAAGAGAGAGACTAACCTAGAGAGAGAAAGAGATATTGACCCAGAGCTAGAGAGAGATACTGACCCAGAGAGAGAGAGAGAATGAGAATGAGATACAGACCCAGAGAGATAGACGGAGAAATACAGACCTAGAGAGAGAGAGAGACAGACAGAGCTATTGGCCCAGAGAAAGAAAGAGATACTGACTTAAAGAGAGAGAGAGATACAGCCACCCAGAGAGAGTGAGAGATACAAACCAGAGAGAGAGAGCTATTGACCTAGAAAGAGAGATATTGACACAAAGCAAGAGAGAGATACAGACGCAGAAAGAAAGTGAGAGAAATATACAGACCCAGAGAGGCAGAGAGATATTGATCCAGAGAAAGAGAGAGAGAGACAGATACTGACTGATAGAAGGAGAGAGATACAGACCAAGAGATTGAGGGAGAGAGACCCAGAGGGAGAGAGAGAGAGAGAGCTACGTACGTAGAAAGCGAGAGAGAGAGAAAGCAGGATGTAGATCTAAGATGAGAGAGAGAGAGAGATACGGACCCAGAGAGAGAGCGAAAGAGAGAGAGAAAGAGAGATATAGACCCAGAGAGAGAGAGGTACTGAACCAAAGAGAGAGAGAGATACAGACCCAGAGACAGAGAGAGATATAGACCCAAAGAGAGAGATACAGACCAGAGCGAGAGAGAAAGAGACATATACAGACACCGAGAGAGAGAGATACAGACCTAGAGAGAGAGAGATAAATATACAGAAAGGGAGAGAGAGAGATACTGATTTAGAGACAGAGGGAGAGATACCAACCCAGAGAGAGGGAGAATGAGAGGGAGAGACTGATCCAGAGAGAGAGGGAGACATATTGAACTAAGGGTGGAGGGAGAGAGAGAGAAATATATACAGACCGAAGAGGAAGCAAGAGATACAGACCTAGGGAGAGAGGGAGAGCTGCTGACTCAAACAGAAAGACAGATAGAGACCAAGAGAGAGGGAGAGAGAGAGAGAGACCCAGGCAGAGAAAGCTACTGACCCAAAGAGAGAGAGAGAGAGATACGACCCAAAGAGAAATACAAAAAGAGAGATATAGAAGCAGAAAGAGAGAGAGAGAGAGAGAGACTGATGCAAAGAAAGACAGAGATACAGACCTAGAAAGAGAGAGAGAAAGAGAGACATACAGACCCAGAGAGGGAGAGAGATACAGAGCTAAAATGAGAGAGATACAGACCCAGAGAGAGAGAAAGAGAGAGGTACCAACCCAAAGAGAGAAAGAGAGAGAGGGAGAGACTGACCTAGAGAGAGGGAAAGAGGGAGAGAGAGAGAGAGAGAGAGACTAACTGAGCTAGAGAGGGAGAAAGAGAGACACTGAACCAGAGAGAGAAAGAGATACTGACCCAGAGACAGAGAAAGGGCGATAGATACTGACCAGAGAGAGATACTGATTGAGAGAGAGAAATACTGACTCAAAGGGAGAAAGAAATATACAGATGCAGAGAGACAGAGAGAATGCCAGCAGAAGAGAGGGTATGATACAGACCCAGAGAGAGAGAAAGAATGATAGAGACCCAGAGAGTGAGAGCAATACTGACCTAGAGAGAGAGTGATACTGATCCAGAGAGCAACAAAGAGAGATACTGACCCAGAGAGAGAGAGAATGATACAGGCCCAGAGAGTGAGAGAGATACTGATCCAGAGACAGAGAGAGAGAAAGGTAAAGATACTGATCCAGAGAGAAAGAGTGATACAGACCCACAGAGTGAGAGATGCTGATCCAAAGAGAGAGAGAGAGAGAGAGAAAAAGATACTGACCCGGAGAGAGAGAGAGATACAGACCCAGTGGGAGAAATGGGCTGACTTTTCAGTAAACGGGCGGGAGGGTCTTTGGGTGAGGAGGTTGCAGAGATCGGGAGTGGAATTTTCTCCCAATGGCAGAACTTTTCTTTTTAAATATGCTAATCGGTCTCGCACTCATCTCGGCGTGATCTGGTTAGCATCATTAGAAAGGACCAGGAAGATTGCAAACTATTTTACACCAGGCATGGACCAAGTATTCTGGACGCTGGAGGAGGATACCGAGATAGGAATGGTTATAGGGGCTGGCGGAAGTTACAGAGATAGAGAGGGGTGTAGGTGCTGGAGGAGGTTACAGAGATAGGGAGGGAAGTAGGGGCTGGAGGAGGTCACCAGGATAGGGAGGGATGTAGGGGCTGGTGGATATTACAGAGATAAGGAGGGTTGTAGAAATTGGAGGAGGATACAGAGATGGGGAGGGTTGTAGGGTTGGAGGAGGTTATAAAGATAAGGAGGAGTTGTAGAGGCTGGAGAAGGTTACAGCAATAGGGAGAGTTGTTTAGGGCTGGAAGAGGTTATAGAGATAGAGAGGAGTTGTAGGGGCTGGTGGAGTTTACAGCGATAGGTAGAGCTGTAAGGGTTGGAGGAGCTTATCAAGATAGGGAGGGTTGTAGGGATTGGAGGAGGTTGCAGCAATAGGGAGGGTTGTAGGGGCTGGAGAAGGTTACAGCTATAGGGAGAATTGTAGGTGCTGGAGGAGGTTACAGCCATACGGAGGTTTGTAGGGGCTGGAGGAGATTACAGCAATAGGGAGGGGTGTAGGAGCTGGAGGAGGTTCCAGCAATAGGGAGGGTTGTAGGTGCAGTAGAAGGTTATACCAGTAGGGTGGGGTGTAGGGTCTGGAAGGGGTTATAGAGATAGAGAGGGGTGTAAGGGCTGGAGGAGATTAAAACAATAGGGAGGGGTGTAGGGGCTGGAGGACATTACAGCGACAGGAAGGGGTATGGCGAAGGAAGCTAAACTCAATGATGAGATTCTAAAGGTAAGACGATGTTATATAGGCAGACGGGTGCTAATGGGAAACTGGCCAATTCACAGAGATTACCTTGTGTTTCCTGATCTCTATCTGAACATCAGTGAACAAGTGCATTGGCTGTGGTAAACATACTGTCTCTGCACATCTGGCTGTGGGCATTCGTGGATGGTTCTGATATCTGCTTCTCTTTCTGTCACTCAGGTATCGCCACAGACACCAGCATTGAACCATCCAGTATCACAAGGCACACACAGCCACAGCACAACAGGTAATAGAAACTCAAACAGTCAGTGTCAAATACTGGGAGAGGAACTGCTACACAGTGTGGGACAGTAACAGGGTATGGAATGGGAAAAGGATGTGGGATGGCATCATGGTGTGTGACGGGTACATGGTGTGGGATGACAACAGGTTGTGGGATGGGTGCAGGTTTGGGATGGGTATAGGGTTTGGGCCTGGTACAGGGTGAGGGACAGGCACAGCATGAGGGATGGTACAAGGTGTGGGACAGATACAGAGTGTGGGACAGGTACAGGGTTTGCGCCTGGTACAGGGTGAGGGATGGTACAGGGTATGGGACGCGTATGGGATGTGGGCCTGATACAGGGATGGTACAGAGTGTGGGTCTGCTGCATGGTATGGGACGGGTACAGGGTGTGGGACGGCAACAGAGTGTGGGGCAGGTACAGGGTATGGGACAGGTACAAGGTGTAGGATGAGGTGCGAGGTGAAATTGCTGGGCCTCTGACGCAAATCTTTGTCTCTTTGGAAATAGGTGAAGTCCCAGAGGACTTGAGAATAACTAATGTTGTACCGTTGTTTTAAAAGGGTAGTAGGGATAACCCTGGAAATTATAGGCCGGTGAGTTTGACGTCAGTGGTGGGGAAGCTGTTGGAGGGGATTCTTAGTGATAGGATTTTTAGGCATTTAGAGCGTTGTAATCTGATTAGGGATACGTAGCATGGTTTTGTTAAGGGGAGGTTGTGCCTTATAGATCTGGTAGAATTTTTTGAGGAGGTGACGAAAACGGTCGACGAAGGGCGAGCCGTTGATGTCATCTAAATGGATTTCAGTAAGGCGTTTGACAAAGTCCCTCATGGAAGGTTAGTTGAGAAGGTCAAGGCTCATGGGATTCAAGGACAGGTAGCTAGATGGATAAGTAACTGTCTTGGTAATAGAACTCAGTAAGAATTTAGCAACACCAATTTATAATCCAACCGATTTATTTGATAGTAAAAAAGCGAGCTTTCAACACTCTGTGTCTTCCTCAGGCAAATGCAGTCTTCTGGTCTGCAATAGCACACATCAGCACAGACAGTCAGAGATTGCTGATTAGAATGCGAATCCTTACATCTAACCTGCTATTGAAGTGTTAAAGTGGCGAACAATGTGTGTGAAGGGAATCCTGAGCATTGTTGGAGAATTGTGTGTTTTCTCCAGACAGCACAGTAAGTGAGGTTTTTTGCTAACCCAGGCAAGTTACGGGGGTTACAGATAGTGTGTCATGAAGCCAAGATCCCTGTTAAGACCGTCCTCATGTGTGCGGAGCTTGGCTATCAGTCTCTGCTCAGCGACTCTGCGCTGTCGTGTATCACGAAAGCCCCCTTGAAGAACATTTACCCGCAGGTCGGAGGCCGAACGCCCATGACTGCTGAAGTGTTCGCCCACAGGAAGGGAACTGTTTTGCCTGGTGATTGCTGAGCGATGCTCATTCATCCGCTGTCGTAGTGTCTGCATGGTCTCCCCAATATACCATGCTTCGGGACATCCTTTCCTGCAACGTGTTTAGGTAGACAACGTTGGCCGAGTTGCAAGAGTATGTACCGTGTACCTGGTGAATGGTATCCTGACGTTTGATGATGTCGTCCATGTCTATGATCCAGCATGTCTTGCAGAGGTTGCTGTGGCAGGGTTGTGTGGTATTGTGGTCACTGTTCTCCTGAAGGTTGGGTAGTTTGCTGCGAACAATGATCTGTTTGAGGTTGTGCGGTTGTCTGAAAGCAAGAAGTGGGGGGGTGGGGATGGCCCTAGCGAGATGTTCATCGTCATCAATGATATGTTGAAGATTCCGGAGAAGATGTCGTAGCTTCTCCGCTCCGGGGAAGTACTGGACAACAAAGGGTACTCTGTCCACCGTGTCCCGTGTTCGTCTTCTGAGGAGGTCAGTGCGGTTTATCGTTGTGGCACGTCGGAACTGTCGATCGATGAGTCGAGCGCCATATCCTGTTCTCACGAGGGCATCCTTCAGCGTCTGGAGGTGTCTGTCACGATCCTCCTCATCTGAGCAAATTCTGTGTATACGGAGGGCTTGTCCATAGGGAATGGCTTCTTTAACGTGTCTAGGGTGGAAGCTGGAGAAGTGGAGCATTGTGAGGTTGTCTGTCGGTTTGCGGTACAGTGAGGTGCTGAGGTGACCGTCCTTGATGGAGATGCGTGTGTCCAAGAATGCAACTGATTCTGGAGAATAGTCCATGGTGAGTCTGATGGTGGGATGGAACTTGTTGATATCATCATACAGTTGTTTCAATGATTGTTCACCATGAGTCCAAAGGAAAAAGATGTCATCAATGTATCTAGTATATAACCTTGGTTGGAGATCTTGTGTGGTGAAGAAGTCTTGTTCCCGGAGCGGAGAAGCTACGACATCTTCTCCGGAATCTTCAACATATCATTGATGACGATGAACATCTCGCTAGGGCCATCCCCACCCCCCCACTTCTTGCTTTCAGACAACCGCACAACCTCAAACAGATCATTGTTCGCAGCAAACTACCCAACCTTCAGGAGAACAGTGACCACAATACCACACAACCCTGCCACAGCAACCTCTGCAAGACATGCCAGATCATAGACATGGACGACATCATCAAACGTGAGGATACCATTCACCAGGTACACGGTACATACTCTTGCAACTCGGCCAACGTTGTCTACCTAATACGTTGCAAGAAAGGATGTCCCGAAGCATGGTACATTGGGGAGACCATGCAGACACTACGACAGCGGATGAATGAGCATCGCTCAACAATCACCAGGCAAAACAGTTCCCTTCCTGTGGGCGAACACTTCAGCAGTCATGGGCATTCGGCCTCCGACCTGCGGGTAAATGTTCTTCAAGGGGGCTTTCGTGATACACGACAGCGCAGAGTCGCTGAGCAGAGACTGATAGCCAAGCTCCGCACACATGAGGACGGTCTTAACAGGGATCTTGGCTTCATGACACACTATCTGTAACCCCCGTAACTTGCCTGGGTTAGCAAAAAACCTCACTTACTGTGCTGTCTGGAGAAAATACACAATTCTCCAACAATGCTCAGGATTCCCTTCACACACATTGTTCGCCACTTTAACACTTGAATAGCAGGTTAGATGTAAGGATTCGCATTCTAATCAGCAATCTCTGACTGTCTGTGCTGATGTGTGCTATTGCAGACCAGAACACTGCATTTGCCTGAGGAAGACACAGAGTGTTGAAAGCTCGCGTTTTTACTATCAAATAAATTGGTTGGATTATAAATTGGTGTTGCTAAATTCTTACTGAGTTCTTACCACCCCAATCCAACGCCGGCATCTGTATATCATTGGTAATAGAAGACAGAGAGCAATAGTGGAAGGGTGTTTTTCTATTTGGAGTTCAGTCACTAGTGGTGTGCCGCAGGGCTCGGTACTGGGACCTCTTATATTTGTAATATATAAATGACTTGGAAGAGGGAGTAAGCAGAGTGATCAGCAAGTTTGCAGACGATACAAAGATGGCTGGACTTGCAGATAGTGAGGAGCATTGTCAGGCGATGCAGCAGGACATAGATAGGCTGGTAGCTTGGGCAGATAGATGGCAGATGGAATTCAATCCTGATAAATGTGAGGTGATGCATTCAGGAGGAGAAATGTAGAGGGGAGGTATATGATAAAGGGTAGACCTATTAAGAGTATAGCAGAGGGACCTGGGGGTGCAGGTGAACAAGTCTCTGAAGGTGGCAGAGCAAGTGGGGAAGGTTGTGAAGAAAGCATATGTATGCTAGCTTTTATAGGAAGGGGTATAGAGTACAAGAGCTGGCCTTTAATGTTGCAGTTGTATAAAATGTTGGTTAGACCTCATTTGGAATACTGCGTCCAGTTCTGGTTGCCTTATTACCGGAAGGACGTGGATACTCTGGAGACAGTGCAGAGGAGGTTTACCAGGATGCTGCCTGGTATGGAAGGTCTGAGTTACGAGGAGAGGTTAGGCAAATTGGGACTGTTTTCCTTAGAAAGATGAAGACTTAGAGAGATCTAATAGAGGTGTACAAGATTATGAGGGGTATAGATAGAGTAAACAGGGTTAAGCTTTTACCTAGGATGGATTGGAATAGCACGAGGGGTCATGGGCTTAGGGTGAGGGTGGTAAGCTATAATTTGGATGCTAGAGGGAGTATTTTCACACAGAGGGTGGTGGGGGTATGGAACACGCTGCCAAGTAAAGTGGTGGAGGCAGGTACTCTGGAGTTATTTAAGAAATACTTAGATGGGCACATGAACAGAATGGGAATGGAGAGGTATAGAAAACTGATTTAAAATAGGGATCATGAGCCTTGGGAGTCCCTGGGAAGTGTATAAATAGACGATGATATTGATGTACTTGGTTTTATCCTACAGGTGCTTTGGTCCACCTTGTTGTCTAATAAGGGGCATACACGCGATGGGTCGTGAGAGGGCTGCTCTTGGATTTTTTTTCGAGAGTATCCTGGTGCTTTACGTCGTTAGTGTATGCTTGACCTGTACCATTTGATGGGCAACGCGACACCTCAGTGACTATCGCTGTGCTGTGCAGATACATGGATTTGGGCCAGTGTTTGTGGGAGTTTGCACATTCTCCCCATGCTTGCATGGGTTTTCTCCGGGTGCTCCAGTTTCCTCCCACAACCAAAAGATGTGCTCTTAGGCTAATTGGCAAAACAAATTCTCCCTAAATTGTCTCAAATTTGGTTTTTAATCCATAGATCTATAAACATAAACAGGGATCACAGGTAAAGATGGGAACATCGGGGTGGCGGCGCGGGCTCGTTGGGCCGAAGGGGCTGTTTCCCATGCTGTTTTGTTCTTTCTTCTTTGTGCAGGGTGTGGGACGGCAACAGAGTGTGGGACAGGTACAGAATGTGGGACGGGTACAAGGTGTGGGACAGCAACACAGTGTGGGATGGCAACAGGGGTTGGAACGGGTACATGGTGTGGGACAGGTATAGGGTGTGGGATCGGTACAGGGTGTGGGACAGGTACAATATATGGGACGGGCACAGGGTGTGACCCTGGTACAGTGTGAGGGATGGGTACAGGATGTGGGACAGGTACAGGATGTAGGCCTAGTTCAGGGTGAGGGACAGGTACAGGGTGAGGGACAGGTACTGGGTGTAGGACAGGTGCAGGGTGTGGGACAGATAGAGGGTGTGAGATGGTAGAGGGTGTGAGACGGGTAGTGGATGTGGGATGGGTAGAGGATGTGCGACGGAAACAGGATATGGGACGGGTAGTGGGTGTGGGACAAGTAGAGGGTATCAGATGGATAGAGGCTGTGGGACGGGTACAAGGTGTGAGCCTGGTACAGGGTGTGAGACGGGTATAGGGTGTGAGACGGGAATAGGGTATGGGATGGGAAAAGGATGTGGGACAGCAACAGAGTGTGGGACAGCAACAGAGTGTGGGACGGATACATGCAGGGTGTGCACCTGGTACAGGGTGTGAGACGGGTATAGGGTGTGGGATGGGAAAAGGATGTGGGACAGCAACAGGGTGTGAGATGACGTGTGAGACACGTAATGACGCGTACATGGTGTGGGATGACAACAAGATATGGGACGGGTACAGGGTGTGGGACAGGTACAGGGGGTGGGACGGATACGGAGTGTGGTTTTGCTACAGGGTAAGGGACAAAGAACCACACAGTGCGGGAAACAGACCCTTCGGCCCAACGAGCCCACATTGCCATTTTAACAGTGTGAGTTCCCTCTTCCAAACATGACCCTTGTCTATGCTTATGGAAATCCACATTGGAAACCAGATTGAGAGGAGACAATTTAGGCACAATTTGTTGCACCAGTCAGCGTAAGAGCACATCTTTGGGGTGTGGGAGGAAACCGGAGCACCCGGAGGAAACCCATGCAACCATAGGAAGAATGCACAAACTCCCACAGATGCTGGCCCAAATCCATATATCTGCACAGCAAACAATGATAGTCACTGAGCTGTTGTGTTGCCCGTCAGCTGGCCCAGTTTAAGCGTACACTAATGATGTGAAGCACTAGGCTACTCTCGAAACATCCAAGAGCAGCCCTCGCATGACCCACCGTGTATGCCCTTTGTTGGACAACAAGGAGAATCAAAACACCTATGGAATAAAAGAGGAAAACATCAATAACATGCACATCTTATGCAAATATTCAAGGGAATACCCAGAAGCTCAAAAGTAAAATAAATGAGCCAGAAAATATGTTGCAAGGTCCGTAGGAATCAATTGATTCCCAAGAACGTCCCAAGTCTTTTGATCCCTATTTAAAACAGTCTCCTATATCCCTCCATCTCTATTCCGCTTGTGTGCCTATCTAAGTATCCCTCAAATAACTCCAGCGTGCCTGCCTCCTTACTTGACAGTGCATTCCATACCCCCACAACCCTCTGTGTGAAAAACCTCCCTTTCATATCTGAATTATATCTTGCCCTCCTCACCCTAAGCCCATGACCCTTCGTAATATTTGTTTCCAATCTAGGAAAAAGCTTACCACTGTTTACCCTATCTATACCCTTCATAATCTTATACACCTCTAATAGATTTCCCCTTATTCTCTGTCTTTCTAAAGAAAATAGCCCCAATTTGCCCAATCTTTCCTCATAACCCAGTCCTTCCGTACCAGGCAACATCCTGGTAAATCTCCTCTGAACTGTCTCCAGAGTCTTCATGTCCTTCTGGTAGTAAGATGACCAGAACTGAACGCAGTATTCCAAATGAGGTCTAACCAACATTCTATACAACTGCAACATTAAATGCCAGCTCTTGTACTCTATACCCCTTCCTATAAAGGCTAGCATATCATAAGCTTTCTTTGCAACCTTCTCCACCTGTACTGCCACCTTCAAAAACTTGTGCACTTGCACCCCCAGGTCCCTCTGTGTTTCTATACTCTTAATAGGTCTATTCTTTATCATGTAACTCCTCCCTACGTTATTTCTCTCAAAATGCATCACCTCTGCCATTTATCTGCCCAATCTACCAGCCTATCTATATCCTGCTGTATTGCCTGACACTGCTCCTCACTGTCTGCAAGTTCAGCCATCTTCGTGTCATCTGCAAACTTGCTGATCACACCACGTATCCCACTTCCAAGTCATATGTATATTACAAATAGAAGAGGTCCCAGTACTGAGCCCTGTGGCACACCACTAGTGACAGACCTCAAGCTAGAAAAAGACCTTCCACTACTATTCTCTGCCTCCTATTACCAAGCCAGTTATTAATCCATCTAGATACCTATCCTTGTATTCCATGAGCCTTAACCTTTTCAACTAACCTACCATGAGAGACTTTGTCAAACGCCTTACTGAAATCCATATAGACAACATCAACAGCTCATCCTTCGTCGACCGTTTTTGTCACCTCCTCAAAAACTTTTACTAGATTCATAAGACACAACCTCTCCTTAACAAAACCATGTGCATATCCCTAATCAGATCGCGTCACTCTAAATGCATATACATCCTATCTCTAAGAATCCTCTCCAACAACTTACCTACCACTGATGTCAAACTCACCGGCCTATTTACCAGGGTTATCTCTTCGACTGTTTTTAAACAACGATACCACAGTACAGGATGTGGGATGGTACAGGGTGTGGGCCTGGTGCAGGGTGTGGGACGGGTACAGTGTGTGGGGTGGCTAAGGAATTGGGCCTGGAACAGGGTGAGGGATAGGTACAGAGTGTAAGACGTATACAAGTTGTGGGAAGGATTACAGTGTGTGGGATGGCAGTACAGTGTGGGACAGGTACAGGGTGTGGGATGGGTACAAGGTGTGGGATGAGAACAGGGTGTGGGATGGGAACAGAGTGTTGGACGGGTACATGTTGTGGGATGACAACAGGATGTAGAATGGGTACAGGTTGTGGGCCTGGTACAGGGTAAGGGACAGGTATGATGTGTGGGATGGGCAGAGGGTGAGGGACATGTATGATGTGTGGAATGGGTAGAGGTGTGGGACGGGTAGAGGATGCGGGGTGGGAATAGGATATGGATCTGGTACAGGGTGTGGGACGGTGACAGGGTGTGAGACTGGTACATGGTGTGGGACAGATATAGGGTGAAGGGCGTATACAGGATGAGGGACGGGTACAAGGTCAACGATCGGTACAAGTGAGGGACGGGTACAGAGTATGGGAGAAAGGTATAGGTGGCACGGGTACAGGGTGTGGGACGGATACAGGGTGTGGGACGGATACAGGGTGTGGGACGGGTACAGGGTGTTGGACTGGTACAGGGCGAGGGACGGGTACAGGGTGAGGGACGGGTATAGGGTTTGCAACAGGTACAGGGTGTGGGGCTGGAGTAGGGTATGGGACTGGTACAGGATATGGGACTGGTACAGAGTGTGTGAGGGATACAGGATATGACATTAGTATTGATGATGTCTCTTTTCCTGGGCAGTGACCACGATGTCTGCAGCTGGTACGATGCACACTCCCAGGTTAACTGGCAGCTCAGTCTCTGCATTGAATACCTCACCCACCTCAGCTCCTAATGGCACAAACAGCAGTCACTCGTTGGCACTGTCTGGCATGAGCTCCAGCACAGGGTAAGGATATTTTACTATGAGTAAAGCCCAATGTTCACAAATGTTCATCCAACATCTCATTGAGACAGGAATCAACTCACAGACATAAGTGATCTACTTAGAGAGATTAGGGATTTATTCAAAGAGACCAGAGGGTGTCTGGGAAAGATTGGGAACTAATTTAGAGAGATCAGCAATCGACTATGGGAGATCAGGGACCAATGCCGAGTTTTATTTTAATTAATTGGACATGGACATTGCTGGCTGGTCAACATTTACTGCCCATCTCACTTTGTCCGAAGGCATTCGATTGTCAACCACATCGCTATGGCTCTGGAGTCACATGTAAGATCAGGTATGATCAGCAGATTTCCTTCTGGTACGATGGTCTCGTTCCTTCGGTGACAAGTGGTGTGCCTCAGGGGTCTGTTTTGGGGCCCCTGCTGTTTGTAATTTTTATAAATGATCTGGATGAGGGTATTGAAGGATGGATTAGTAAATTTGCAGATGACACTAAAGTCGGTGGAGTGGTAGATATTGAAGAGGGGTGTTATAGTTTGCAGAGGGACTTGGACAAGTTGCAGAGCTGGGCCGAGAGGTGGCAAATGGAGTTTAATGTGGAAAAGTGTGAGGTAATGCACTTTGGCAGGAATAATAAATGTGTAGAGCATAGGGCTAATGGTAGGACTCTTAATAGTGTTGATGAACAGAGGGATCTTGGTGTATATGTGCATAGATCCCTGAAAGTTGGCAATCAAGTCGATAAGGTTGTTAAGAAGGCATACGGAGTCTTAGCTTTTATTGTAGGGGGATTGAATTTCGGAGCCGCAACGTCATGTTGCAACTGTACAAACTCTAGTGCGGCCGCACTTGGAGTATTGTGTGCAGTTCTCGTCCCCACATTATAAGAAAGATGTGGAGGCATTGGAGAGGGTACAGAGGAGGTTTACTAGGATGTTGCCTGGTATGGAGGGCACGTCCTATGAAGAGAGGTTGAAGGATTTGAGGTTGTTTTCGTTAGAAAGGAGGCGGCTAAGAGGGGATCTTATTGAAGCATATAAGATGATTAGAGGTTTAGATAGGGTGGACAGTGATCGCCTTTTTCCTAGGATGGAGAAAGCTAGCACGAGGGGACACAGCTTTAAATTAAGGGGTGATAGTTATAGGACGGATATCAGAGTTAGGTTCTTTACCCAAAGGGTGGTTCGGGAGTGGAATGCCCTGCCTGCAGCGGTTGTAGATTCGCCAAGTTTGGTGGCGTTTAAGAGGTTAGTTGATAAGTATATGGAAGAGAAGGGAATGGTTTAGTTTGGAGGGGCATTGCTTTTTATTTTGGTCGGCGCAACATCGAGGGCCAAAGGGCCTGTTCTGTGCTGTAATGTTCTATGTTCTATGTTCTATGTTCTCCAAAGGATCGTCAGTAGATTCTTAATTCCAGATATTTTTTATTGAATTCAAATTCCACCGTCTGCTTTGGTGGGATTCAAACCCAGGTCCCCAGAAGATTAGGATTAATAGTCTTGCAATAATACCTCTAGGTCATTAGTCCTGTCAGTAGTCAGGGACCAACTGGGAGAGATCAGGAAATCTGGATAAACAGAGTAAAGGGAATAGGAGGGAGCATGAGGGACAGATGGAAAATGATGAACAGAATGGGAGTGGGAAAGAGGGCAGAAACACAGCAAGAGGGAGAGATATTGCATTACAAAAGAAGGGTGGAGTTGGATTAGAAGGGTTTAAAGACTGGAATATCAGCTCAAGTCTAAGTTTGAGTCAGATGGAGAGGCATCATTCCTCTCTGAATTCTCACCCCTCATCTGCCAACACCAGCCCACATTCCCTCTCTCATGTCCACCCACACTGCTCCCTGAACCTTATTGTCTCCTCACTCCTCCTGACCCCTCATTCCTATCTCCTCACTCCTCCTATCCCCTCACCTTGTCCCTTCACCCCTGTTCCCTCACTCCTCCCGTTCCCTCACTCCTCCCGTTCCCTCACTCCTCCTGTTCCCTCACTCCTCCCGTTCCCTCACTCCTCCTGACCACTCACTCCTGTCCCCTCACACCTCCTGTCCCCTCACACCTCCTGTCCCCTCACACCTCCTGTCCCCTCACACCTCCTGTCCCCTCACACCTCCTGTTCCCTCACTCCTCCTGTCCCCTCACTCCTCCTGACTCTCACTCCTCTTGTCCCCTCACTCCTCTTGTCCCCCACACCTCACTTCCTCTTGTCCCTCACTCCTCTTGTCCCCTCATCCTCTGTCCCCTCACTCCTCCTCACTCCTCCTGCCCTCACTCCTCTGTCCTCACTCCTCTCTCAACTCTCCTGTCCCCTCTCTCTGTCCCCTCATCATCCTGTCCCCTCACTCCTCTGTCCCCTCACTCCTCCTGACCCCTCACTCTCCTGACCCTTCACTTTTCTGAACCCTCACTCTCCTGACTCCTCACTCTTCCTGACCCCTCACTCCTCCTGTCCCTCACTCCTCCTGTCCCCTCACTCCTCCGTCCCCTCACTCCTCCTGTCCCCTCACTCTCCTGCCCCTCACTCTTCCTGACCCTCCACTCTTCCTGTCCCTCACTCCTCCTGTCCCCTCACTCCTCCTGACTCCTCACTCCTCCTGTCCCCTCACTCCTCTCTCCCCTCACTCCTCTGTCCCCTCACTCCTCTGTCCCTCACTCCTCCTGACTCCTCACTCTTCCTGACCCTCACTCCTCCTGTCCCCTCACTCCTCCTGTCCCCTCACTCCTCCTGACTCCTTCACTCTTCCTGACCCTCACTCCTCTGTCCCCTCACTCCTCCTGTCCCCTCACTCCTCCTGTCCCCTCACTCCTCCTGTCCCTTCACTCCTCTGTCCCTCACTCTCCTGTCCCCTCACTCCTCCTGTCCCCTCACTCCTCCTGTCCCCTCACTCCTCCTGTCCCCCCCCTGATTCATCCTCCTGTCCCCTCACTCCTCCTGTCCCCTCATCTCCTTTCACTCTCCTCTGTCCCCTCACTCCTCTGTCCCTCACTCCTCTGTCCCTCACTCCTCTGACCTCATCCTCCTGTCCCCTCACTCTCTTTCCTCTGTCCCCTCACTCCTCTGTCCCCTCACTCCTCTGTCCCCTCACTCCTCCTGTCCCCTCACTCTTCCTGACCCCTCACTCTTCCTGACCCCTCACTCTTCCTGACCCCTCACTCTTCCTGTCCCCTCACTCCACTCATCTCCTTACTCCATTCATCTTCTCACTCCACTCATTCCCTTTTTCCTCTTTCTCTCCTCTTTCCTTCACTCCTCTCCCTCATTCTTCTCTTTCCCTCACTTCTCTCTTTCTCTCACTCCTCCCTTTCCCTCATTCCTCTTTTCCTCACTCCTCTCCCTAATTCCTCTCTTTCCCTCATTCCTCTCTTTCCCTCACGCATCTCTCCCTTACTCCTCTCGTGCTTCATCCTTTGCTTTCCTTTTCCCCATTCCTTCCCACCTCTCACCTCCCCTCTCCCTCCCATTTCCACAGCATCCACAGTCCCTTTTCATCCTCACCCACTCCTTGATTATCCTCCCTCCTCTACTCCCTCCTCACCCAACTCCCCCATTCCTCCCCTCAGTCCTCTCCCCACCTCTCCACACTCCTCCCCTTTCTTCTTCCTCACCAAGACCCTCATTCCTCTCTTCCCAAACACCTCCCCTCACTCCTTCTCTTCCCAAACACCTCCCCTCACTCCCCCCCATACCTCCTCGGTACCCTCATTTCTCCCCTCCCACACTCCTCCTCCTCACCTCTTTTCTCTCCTCCCCCTCAGAGCTCCTCTCATTCTACCCTGCAACCTCACTCCTCCCTCACTGCTCCCCTCACCCAAAGCCTGAGTCAGCGTACACCTCAATCGTGCCCCACTCCTCATATTCATCCCCATATGCCTGGGAAGGCTGAATGGTCTCAATGCCTTTTCTCTGGTTGGATTACAGGAGTTCAGTACTGAGTGTGAACCACGGAATTAATCCCTCTCTTATGGCCAACAATCCCTTAGCCACTATCCAAGGTTTGTTTGTGTCTCTGAATCACACTCATTCCATTCCCACACAGATTCTGTTCTCCATCCATTCACTCATCGTCTCCCTCAACTGGATCCATCCGTGTCCCAAACATCCTAAACATTCCCTTCCCCTGAAGGTGCTGACTCTCTATCCCTTTCCCCCTCAAAGGCGCTGACTCTCTCCTCCTCCCTTGAAAGACTGTGTACTCTCACTGTGTAGTCTCACTGTGCACTCTTCCTCTGTACTTTCCACATGTGCTCTTATTGTGTGCTCTTACGGTGTGCTCTTACGGTGTGCTCTTACGGTGTGCCCTTACGGTGTGCTCTTACGGTGTGCCCTTTCGGTGTGCCCTTTCGGTGTGCTCTTACGGTGTGCCCTTACGGTGTGCTTTCACTGTGTGCTTTCACTGCGCACTTTCCCTGCACACTCTCCCTGCGCTCTTTATGTGCGCCCTCTCCCTGGGCCCCTTCCCTGTGCGTCCTCCCGGCACCCCTACCCTGCATCCCCTCCCTGCGTCCCTGCACTGTGCCCCTACACTGCATACTCTCCCTCTGGCTTCTCACTGTCTACACTCTCTGTATTCTCACTCTGTACTTTCCCTGTGTATTTTCAGTGCAGACTTTCCCTGTGTACCCTCACTGCATATTCTCATAGAATCATACTGTACAGAAGAGGCCCTTCAGCTCAACAAGTCTGCATCGACACATTAGGAATGCCTGTACTCCCACCTAATCCCATTTACCAGTACTTGGCCCATAGCCCTGAATGTTTTGATGTGCCAAGTGCTCATCCAGGTACTTTTTAAAGGATGTGAGGCAACCTGCCTCTACCACCCTCCTGGGTAGTGCATTCCAGACCATCACCACCCTCAAGGTAAAAGAGTTTGCCTTCACATCTCCCCTAAAATGCCTGCCTCTCATCTTGAACCCATGTCCCCTCATGACTGATCTTTCAACTAAGGGGAACAGTTTATTCTCTCTGTCTATGCCCTTCATAATCTTGTACATCTTGATCAGGTCACCTCTCCATCTTTGCTGCTCCAACAAAAACAATCCAAGCCTATGCAACCTCACTTCATAACTTAAATGTTGCATCGCAGGCAGCATCCTAGTGAATCTCCTCTGCACTCCCTCCAGTGCAATCACATCTTTCCTACAATGTGGCAAACAGAACTGCACACAGTACTCCAGCTATTGCTTCACCAAAGGTCTATACAACGCCAGCATGACTTCCCTGCTTTTATAATCTGTGCCTCGATTGATAAAGGCAACTGTCCCATGTACTGTTTCACAATCCTACTAACATGCCCTTGCACCTTCAGAGACCTGTGGACAAACACACCAAGGCCTCTTTATTCCCTTGTGTGGTGCCATTCATTGAAGACTTTCTTGTCAAATTAATCCTTCCAAAGTGTATCAGCTCTCGCTTTTCAGGATTAAATTCCATGTGCCATTTATCTGCCCATTTGCCCATTCCGTCTATATCTTCTTGTAGCCCAAGACACTCAGCTTCCAGTCACTAAAGCAACCTTCTGTCATCGCACAACTGAGCCAATTTTGTGTGCTCTCCCTGTGTCCCTTCCCTGTGTCCCTTCCTTGTGCCCCCTCCCTGTGCCCCTCTGCGTGCCCCCTCCATGTGCGCTTTCTCTGTGTCCCCTTCCTGTGTCCCTTCCTTGTGTCCCCTCCTTGGGCCCCCTCCCTGTGCGCTCTGCCTGTGTCCACTCGCTGTGTCCCCTCTCTGTGCCCCCTCCCTGTGCGCTTGCCTGTGTCCACTCGCTGTGCCCCCTCCCTGTGCACTCTGCCTGTGTTGCCTCGCTGTGCCCCCTCCCTGTATCCCCTCCCTGTGCCTCCTCTCTGTGCCCTTTCCCTGTGCCCCCTCCATGTGCTCCCTCCCTGTGCGCTCTGCCTGTGTCACCTCCCTGTGTCCCCTCACCATGCCCCTCCCTGTGCCCCCTCTCTGTCTGCTCTGCTTGTGTCCCCTCGCTGTGCCCCCTCTCTGTACCCCTCCCTGTGCCCGCTCCCTGTGCACTTTGCCTGTGTTGCCTCGCTGTGCCTCCTCCCTGTGTCCCCTCCCTGTATCCCCTCCCTGTGCCTCCTCTCTGTGCCCTTTCCCTGTGCCCCCTCCATGTGCTCCCTCCCTGTGCGCTCTGCCTGTGTCACCTCCCTGTGTCCCCTCACCATGCCCCCTCCCTGTGCCCCCTCTCTGTCTGCTCTGCTTGTGTCCCCTCGCTGTGCCCCCTCTCTGTACCCCTCCCTGTGCCCCCTCCCTGTGCACTCTGCCTGTGTTGCCTCGCTGTGCCTCCTCCCTGTGTCTCCTCCCTGTGTCCCTCCCTGTGTCCCCTCCCTGTCGCCTTCCCTGTGCCCCCTCCATGTGCTCCCTCCCTGTGCGCTCTGCCTGTGTCATCTCCCTGTGTCCCCTCACCATGCCCCCTCCCTGTGCCCCCTCTCTGTCTGCTCTGCTTGTGTCCCCTCGCTGTGCCCCCTCTCTGTACCCCTCCCTGTGCCCGCTCCCTGTGCACTTTGCCTGTGTCCCCCAACTGTGCCCCTCTCTGTACCCCTCACTGTGCCCCCTCCCTGTGCAGTCTGCCTGTGTCCCCTCGCTATGCCCCTTCTCTGTACCCCTCCCTGTGCCCCCTCCCTGTGCACTTTGCCTGTGTCGCCTCCCTGTGCCCCCTCCTGTGCACTCTGCCTGTGTCGCCTTGCTGTGTCCCTCGCCATGTCCCCTCGCCATGTCCTGTTGCTCTGTCCTGTCCCTGTGTCCCCTCCCTGTGTATTCTCTCTGCTTGTGCTTCATATTGTGCCTCTTCTCTTGCAGCTCTCGCGAGTGGTGGAACCATTCCTGTTACCAGCCTTGATGCCAGTGGGAACCTCGTGCTGTCAAGTGGTGCGGGCAGCGCAGGGACACAGAGCATTGTTACCTCACCCCTATTCCTGACCCCGCCAGGCCTTCCCCTGCTGCCCAGTCACCCAGCTGCTGTCAGCCTGGCCTCAGTCAGCTCTCTGCACAGCAGGATGCCTGGCAGCTGCAGTGAGGCCGAGGGGCCAGCAGCCAGTGTCGACCCAGCGCGATCCAATGCTGAGTGACCCCGCCAAGGGGCTGGGGGAGGAATCCTCCCTCTGACTCCACTTTCATCAGCTCCCTTATGGACCCCGTGAAGGATGAACCCTGGAGAGGTGACCCGCACCCTGACAACCTCTTCACCTGCACGTCCTGGCGGGGGGGAGGGGAGGCGAGGGGGGGAGGAATTCGCAGCCTGACACATGACCTGTGTTGTTTTTTCAGATTGTATTCTGCAATGATTTCAGTTTGGTTTGTTTTAAGTTATGTTTTCTCTGGGATTCAAGGGTTTTGATATCATTTGTATGGTTTGTTTTGTATTGTGACCCAGTGGGGAGGGACTTTGCTCTATTTATTTACTGAAATACTTAATTCAGATACAAGCACCTCCCCAAAGCCACCAAAACCAACACAGAGGATTATCCCAAATTGTTACAAATCAGTGCCTGAACTCCCGGTTAGAACACCCTCACCAAAACACACACTCAGTCACTCACATACACATCAAAATGCACACTTGCACACACACTCGCTCTCACACATTCACCCACACACACACTCTCAGTCACACACCCTCACCAAAACACAGTCTCTCATGTACACACACTCATTCTCCCACGCACACACACACATAAACACTATCATACACATGCTCTCAGTCATTCTCACATACACAGTCTGGCTCACTTATACACACTTTCTCACACACACACACACACACACACACACACACAGAGTCACACTCACATCTTTTAAATCTTTCCCCTGTGTTTTAATAATTAAAATGAAGCAACAGTGGATTTTAGTGAGAAATTAAGTGGCAGACGACTCAGTCACTGCTCCAATATACCTCATAGCCAGGGCAGGTCACAACGGGAGACCCGGATCCTCATCTCTCTCTCTACTGCCGGGATCTTCCCGTCTCCCCAAAAAAAAAGAGCCCTGGCTTTCCTCCTAAATATATTTAATAGTGTTCAAAAAAAAACCAAAGTACTGTTGAGAGATGGAGTGGGCCATTTCCGTGCATGGGACTAAACGGCGGGGGCTGCTGGGAGGAAGGGTGACCAGCTCCCATCCTGATCCCCCAATCTCTGACCTCAGTTTCGCTTTTTGCTTCCCAATTTCTGATTTCAGGTGTTTAATTCTAGACTGTGAACCATTGTGCACACGAGTATGTAAACCATTGTTGTGTGCACATTGTGCACAGGAATGTGCAAACCATTGTGCACATGAGTGTGCAAAACAGGGTGCACACAAATGTATGAAACAAGGTGCACGTGAGTGTGTGAAAGTGTGCATGCAAGTGTGTAAACTATTGTGCATACGAGTGTGCGAACCAGGGTGCACACAAGTGTGCAAACCAAGATGCACATGTGTCTGAACCAGTGTGCACACAAGTATTGGAACCAATGTGTACAAGAGTGTGTGAACCAGTGTGCACGAGTGTGTGAACCAGTGTGCACACATGTATTGGAACCAGTGTGCACATGAGTGTGTGAGCCAGTGTGTACACAGGACTGAAGCAGTGTGTACATGAATACAGCTTTAGGAGAGTGTGTGTGTAGGAGTCAGGGGCAGTCCCAGCCCTCTCCTCTTCACTGCCTCCCCTTTTAAAGAAGAAAACCCTTCAAATCCTGGAACTGAAGTAAATTTCACCAACTTTAGATGGAATGTAACTGTTTAGCTAAATAGTTTTTATAGAAGAAATCTATGTTTGGCTTTTATTGCATATGTATAAAGAAAAAAATCAAAAGAAACTTGACTTTAGACCAAAAATTCAGCTATCTCCACATTAACCGGCTGATGGTTGACAGCATAATCTGATTCACAAAGAGAAAAACATACCAAAAAATTTAAACCCCATCAGGGTCAGGGGTCGGGGGTCAGGCTGTGACCCCCCACAGCACTTGACCCTGGCTCAAAGTCACTCAGTGCTGATCTCCAGCCAGTCACCCAGCCAGTCCCATTCGTCCAATAACAGCCAACATTGACAATCATCAGAATTGTTAGTGTTCATTAATTTGTGTCATTAATTACCGTCAGGCATGTTCAAACCAAACCCTGATGTTCATTGTTGACGTTGGGAGTGTTATTGTTCAATGATACTCATTGGATTGGACTGTGCTGAAGGTTCCTCTGGGGCAGGATGTGGTCTACCTTGAGATTATGCCTGGGTTAGAGGGGTCTAATCGGATTTGGAAGATCTATTCTGGCTTGGGGGAGATTCTATCCCATTTGGGGGAGTCTATCCTGGTCTGGTAGGCAATTTATTCCGGTTTGGGAGGGGCTTTATCCCACTTTGGGGGGGTCCTCCTGGTTTGGGGGTCTGTCCCAGTTTGGGAGTGTCGGCCTCAGTTTGGTGGGGTGGGGAGTCTATCCCGATTTGGGAGGTCTATCCCAATTTGGGAGTTCTATCCCAATTTGGGGGGGTATATCCTGATTTGGGGAGGTCTGTTCCAGTTTGGGAGGGTCTGTCCTGGTCTGGGAGTCTCTGTCCCAATTTGAAGGGGTCTATCCCAGTTTGGGGAGGTTTATCCCAATTTTGGGGGTTTATCTAGGTTTCATGGGTCTATCCCATGTCAAGAATGGGCATAATTTCCCAGGACACATCCTAACCAGCTCTGAGTGACGCTGCCTGGGCCAAGTCTGTGCACATAAAGAGCTTTACACAAACAGAAAACCAAATAAACCATATCTACCTTGCTGAATGAGTGTGCTGTCAAACCTCCCGGGGCTAGGGAGATAGCCCATCATATACCTCATATACTTTGATGAACCAAATAAAAAGGCTTTCGCGGAACACGAGACAGCACACATCCCGGCACAGCACGGCATAGCTCAAGACCCTTTGCTCTGATGGAGAGGCTGAACCCAAGGATTCTCTGCAGCCGGGCTGGGGATGGGAGAGTGCAGCCTGAGTGACACACACAGGCATGGACTCAGTCTGCTCTCAGATCCTCTGGCAGCACTGAGTGTGGTTCTCAGCTCTTTTCCTGAATCTCTGACTGCATGAGACAGCGGTCCGAGGATGATTAATGCTAACTGGGGCCTGTAGTGTTGCCAGGCTCAAGGCCTGATAAGTGTCACTTGATGAATCCACCCTAACCATCTGCTGGGTGTAGGAGGTTGTTGGTATGGGGATGCAGGGATCAAACATCGTGGCGACAGTCAGACATCCTCTTCAGTTCCACAGCCCCCACTGCTTACCGCAGAACAAAAAACTTCAAAACATTCCCACTCAATGAGCAGTGCTATCTGGAGAGAACAGAAACTCCAGCGCTACCCAGAGGGAATAGAAACTCCAGTGCACCCCAGAGGGAACAGAGCATCCAGTGCCACTCAGAGGGAACAGAAACTCCAGTGCAGCTCAGAAAGGATAGAAACTCCAGTGCAACCCAGAGGAAACAGAGCATCGCGTGCAACCCAGACAGAACAGGAATTCCAGTGCAATCAGAGGGAACAGGAATTCCAGTGCAAACCAGAGAGAACAGAAACTCCAGTGCAACCCACAGAGAACAGAAATTCCAGTGCAACCCAGAGAGAACAGAACGTCCAATGCAACTCAAAGAGAGCAAACAGAATCCAATGCAAGAGAGAAGACCGAGCATCAAGCTGGAGAGGACTTTGTGTAACCTGGGTGGGACACAAGATTGGAGAAGCTACTGGATCTTACTGAGGGAAAGCAGTGAGGAAGAGAGTTGGTAAGGAACCCGAAGTGTGAACTATGAGGACAGCTTATCATAGATGCAGGTATGGAGTAGGCATTGGGGCTGCTGTGCTCACTGGCACTGTTTCTGATCCCCACCTCTCCCACCCCTCTGTGGACTGTTCAGGGGATGGAGTGGACTGCTTGCTGTTGTCCTGCTGGAGGAGGGAGTAGGCTGCTTGCTGTTGTCCTATTAGGGGAGGGAGTGGGCTGCTTGTTACTATCGCACTGGGGGAGTGGGCTGCTTGCTATTGTCCCACTGGGGGAGCGAGTGGGCTGCTTGTTGTTGTACAGGGGTTGTCAGATTGACTGAGCTGGACTCACTGAGATACCCCCATCCCCACGTGGCTGTTTTTATTGGTGCAGGGTTGGGGAGTGGGTCTGGAAGATGGCAGAGAGGGTGAATGCACTCTGAGCGGGTCCCTGACTGGATGCTGTGTTGAGCTTTCACTCTGTGCTGTTACCAGCGATTTCTGGACATTACGAAACTCCTCCAGTTGAAAATGGGCAGCAGTCATACTGCAGCTGTCTGGGTGCTTCCCTCCAATCCATTTAACCTAGTGAAAGAAACGCTCTTTACAAAACAGCAATTTAATCAACCAAATCTCGCAAGGAACAATACCAAAGGTTACTCATCACCAGTGTCCCTGGACAAAGACTTGTGCTTCTCAGTAGCCTCTACTCGTGGTGGGGTGAGAACAAATATATCAAAATACAACAGACTGGACAACCAAAGACTGTGGTACCTGGTTGTGGGGTGTGTGTGTGTGTGTATGTGTGAGTGAGTGTGCGTGTGTGTTGGCGGGCAGGCAGATAGATGGCGGGAGAGGGTGATGTGGAGACAATGGCACCCGGCTCATGACCCAGGCACTCTGGGCCTGTAGAAGAGAGTCATGGTGAGACCTCAAAGAGAGAGAGAGGGAGACAAAAAAAGCCAGCTTCCAAACTTGGCAAAGATTTCCCTGCCTAGTGCCAACTCAATTGCACGAACAAGAGGGAGCCAGAAATCCAGAGCTAGGAGAGGGAAACGATCCACCACTGAGGGGGCAGGGGGGTGCGTGGAGTGTTGAGGGAGTGGGAGGGAGGGGGCAATTGAGGGAGGGGGATTTATTTGGGCACAGTGGTCCCATTCTTGAGGCAAAGTGTGTCAGTAATATGGAGTGAGCTCTGCATCTCTCTCTCTCTCTCTCTTTCCAGATCTCGTGTTTCCACCCTCCCATCTCCCTATACCCCCCCTCACCCCACCCCACACCCACACAACTCCCCTTGGCATTGCCAGCTGAAACAGAGCTGCCCTTGGGTGACAGCCTGCATGTGAGGATAATGCGGCGAGTGTAAGCTGGAAGGCTGATGTGAGTGATTGCTGGCACCTACACTGTTGAGGAGGGCATCACTCGTTGCTGGGTGGTTCGTATTTATGCACTCCAGGGTGTGGGTCCCCCTGAATGATGGGCATCGGTTGTGTCTCTACCACTCTCTCTCCTTCACATATGTATGCTTTATCCTACTGCTCCCTCACACAGGGTAGGGAATAGAAGGAATGTGAGGCTGAGTGAAAGTCAACTGTGCTCAATGCACAAGACATGGAATTGTGCCAGGTCATCGTGGAAATGTCAGCCGGAGAGTGTGCAACTCCATCGGGTCCCTATGCTGGAATACCTGGAGGCAGCTGTACATCGATTCCGGTTTGAGGGCGGGCTGAAGATGACCACTATATCGGTGAGGGTGGTTCTATCCTGTTGACTGGATAGAACCCCTGACATTGCACCCGCTGCTTCCTAAACTCTGTCCTAAGGTAAAAAAGAAATCTCTGGGGCAGGTAAGGAACCATTCAGAGAGGTCCCTCAAGAGAGATACCTTCCATCACTCTTCCCGGCAGAGCTATGGAATGGATAGTACATGAGAGAGAGTGAGAGTGCATGGGAGGGTAGAGAGAGTGGAAGCAGAAGAAAGGTTGTGGGGAAGAGAGAGAGCATGGGGAGAGTGTGTGGAGGAGGAGAGAGTGCAATGAGGAGAGAGAGAGAGAGTAAAGACCAGGGAGAGATATAAGAGAATGAGAGCATGTGAAAAGAGCAAGAGAGAGAGGATAGGGTAGGGGGAGAGGTCTTAATCAATGCAGCATAGGGTGTGAGAGAGGGGAGAGAGCTCGGGAAGCTTCTGAATAGTAAACAAGGAACAAAGAGGAAGGAGACATAGAGAAAAGGATTTATGACATGTTACAGAATATCAGAGAGTGGGGAAGAACCAGATGCAGACAGACTTCAAGAGGAGACATGGGGAGGGACTGTGGGGGAGAGAAATTATGTGTAGGAGAGACTGTGAGGAGGGATTGTGTGTGAGGGAAGCTGCGTGTGGGGGAGACTGCGTGTCGGGGAGGCTGCATGTGGGGGAGATTGCGTATGGGGGAGGCTGTGTGTGGGGGAGACTGCGTGGGGAAAGGTTACACTGAGATGCCACTTTATGCCATTCAGTGGGACCACTGACCCTGTTTAACAGCTCTAACCCAAAGCTAGAAACCAAGTATTAAAGAGATGAAAATGTAATGAAACGCTTTTCTCGCGGAATAAAACCAAAGAAATGACAAAGTCCACAACTCCACTACCTTCAGTGTTTAAATCTAATTACCCAGCCAAAGTGAACTTTAACCTTTGACCTCAGCTATCCAAAGTGAAATTGTATATTTTATTCTTATATTGTTCTTTAGCTTTGTAATGTTCTGTATCTTGTTTAATCTCTTGTACCAATAGCACACTCTGTGCTGGAGACATCACTAGATGTAGATGAGAAACTGTTTGTCTGTAAACTCCTGTGTGTCTATAAACAAATCCTTCCTCCTGCTCTCTGTGAACCTGTCCCAGTGTAACCCAATACCCCTTACCCTAATATCCCTGACCCCAATACTCCTTACCACAATGTCTGATACTCCTTATCCCAATATCCCTTTACCAAAATACCCCTTATCTCATTATCTCTTACCCTAATAGTCCTTTACCCCAATACCTTCTTTACTCCAACACCCCTTTACCCCAACACCCCATTCCCTGATTTCCCCTTTACTCCAATTTTCCTTTACCTCTGATTACAGCTTATCCTATATTCAGTATCTCCATTACTCAGATATGTACATACCCCTGAAATCTCCCCTTTATCCTAATATCCTCTTGCCCTGTAACCGCCCCCATATTGCACCATACCCAATAACTCCCACACCACATAACCTCAATAACCAACAGACCCCTGCTATCCCCTTACTCCATACCCTGATACCTTCTTTACCCTGATATCCCCTTTTATGCTGATGCCCCTTTATCCCATATCCCCTTTACCCAATACCCTCTTACTCACCATACTCCCTCACCCACCATACCCCCTTACCCTAATACCTTCTCACCTCCATATTCCCTTTTCCTCATACCTACTTTAGCTCTGATATTCCCTTACCCCGATACCATCTTATCCTCTTACTCCCTATGTCCCTGATACCCCCTTTTCAATACCCTTTAACTCCTATACCCACCTTTTCCCCCTTCCTCCTTATCCCTGAACCTCAATACCCCTGATATCCCATAATGCACTGATACAGCCATCATTCTTCTGATATCCCCCCATCCCATACTCTTGCTACATCAATTCCCCCCTTCCTTATCATCCAACCCCCCTCAACTTCCCCACTCCTTTGTCCTCCATCTGACCCATACCCCATCCCTGTTCCTCCTCATCACCAAACCCCCTTCTTCCCCCATCCCCTTTCACATTGCAGATATGCTGAGAGCGCCATCCCTGTTCCTCCCATATCTCTAATTTCTTGTCCTCCTCATTCCTACAATCTTCTTCACCTGCCTTTACTCCCTGTTCTCTCCTCCACGTGCCCTGTTTTTCCTGACTCACATATCTCCCGTTGATTCACAGCCCTCCTCTTCCAACCCTGCTCTCAATTATCTCCCCCCACTCCCAGCCAGTGATGGAGAGAGAGTTCAGGGCCAGGTTGCCTCTTCCATCCAGCAGGCCTCTACCAGGAATGATTTCTTTCCTCACTGACCTTCACCAACAGGTTTCAGAGTTGCAAAGTTCAGAGCCAGTGTATCTCATTGCCTATCCTGTGCCCATCTTTAGCCTATTTGCCACACCAGCCCTCACAGCACAGACAGGGCTGCTACCACAAGTTAAGTACCTTGGTGAGTAGCCAAAAGACCCTCCTGTTAGTCCCTCCCCGGCGCTTTGCCCTCAGGCACAGCTGGCGTGACAACACCTCACAGTGAGGCACGTCGACCCTTGCTCACTCTGTTTCTACTTTGCACTCGTTGGCCAGTGGCAACCTAAACCTGTGTGGAATCTGAATGTGTGGATTCGGAGCCCAGTGGGATCTTGAGCTAATGGCATTCTAAGACAATGTGGATGAGTCCAGTGTGATTTTTAGCCAGTGCGGACTCTCAGCCAGTATGGATTCGGAGCTCAGTGGGATCTTGAGCCAATAGGATGGAGAGAGAATAGGTCATGGGAATCCACAATCAGAAAGATTGCGAGCCAGCAGGAACTGAAGAAAAACAGTTTGAAAAGTTTGATTCTGAGGCTAGCAGAGCAGCGAGATTGAGTTTACAATCGCAGTTCAGTCTTATTTGCTGAGACACTGACCAACAGCGCCAGTTCTCAGGCCTGGAGGAGCTGAGGGGAGGCAGACTCCCAATCTCTTTCACAGAGAGAGAAGCCCCCCCTCTCCCACCAGCTCCAAATAAATTGAGTAGAGGCATACCCAGCCACTTGGAAGGAACATTGAGAAGTGAAAGGCCGCTCACAGAGTCTGGAGTATAGCTTGCAAGTGCACACACAGCCTGACGGTAATGCAACAGAGACTGCGCTTACAGAGCTATCATCAAAAAAGGTGAAGCTTGTGTATGTGAAGATTACGGAGCATGCTCAAAGGGCCAAATGGCATCCTGTTCCTATTTTCTACATTTCTGCTGTACTGAGGGGAGCCCGTGGAAGGAGTGAGGCCCACTATTTGGCTACAAGTCACTCTGGCAGAGAGAGTGATAGCTGCTGTCTGGCCTCTGCTCCAGTGACCTACTTCCTGGCTGCAGCTAAAGGGGATCATGATATTTGGCCTCTCTCTCTCTTTCTCTTCCTCCCTCTCTCACTCCTTCCCTCATTCCCTTCCACTTCCTGCCCTCCCTCCTTAGATACCTTCCTCATTCCATCCCTCCCTGCCAACTTCACTCCTGCCCTCCTCTCTTCATCCCTCCCTATCTCCCCCGTCCTTACCCTCCCTTTCTTCTCCCTCTCTGCCCCTGTCCCAGGTTGATTTTCTCTGTTGCAATGTGCTAGTCTCTCCGTCCCGTGCTAGTGAGTAGATGTTCTGGTGTGATTCACAATCTTGATGTGTACAGTGACGTTAATCCAAATCATTTTTGTAATTTGAGTGTCAAACATCAAAAATAAACTGTACAGTTAAACAAAACCAAGCTCTGAAAATCATTGGTGGGTCGAGCAGTCAGCACAGATGCAAAGCACATGAATGGAAGTATATATTGTTATGCTGATCCGTTATACTACACACCCTTACTGTAATAACTCCACACCTATGCTGTAACAAACCCACACCCTCACTGTAATAACTCCAAACCCTCACTGTAATACATCCCACACCCTCACTGTAATAACTCCACACCCTTACTGTAATAACCCCATACTCACTGAAATATCTCCATACTTCACTGTAACACACATCACAGTCTCACTGGAATACATCCCACACCCTCAATGGAATGCACGCCACACTGTCACTATAATTCACTCAAGCTCTCACCGTAAAAACAGCAAATCCTCCCAGTAACAAACCCCAAATCTTCACAGTCATAAAGCCCCCAGACTCTCTGTAATATATCAACACCTTCTCTGTAATATACCCCACACTGTCACTATAATTCAAACCCACATGGTAATAATGCTCCACTCTCACTGTAATAACCCCACACCATGACTGAATAATCACACACTCTCACTAATGTACCAGATCCTCACTGTAATAACTTCTCACCCTCGCTATAATAACCCTACATCCTGACTGTAATAATCAACACTCTCACTGAAAAATATCACACAACCTCACTATATTTCACCTGCTCACTGTAATATAACACACACCCTCACTGTAATAACTCAGACTGTCATTGTAATGCACCACACCCTCACTGTAAAACACCTCACAATCTTGCTGTAATATACTCCACACCCTTACTGTAATATATCCCCCACCCAAAATATAAGAAACCCAATAATTCACTTTAATAACCAACACCCTTGCATCATATAACCCACACCATTACTATACTATACCACACACACTTACTGTAATATACCCCAAACCCTCACTGTAAGAGACTACACACCCCTCTGTAATATATATCCCAAACCCTCACTGTAATAACCCCTCACACTCACGATAATAACCGAACACCACTGTAATAACTCCGCATTCTCATTATAATTACAGAACATCCTCACTGTAATAAACACACTTTCACTGTAATATACCCCCCACACATTGTAATGTACTCCACACTCTCTTTGTAATAACCACACACCTTCAGTATAATCATCTCACAGCCTCACTGTAATAACCCTACACCAAGACTGTAATATCTCCACACACCCACTGTAATAACTCTATACCCTCACTGGAATATACTCCACACACTCACTGCAGTATACCCCAAATCCTCACTGTAATTAAATCCACATCCTCACTGTAATAACTCCACACTCTCATTATAACCCACATCTTTACTGTAATAACCTTACACTCTCACTGTAATAACCCCACACTTCCACTATAATATCACATAACCTCACTATAATGTACTCCGTCCCTCACTGTAATATACTCCACAATCTCACTGCAATATACATCTCACCCACAATGTAATAACCCCATACCCTCACTGTAATAACCTGACACTCTTGCTGTCATATACCCCACACCTTCACTGTAACATCCCCACACTCTTACTGTAATATACCCTATATTCTCACTGTCATAACCCATCACCTTCATTGTAACAAACCTCACACCCTCACTGTAATATACTCCACATTTTCACTGTAATAGATCTTACACCTACACTGTAATATACTACACATGCTTTCTGCAATAACACCACACACTCACCATACTGACCAAACATCCACACTGTAATAACACTACATTCTCACTGTAATAACCCAACACCTTCACTGTTGAATATTCAAGTCTTCACTGTAATATACCCCACACACTCAACTGTAATAACCGCACACTCTCACTGTAATATATGCCACACTCTCACCGTAATAATCCCAAACCTTCACTGTAATATCCTCATCCCTCTATAATATACCTCACATCCTCACTGTAATATATCCCACATCCTTACCGTAATATATTCCTCATCCTCACTGTAATATACTAAACATCCTTTCTAATGTAACTCACATCTTCACTGTAATAACCTCACAGACTCACCAAAATAATCAAACACACAGTGTAATAACCCCACACCTTCACAGTTATTACCCAACACCCTCATTGTCATATACTCCACATCCTCATTGTAATATACTCCATATATGCACTGTCATATACTCCAAATCCTCATTTAACCACCCCACCCACAAAATAATAACCCTATATCCTCACTGTAATCACCCAACACCCTCACTGTTATATTCCCTCAACCTCACTGTAATATACCACATGCCTCACTGTAATATATTCCAAACCTTCACTGTAACATACCCCAAACCCTCACCCTGTAATAAACCCACACCCAGATTTTATTATGCCCCACACACCCACTATAATAAGCCAAAGCTTCACTGTAATATCCCCACATACTCACTGGAATACACCCCAAACCCTCACTATAATACACCCCAAACCCTCACTATAATAATCCCACATCATCACTGTAATATATCCCACACTCTTACTGTAATAAACCTAAACCTTCACTGTAATATTTCCATACCTTCTTAATATACCACACACCCTCACTGTAATATATCACATAATCTCACTGTAATATACCACACACTCTCACTGTAATAACCCCATACCTTCACTGTAATATATTCCACAACCTCACTACACCAGTTCCCCATGCCCCCATATGCTCATTGTAATAAGCTCAGACCCTCACTATAATAACAAAACACCATCACTGTAGTATACCCCACACCCTCACTGTAATATCCCCAGACCCTCAATGTAATAACCCCACAATCTCATTGTCACATAAGCTACAACCTCACTATAGTATATTCTACCCCCTCACTGGAATAACTCCACACCCTCACTGTAATAACTCTAGACACTCACTGTAATGTAGCACACCCTCACTGTAATATACCCCACAACCTCATTGTAATATATTCCACACCCTCAGGGTAATATACTACACACCCTCACTATAATATACTCCATATCCGTACTGCAATATACCCAATCTCTCACTGCAATAAAGCCACACCAAGTCTGTGATATGTCCAACATGCCTATTGTAATAACCTAAAACTTCAGTGTAATATCCCCTCATCCTCAATGCAATATACCCCACAAAATCACTATCATACCCTACACCCTCACAGTACTACACCCCACACTCTGTAATAATATCAAATCTTCACTGTAATATTCCCATACCCTTTGTAATATACTCACACATTCACTGTCATAACCCCTCATTCTCACTGTAGGATACCCCACACACTTACTCTAGTAACCCTAAACCATCACAATAATAACTCCACATTCTCACTGTAATAACCCCACACCCTCACTGTAATAACCCCACACATTCATTCTACTATACCCCACAACCTGACTGTAATAAAAATCAGACCTTCACTGTAATATCCCCTCTGTAATAGGCCTCACTGTCATAAGCCCTCACCCCCCACTATAACATACCCCACTCCCTCACTGAAATGTATCAGACACCTTCACTGTAATATACTCCACAGTTTCACTGTAATATATCCCACAACTGCAATAAAACAACTACATACCCACTCTAATAACACCACACTCTCACTGTAATAACCCCACACCCTCACTTACACCTCACAATCTCATTGGAATACACCCCAAACCTTCACTGTAATACACATCACACCCTCAGTGCAATATTAACCACACCTTCACTGCAGTAACCCCATGACCTCACAGTAATATACCCCATACCCTCACTGTAATAACCCCATACACTTACTGTATTAAGCAAACACCCTCATTGTAGTCTACAACTGTCACTGTCATAACCCAACATCCTTGCTGTAATAACTCCACACACTCTGATAACCACAGCCTTAACTGTAATATCCCCATACACTGTAATATCCCCCACACCCTCACTGTCATAATCCCTCACCCCCATTATAATATAGTCCACACCCTCACAGTAATATACCCCACATACACTGTAAAAATCACAAACACTTCACAGTAATAACGCCACATTCTCACTATAATAACCAAACACCGTGACTGTAACACATCCCACAGCCTCACTGTAATATAACCCACACACTCACTGGAATAACCCCACACCTTCACTGTAGTACACCCCATACTTTCACTATAACAACCTCAAACCCTCACTGCAATATCCCCATACCTCTGCAATTTACCCCACACCTCACTGTCATAATCCCTCATCCTCAGTGTAATATACTCCACACCCCCACTGTAATGTACTCCTCACACTTAGTCTAATAACCCCAAACCCTCACAGTAATAATTCACTGTAATCCTGATTACAGTCAGGATTACACCCTGACTGTAATCAACCCAGATCTTCTCTGTAATATCCACATACCCTCTGTAATATACCTTACATCTCCATTGTCATAAACCCTCACCCTCATTGTAATATACCCCACTCCCTCACTGTATAATACCACACATCCTCACTGTAATATACTCCACACTCCCACTGTAATATACTCCAAAACCACACTGTAATAACCACACATCCTCTCTCTAATAACCCCATACCCAGACTATAATACCTCCACACTTTCACTGTAACATACACCACACCCTCATTGGAATACACCCTCAACCTTCACTGTAATACACATTACACCCTAAGTGTAATATTCCCCACAACCTCATTTAATAATCCCACACCCTTGCTGTAATATACCTCACACCATCACTGTAATATACTGCATAACCTCAAGTAATAACCCCACACTTTCAATGTAACATACCCCACATTCTCACTGTAATATATTGCATACCTGCTCTGTAATATATCCCTCATTATCATTGTAATAGCCCCACACACACTGTAATAACAAAACACCCTCATCATAATGTACTCCACAAGCTCCCTGTAATATACTCCACATTCTCACTGTAGTATACCACAAACTGTCACTATGATAACCCAACATCCTCACTGTAATAACCCCACACTCTCTCTGTAATAGCCCCCAAACCTTCACAGTAATATCCCCATACATTCTGTAATATCCTCCACATCCTCACTGACATTACCCCTCACCCTCACTATAATATAGTCCACACTAGCACAGTAGTATACCCCATATGCTTACTGTAATAAGCAGAAACTCGCACAGTAATAACCCCACATTCTGACTAATAAACACAGACTTTCACTGTAATATTCCCATACCCTCTGTAATATACTCCACATCCTTCTTGTCATAAGCCCTCACCTTCACTGTAATATACCCCACTCCCTCACTGTAATATACCACACACTCTCATTGTAATACACAACACAATGTAATAACACCACAATCTCTGTCCAATAACTCCACACTCTCGCTGTAATAACCCACCATCTAGACTGTAATAGCTATACACCCTCACTATAATATGTACCACACCCCCACTGGAATACATCCCGAGCCATCACTGTAATACACCCCTACACCCTCAGTGTAATAACGTTAAGTCTTCACTCTATTATATCCCACACCCCCACTGTAATATACCCCACACCCTTGCTGTAATATATTCCTTGTCCTCACTGTAATACACTGAACACACTTTCTGTATTATAGTTCACACCCTCATTGTAATAACTGCACACACTCACCAAACTAACCAAATAGCCACACTGTAATAACGGTAAACCTTCACTGTAATAACTCAACATCCTCATTGTCATATACACCACACCCTCACTGTAATATACTCCACACATACACTGTAGTATATTCCAAACTGTCACTGTAATAACCCACATCCTCAGTTTATTACGTCCACACTCTCACTGTAATAACCTCAAACCTCACTGTAATAAACCTGACATTCTGAATGTAATATATCTCACAACCTCGCTATAATATACTCCAAAGCTTTGCTGCAGTATACTACACACCCTCACTGTAATATACGCTCCTCCCACAATGTAATAACTCCATATTCTCACTCTAATGTGCCCCATAAACTCACTGTAATAACCCAAAACCTCTGTAATATCCCCACATACTCACTGTAATATACCCCACACCCTCACTAATAACCACACACTCTCACTTTAATATATGCCACACTTTCAGTGTAATATATACCCCACCCACAATGCAATAACTCCATACCCTCACTCTAATATGCCCCATAAACCCACTGTAATAACCCAAAACCTCTGTAATATCTTCAGATCCTCACTGTAATATACTCACACCCTCACTAATGACCACACACCCTCACTTTAATATACCTCACACTCTCACTGTAATATACCCCACAACCACAATGCAATAACCCCACACCCTCTCTGTAAAAATTCCACACCCTCACTGTAATATACTCACACTCTGACTGTAATAAACCCCGACTTTCACTGTCTATTGAGGTAGTTTGGGCTGAGATTAGAAACAGGAGAGGAGGTCACCCTGCTGGGAGTTTTTTATAGGCCTCCAAAAAGTTCCAGGGATGGTGGAGGAAAAGATTGCAAGGATGATTCTGGGCAGAAATGAAAGTCAGTAAAATTTGACAACACCAATTTTAAATCCAACCGATTTATTTGATAGTAAATCTGTGAGCTTTCGGCCTTTGTGGCCTTCATCAGGCGAATGAGGTGTTCTGGTCTCCAAAAGCACACATATCAGCACAGACTGTTTACAGATTACTGATTAGAATGTGTAAGTCCAACGCCGGCATCTCTGCATCAGGAGTGTAAGTAACAGGGTAGTTGTTATGGGGGCCTTTAATTTTGCAAATATTGATTGGAAAAGTTATAGCTCAAGCACATTAGAGGGGTCAGTTTTTGTACTATGTGTAGGAGGGTTTTATTACTCAGTATGTAGATAGGCCAATAAGAGGTGAGGCTACATTGGATTTGGTTCTGGGTAATGAACCAGACCAGGTGTTAGACTTGGAGGTAGGTGAGCACTTTGGTGATAGTGACCACAATTCGGTTACATTTACCTTAGTTATGGAAAGGGATAGACATATACCGAAGGGAAGAAGTTACAGCTGGGGGAAAGGTTATTATGAGGTTATTAGGTGAGATTTAGGATACATAGGGTGGAGTAGGAAACTGCAGGGGCCGGGAACATCTGAAATGTGGAACTTATTCAAGGAACAGCCACTGTGGGTCCTTGATAAATATGTACCTGTCAGGCAGGAAGTGGTAGAGCCACTTTATGGAAGAGAAGGGAATGGTTTAGTTTGGAGGGTCATTGCTTTTTTTTCATAATTGGTCGGCGCAACATCGAAGGCCAAAGGGCCTGTTCTGCGCTGTAATTTTCTATGTTCTATGAGCCAGGGAACCGTGGTGTACTAAGGAAATTAGTTCACTAGTGAAGAGGAAAAAGGAGGCTTATATAAAGATGAGATATGAAGGCTCAGTTAGGACACTGGAGAGTTATAAGTTAGCCAGGAGGGAGCTAAAGAGGGAGATAAGAAGAGCTAGAAGAGGACATGAGAAGACTTTGGCGGATAGGATAAAGGAGAAGCCTAAAGCTTTTTATAGATATGTTAAGAATAAAAGATTGGTTAGGGCAAGATTAGGGCCAGTCAGAGACAGTAGTGGGAAGTTGTGCGTGGAGCCTGTAGAGATTGGAGAGGCACTGAATGAATATTTTTCGTCGGTCTTCACGCAGGAAAATGTCAACGGAGTTGGGAAGAATACTTGGATACAGGGTTGTAGACTAGACAGGATAGAGGTACATAAGGAGGAGGTGTTAGCTATTCTTGAGAGTATGAAAATAGATAAATCCCCTGGGCCGGATGGGATTTATTCCAGGTTACTCTGGGAGGCTGGAGAGGAGATTGCAGAGCCTTTGGCTTTGATCTTCATGTCATCATTGGTATAGTGCCGGAAGACTGGAGGATGGCAAATGTTGTTCCCTTGTTTAAGAAGGGGAGCAGAGACTATCCTGCAAATTATAGACCAGTGAGCCTTACATCTGTTGTGGGGAAAGTTTTGGAAAGAATTATAAGGGATAGGATTTATAGTCATTTAGAAAGAAATGAATTGATTAGGGATAGTCAACATGGATTTGTGAAGGGAAGGTCGTGCCTCACAAACCTTATGGAGTTTTTTGAAAAGGTGACCAAAGAGGTGGATAAGAGTAAGGCAGTTGATGTAGTGTATATGGATTTTAGCAAGGCGTTTGATAAGGTTCCCCATGGAAGACTACTGCAGAAAATGCAGATGCATGGGATTGAGGGTGATTTAGCAAATTGGATTAGGAATTGGCTAGCAGATAGAAGACAGAGGGTGGTGGTTGATGGGATATATTCAACCTGGAGTTTAGTTACTAGTGGTGTACCTCAGGGATCTGTTTTGGGGCCACTGTTGTTTGTTGTTTTTATAAATGACCTGGATGAGGGTGTAGAGGGATGGGTTAGTAAATTTGCTGACAACACCAAAGTCGGAGGAGTTGTAGACAGTGAGGATGGATGTTACAATTTGCAGAGGGACATAGATAAGTTGTAGAGCTGGGCCGAGAAGTGGCAAATGGAGTTTAATGTGGAAAAGTGTGAGGTGATTCACTTTGGTAAGAGTAATATGTGTGCAGAATATAGGGCTAATGGTAGGACTCAGTAGTGAGCAGAGAGATCTTGGTGCACAGGTGCATAGATCTCTGATAGTTGGTACTCATGTTGATAAGATTGTTAAGAAGGCGTATAGTGTGTTAGCATTTATTGGTAGAGGGATTGAATTTCGGAGCCGAGATGTCATGTTGCAATTGTACAAAACTCTGATGCGGCCGCACTTGGAGTATTGTGTACAGTTTTGGTCGCCACATTATAAGAAAGATGTGGAGGCATTGGAAAGGGTGCAGAGGAGGTTTACCAGGATGTTGCCTGGTATGATGGGTAGGTCTTATGAGGAAAGGCTAAGGGACTTGAAGTTATTTTCATTAGAGAGAAGAAGGCTAAGAGGTGACTTAATTGAGACATATAAGATGGTCAGAGGGTTAGATAGGGTGGATAGTGAGAGCCTTTTTCCTCGGATGGAGATGGATAACACGAGGGGACATAGCTTTAAATTAAGGGGTGGTAGTTATAGGACAGATGTTAGAGGTGGGTTCTTTACTCAGAGGGTAGTAAGGGCATGGAATGCCCTGCCTGCAGCAGTTGTGGACTCATCAAGTTTAAGGGATTCAAATGGTCAGTGGATAGGCACATGGATAGCATTGGAATAGATTAGGATAGAGGATCATAAAATTGGTTACATCGGTTGGCACAACATCGAATGCCGAAGGGCTTGTACTGCGCTGTAATGTTCTATATTCTATGTGATATTCCCATGCCCTCTGTAATATACCCCATACTCTCACTGTCATAAGCCCTTACCCTCACTGTAATATACCCAACTCCCTCACTGTAATATACCACACACCCTCACTATAATATACTTCACACCCTCAAATATATGCCACAACCACAATGTAATAACCACACCCACTCTCTCTTTCTAATAATCCCCCATCCAGATTATAATACTTGCACAGCCTCACTGTAACATATAACACACCCTCACTGGAATACACCCTGAACCTTCACTGTAATACACATCACACCCTCGGTATAATACTCCCCACATCCTCACTGTAATAACCCCATGCCCTTGCTGTAATATTCCCCACACCCTGACTGTAATATATTGCACAACCTCATGTAATAAACCCAAATCCTCATTGTAATATATGCCACACCTTCACTGAAACATACCCCACAGCTTCATTGCAATGACTGCACATTTTCACTGTAACAAACACAAACTGTAATATCACCACACACTCTGTAATATCCCACACCCTCACTGTCATCACCCCTCTCCTGCACTATAATATAGTCCACACCCTCACAGTAATATACTCCACATTCTCACTGTAACAACCAAACACCCTCATTGTAATACACCCCACACACTTACTCTAATAACCCCAAACCCTCAAAGTAATGACCCCACATCCTGACTGTAATAACCCATACCCTCACTGTAATAAACCCACACGCTTATTATAATATACCCCACATCCTGACTGTAATAAACCCAGACCTCCACTGTAATATCCTCATATCCTTTGCAATATATCCCACATCCTCACTGTTATAACCCCTCACCCTCACTATAATATACTCCACTCCCTCACTATAATATAGCACACAACCTCACAGTAGTATTCTCCACACCCTCATTGTATTATACTCCACACTTCCACCGTAACCCACACCTTCACTGTATTAACCCCACATTCTCATTGTAATAACCCCACACTTTCACTGTAATATATCAAACAACCTCACTATAGTATACTCCACACCCTCACTATAATATATTCTACACTCACTGTAATATACATCCCACCCACAACGTAATAATCCCATACCCTCATTGTAATAACCTGACACCCTCGTTGTCATATACCCTACACCCTCAAAGTAATATCCTCACACACACTCACTGTAATATACCCCATATTCTCACTGTCATAATCCATCACTTTCACAATAATATATCACACATCCTCAGTGTAATATCCCTACATTCTCACTGTAACATACTACACATGGTCTCTGTAATAACCCCACACACTCACTATACTAACCGAATACCCACACTATAATAACACCACATTCTCACTGTAATAACCCAACACTTCTCTGTTAAATGCTCCAAGCCCTCACTGTAATATACTGCACAATCTCACTGTAATAACCTCAAATCCTCATTGTAATAATACCACACCATCACTGTAACAACCCCACACCATCACTGTGTTATGTTCCACATGCCCACTGTAATAACCCAAAGCCTCACTGTAATATCCTCACATCCTCACTGTAATATACCCCATACACTCTCTGTAATAACGCACACACTCACCAAAATAATCAAACACCCACACTGTCATAACCCCACATCCTCACTGTAATAACCCAACACCCTATTGTCATATACTCACATCCTTACTGTAATATACTCCACACATACACTGTAGTATACCCCAAACCCTCACGGTAATAACCCCACATTCTCACTCTAATAACTCCATACATACTACAATAATCTCATGTAGACTTAGAGGAGACCTAATAGAGGTGTACAAGATTATGAGGGGTATAGATAGAGTGATAGGGTTATGCTTTTTCCTAGGATGGACTCAAATAGCACAAGAGATCACAGGCTTAGGGTGAAGGGAGTAAGATATAATTTAGGTGCTAGAGGGAGTTTTTTCACACAGAGGGTGGTGGGGGTATGGAATGCACTGCCAAGTAAAGTGGTGGAGGCAGGCACTCTGGAGTTACTTAAGAGATACTTAGATGGGCACATGAACAGAATGGGAATGGAGAGATATAGAAAACTGATTTAAAATAGGCATCATGAGCCTTGGGAGTTCCCTGGGAAGTGTGTAAATTGTCGATGATATTGATGTATTGTTTTATCCTACAGGTGCTTTGGTCCATCATGTTGTCTAACAAGGGGCATACACGCAATGGGTTATGAGAGGGCTGCTCGTGGATTTTTCAAGAGTATCCTAGTGCTTCACATCGTTAGTGTACGCTTGACCTGGACCATTTGATGGGCAACACAACAGCTCAGTGACTATTGCTGTGCTGTGCAGATACATGGATTTGGGCTTGTGTCTGTGGGAGTTTGCGCATTCTCCCCATGTTTGCATGGGTTTTCTCCGGGTGCTCAGGCTTCCTCCCACATCCCACAGATGTGCTCTTAGGCTAATTGACAAAACAAATTCTCACTAAATTGTCTCAAATTTGGTTTGAATGCATAGATCTATAAACATAGACAGGGATCACGGGTAGAAGTGGAAACAATGAGGTGGTAGCGTGGGCTCATTGGGCCTGTTTCCCGTGCTGTTTTGTTCTTTGTTCTAATCACTCATGGGTTCTGGAGAATCAATAGCTCCATTTTCTCAGTGGCACAGTATTGAAGGGCCTACCCAACTCTCATCAACAGGAAGCATCCCTCCAGCAACTGTCAATGGATTCCTGTTTGAGACAAATTAGTCACAGGTGAGTGGTGAAAAAACATTTCATGATAACAATAAAGATGTTAATAAATTTTAACATAAAAACATGCGAACAGAAAATATCTACCTAACTAGTGCAGACCTACACCCGTGCCATCTTAGTGCAACTACAACTTCCTAACATTACGTGGCCTACCACTACATGTCTCCCCAGAATGTACATCGGAGATGGAGGGGGCCAGCCCTTGGCGGGCATCCTCCAGAGGCTCTAAATCTTCAGGTACAGCTTCCAGATATCTGGGACATTTCCATGAAACCCTCTTCATCCTGCTGCTTCTAAGATGCCCCGGTTTTAGGAAGGGGGGAACACAGAAGGTGTAGGCACAGTCACAGTCTTCTACTTGGAAGGCCCCAGCATGGGCTCAAGCCCTTCCTTTTCCCTTGGGATTCCTGTGGACCCCTGGGTCATTCCATGGGATGGTGGTGCTTCTGCAGTGAGCTCCAGAAGCTCTGACGTCACCTGGCCTTGTCAGTCCTGGGGGACCACCTGCGTCCTACTCATGATGGTCAAGCCCTCAGTGATAGTTGCCTGTCAATGGCTACAGCAAGTGCCCTCTGGGCCAAGTGCTCAAGGTTTACTGCCATTGCCCGCTGTGTCTCACCACTGTCCTAATCGGTCTCCTGCAAGCTGTCTAACATCTCAGCCATGGGCCGCAGAATCTCGAGAAACTTGTTGAGTCCCTCAGTTGTGATGTGCTGTGACTCAGCCATTGTTCGGAGCCTGCCAATCTGGTGAGAATTCCCTGCCCTAGACTTTCCACCCCGTACGCCATCCTTGCAGTGTTGTCCTGGGAAGCCCGCAAGACTGAAAGCTTCGGCACTCCTCTCAACAACCTCGCAGTTGATCCAGTGCAGTCTTCAGCCCCTCTTGCAATCCCTGGCTCTCTTGCTGCACAATAAGAAGTGGGAAACCCTGAAAGCTACTAGCGTTTACTGCCAAATAAATCTGTTAGACTTTAACCTTGGTGCTGTGACACTTCTTACTGTGTTTACATACTGTTTCACATACAGTCCAACGCTGGCATTTCCACATCATCTCTTGTTGCATCTCCAGCAGCTGACTGTGCATGTGCAGTTGGAGGCACTGTTCAAGTTTCGGGCTTGTTACACCCTGCCGATGTGCAGCACGATTCAGAATCGCTGATATTTTTTCAGATAGAATGCATAAGGGGACGCCTGAGAATGCGTCTGAAAATCAGATCTGAAATATTCCCAGATTCAAGTCCACCCAATACTTAGAATCAAAATGGTAAAAGTGGGCCCACTGTCTCACTTCCAAACACTCCATTAACTCCTCCCTTCTCTCACTGACCCCACCCCTCTTTCATTATCTCCACCCCCCTATTACACTGCCATTCTCACACTAACCCAGCCCTTTGCCACAGTAACTCCGCCCCTTTCCCACTAACTCCGCCCCTCTCTATCTAACACCGCCCCTCTCTATCTGACCCCGCCTCTCTCTAACTAACTCCGCCCCTTCCTATCGAATCCCGCCTCTTACTAACCCCGCCCCTCTCTCACTAATCCCGCCCCTCTCCATCTAACCCCGCCCATCTACCTAACCCCGCCCCTCTCCATCTAACCCCGCCCCTCTCTCATTAGCCCCGCCCCTCTGCGCTCCTGCTGAGAAACGTCCTTTTCCCGGCATTCCGCGGGTTAGTTACTGAGCATGCGCTAGGCCTCACCAGCGCGGTGCTCGCTGGGAGTTGTAGTCCTCTCGCTGATCATGCGCACTGATGGTGGGCCCGGGATGCAGGGCCTAGGACTACAATCCCGGCAGGCGGCGCTGCCGGGCCTGGGCCTGCAGCTGGAGCAGCAGCCTGAGAGACCGAGAGGCCCGGGCCCCGCACTCAGACTTTCACCCTGAGCCCGGGCCCTAGGCCCGCCATCATGAGCGGCAGCGGGAGGCCCAGGACCACATCCTTCACTCAGCCCGCTCCTCCCGCCGCCGGCAACGCCACAGCCAGCAACTCCACCGGGAAAAACAACTCACCTACTGCAGCTACCGGGAAAGGCCGTGAGTATCCGGGATAGAGACTGAGAGAGAGAGTGACAGAGAGAGAGAGAGACAGGGAGGGACAGAGAGAGAGAGAGAGGGGGGGGGGGGGGGGGGGGGGGGGGGGGGGGGGGGGGTGGGGGGGGGGGGGGGGGGGGGGGGACAGGGGGAGGGGGAGGGAGAGGCAGGGGGAGGGAGAGGGGGGAGGATAGAGAGGGGGGGGGTTGAGAGAGAGAGAGGGAGGGGGAGAGAGGCGGGGGGAGAACGGGGGGGGAGAGGGAGGGGGGTGGAGTGGGGGGAGAAAGAGGGGAGAGACGGGGTGGAGTGGGGAGAAAGAGGGGAGACGGGTGGGTGTGGGAGGGAGGGAGGGGGAGACGGGGGGGTGGAGTGGGGGGAGGGAGAGGGAGAAGGGGGGGAGAGGGGGGGAGAGAGAAGAGGGGGGGGAGAGGAGAGAGAGAGACGGGGGGGGGGGAGGAGAGAGAGAGGGCGTGGGGGGGGGGGGGCGAGGAGAGACGTGGGGGTGAGAGGAGAGAGGAGGGGGGGGGAGAGGCGGACGGGGGGGGGAGAGAGAGAGACGGGGGGGGGAGAGAGAGAGGGACGGGGGGGGGTGTGGGGGGGTGAGTGTCGGGGGGGGGGGGGAGAGAGAGAGACGGGGGGGGGAGAGAGAGAGACGGGGGGGGGAGAGAGAGAGACGGAGGGGGGAGAGGGGGATGAGAGAGAGACGGAGGGGGAGAGAGAGAGCGGAGGTGAGAGATGAGAGAGGACGGAGGGGGTGAGAGGGGGAGAGAGAGAGAGGAGGGGGGACAGGGGGAGAGAGGAGAGACGAGGGGGAGAGGAGAGGAGAGAGGGGGAGAGAGAGGGGGGGGGGTGAGAGACTGGGGGGAGAGAAGAGAGAGTGAGAAGGATGGGGAGAGGGGAGTGGGGCTGACTGGGGGTAGAGGGGGGAGAGAGTGAGAAGCTGGGGAGATAGAAGAGAGGGTGAGCAGGCAGAGATAGAGAGAGGGGGGAGAGAGGGAGGGAGCGAGTGAGAAGCGGTGGGGGAGAGGGAGAGGGGTGAGTGGGGAGAGAGAGAGAGATGGGCGGGGGATTTGGGGGAGGAGAGAGAGTAGGGAGTTTGGAGGAGGCGGGTGAGGAGGAGAGGAGAGATGTGAGGAGAGCTGGGAGAGAGAGGGGATGAGGAGGCCTGGGGGAGCTTGGAGAAGAGAGGTAGAGGGCGGGAGAGGGGGGAGAGGGAGAAGTGGGGATGGGGGAGACGGAGAGAGAGAGAAAGAGGGGAGGGAGAGAGAGAGCGAGGAGACAGGAGGGGGGAGAGAGAGAGAGGAGTGGGGGGAGAGAGGGGAGAGATGAGAGTGGGGAGCAGAGAGAGAGGGGAGAGACGTGGGGGAGAGAAGAGAGAGGGAGAGACGTGGGGGAGAGAGAGAGAGAAGAGGTGGAGAGAGAGAGAGAGAGAGAGAGAGTGGGGGAGAGAGAGAAGAGAGGACAGTGGGGTAGAGAGAGAGAGAGAGAGAGAGTTGGGGAGAGAGAGAGAGAGAGAGAGACGTGGGGGAGGAGGAGAGAGAGAGCAGAGAGAGACGTGGGGGAGAGAGAGAGAGAGAGAGAGACAGTGGGGGAGAGAGAGAGAGAGAGATGGGAGACATTGGGGGAGAGAGAGAGAGAGAGAGACGTGGGCGGGGAGAGAAGATTTAGAGGAGAGACGTGGGGGAGAGAGAGAGGAGAGGAGGAGAACGTGGGGGAGAGAGAGAGAGAGACGTGGGGAGAGGAGAAGAGAGAGAAGACGTGGGGGAGAGAGAGGAGAGAGAGACGTGGGGGAGAGAGAGAGAGAGAGAGAGACGTGGGGGAGAGAGAGAGAGAAGAGAGAGAAGGGGGGAGAGAGAGAGAGAGAGAGACGTGGGGGAGAGAGAGAGAGAGAGACGGGGGGAGAGAGAGAGAGAAGTGGGGAGGAGAGAGAGAGAGAGGGCGTGGGTGAGAGGAGAGGAGAGAGAGAGAGAGACGTGGGGGAGAGAGGAGAGAGAAGAGAGACGTGGGGGAGAGGAGGAGAGAGAGAGAGACGTGGGGGAGAGAGAGAGAGAGAGAGATGGGGAGAGAGAGAGAGAGAGGTGGGGGAGAGAGAGAGAGAGAGAGAAGTGGGGGGGAGAGAGAGCGAGGAGAGGGAGGTGGGGAGAGAGAGAGAGAGAGATAGTGACGCTGGGTGGAGAGAGAGAGAGGGTGACGTCTGGGGGAGAGAGAGAGAGAGGGTGACTGTGGGGGAGAAGAGAGTGAGAGAGAGACGTTGGGGAAGAGAGAGAGAGAGAGTGACTTGGAGGGAGAGAGAGAGAGAGGGAGACGTGGGCGAGGGAGAGAGAGTGGGAGACGTGGGGGAGGAGAGAGAGGAGAGAGACGGGGGGAGAGCAGAGAGAAGAGAGAGACGGGGGAGAGAGAAGAGAGGAGAGAGACGTGGGGGAGAGAGATAGAGGAGAGAGGTCGGGGGAGAGAGAGAGAGAGAGAGAGTGGGGGAGAGGAGAGAGGAGAGAGGAGGCGTGGTGGAGAGAGAGAGAGAGAGAGAGTGAGACGTGGGGGGAGAGGAGGAGAGAGAGAGGAGGTTGGGGGAGATAGAGAGAGAGGTGAGACGTGGGGGAGAGAGAGAGAGAGGTGAGGTGGGTGGGAGAGAGAGAAGGGTTGAGGGAGATGTGGGGGAGAGAGAGAGAGAGTGAGAAGTTGGGAGAGAGAGAGAGAGAGAGAAGTGTGGGGAGAGAGAGAGAGAGAGAGAGAGAGTTTTGAGAGAGTGGGGAGAGAGAGAGAGAGGAGAGGAGAGGAGAGAGTGGGGGAGAGTGATCGCTGGAGAGAGAGAGAGAGAGAGTGGGGGGGAGATAGGGAGAGAGAGTGGGGGAGAGGAGAGAGAGAGAGAGAGATGTGAGGGAGAGAGAGAGAGAGAGAGAGACGTGTGGGGAGAGAGAGAGAGAGAGAGAGAGAAGAGTGAGGAGAAGAGAGAGAGACGTGGGGGGAGAGAGAGAGAGAGAGAGAGAGAGAGAGCCGTGGGGAGAGAGAGAGAGAGAGAGAGACGTGGGGGAGAGAGAGAGAGGCAGTGTGAAGAGAGAGAGAGAGAGAGAGGTTGAGGAGAGGAGAGAGAGGAGAGAGTCTGGGGGAGAGAGAGAGAGAGAGTGTAGTGGGGGAGAGAAGAGAGAGGGGGAGAGAGGGAGACGAGAGAGACGTGGGGGAGAGAGAGAGAGGAGAGAGAGACGTGGAGAGAGAGAGCGAGAGAGATGGAGACGAGAGTAGGGTGGGAAGAGAGAGAGAGATGAGAGAGAGAGAGAGAGAGGCGTGGAGAGAGAGAGAGAGAGAGAGAGAGAGATGTGGGGAGGGGAGAGAGAGAGAGAGGAGAGAGTGGGAGAGGGAGAGAGAGAGAGGGCGTGGGGGGGGAGGAGAGAGAGAGAGAGGGGAGAGAGAGAGAGAGACGTGGGGGAGAGAGAGAGAGAGAGAGACGTAGAGGGGTGGAGAGAGAGAGAGAGAGAGACGTGTGTGATGGGAGAGAGAGAGAGAGGACGTGGTGAAGGGGGAGAGAGAGAGAGAGAGAGACGTGGGGAGAGAGAGAGAGAGTGTAGAGGGAGAGAGAGAGAGGCCGTGGGAGAGGGAGAGAGAGAGAGAGGCCGTGGGAGAGGGGGAGAGAGAGAGAGAGGAGGGTGTGGGGGGAGAGAGAGAGAGAGCGTGTGATGGGGGAGAAGGAGAGGCCGTGTGATGAGGAGAGAGAGAGAGAGGCCGTGGGGGAGAGAGAGAGAGAGCCGTGTGGGAGGGAGAGAGAGAGAGGTGGGGGAGAGAGAGAGAGGCGTGGGGGAGAGAGAGAAGAGGACGTGTGTATGGGGGAGAGAGAGAGAGGCGCGGGGGGAGAGAGAGAGAGAGGGAGAGAGAGAGTGGGGGAGAGAGAGAGAGGCGTGGGGAGAGAGAGAGAGAGGAGTGGCGGTGAGAGAGAGAGAGAGCACGTGGGGGAGAGAGAGAGAGGCGTGGGGGGAGAGAGAGAGAGGCGTGTGTATGGGGAGAGAGAGAGAGGCCGTGTGTGAGGGGGGTGGGGGAGGAGAGAGAGCGTGGGTGGGAGAGAGAGAGAGAGGGGCAGAGAGGATGGGGGAGAGAGAGAGAGGCCGTGGGGCGAGAGAGAGAGGACGGTGGGGGAGAGAGAGAGAGGCCGTGGGGGAGAGAGAGAGAGGCGATGGGGGAGAGAGAGAGAGGCCGTGCGTATGGGGGAGAGAGAGAGAGGACGTGGGTGGGGGTAGAGAGAGAGAGGACGTGGGGGGGAGAGAGAGAGACGTTGGGGGGAGAGAGAAGAGGACGTGGGAGAGAGAGAGAGAGAGACGTGGGGGTGAGAGGTGGGGAGAGAGAGGTGAGAGAGAGACGTGTGGGGGGGGAGAGAGAGAGAGGCGTGGGGCGGGAGAGAGAGAGAGACGCGGTCCGTTGGGGGGGAGAGAGAGAGAGACGTGGGGGAGAGAGAGAGAGAGACTGTGGGGGGAGAGAGAGAGAGGCGTGGGGGAGAGAGAGAGAGACAGAGGTGGGGAGAGAGGAGAGAGAGAGAGGTGGGGGAGAGAGAGGAGACAGAGGTGGGGGAGAGAGAGAGGAGAGAGAGGTGGGGAGAGAGAGAGGTGGGGAGAGAGAGAGAGAGAGACGGGGTGGGAGAGAGAGGGAGAGAGGGGGTGGGGAAGAGGAGGGAGAGACGGGGTGGGAGGAGAGCGAGGGGAGAGACGCGGGTGGGAGAGAGCGAGGGGAGGCGACGGGGGTGGGAGGACGAGAGCGAGGGAGAGACGGTGGGGAGAAGGGACGAGCGAGGGAGAGACGGGGTTGTGGGAGAGAGCGAGGGAGAGACGGGAGGTGGACAGGAGAGCGAGGGAGAGCGGGGGTGGGAGAGAGCGCCAGTGGCGGGGAGGGGGTGGGATGAGAGCGGTGGCGGGAGGGGGGTGGGATGAGAGCGAGTGGCGGTGAGGGGGGTGGGAAGAGAGGCGTAGGGGCGGTGAGGGGGTGGGATCGAGAGCGTCCAGGTAGTGGAGGAGGAGGGGGGTGGAAAGTAGAGAGCGAGTGGCGGGAGGAAAAGAGAGGGAGACGGGGAGAGAGAGAGAGCGCGACGGGGAGAGATGGAGATGGGTAGAGAGAGTGAGACGGTGGGGTAGGGAGGGAGAGAGACGTGGGGAATGAGGAAGAGAGAGAGAGAGACATGGGGAATGAGGAAGAGAGAGAGAGGTAGAGACGGGGAGAGAGACAGAGAGACGGGGGGAAATGAGGAAGGGAGAGAGAGAGGGGGGAGAAGGAAAGAGAGAGAGATACGGGGAGAGAGGCGGAGAGGCAGGGTGGGAAAAAGAGAGAGGCAGTAGAGAGAGAGAGACGGTGGGGGAGAGAGAGGGAGACAGGGGGATAGAGGGAGGGAGATGTTGACGGGGAAGAGAGAGAGAGACCGGGGGGGAGAGAGAGGGAGAGAGAAAGAGATGGGGACAGAGAGACGGGGAGAGAGTGTGACATGCACAGGGCTGAGGACGGAGGCGGGGCAGGGATGGTGGGGGCAGACACGGAGTCAGGCAGGCTGGCGAACTGAATGGTGGGGGGTGTGTATGGCAGCAGGCAGATACGGACAAACGGGCAGAGACAGATATTCAGAGGGGCACAGTGGGAGCGGGGGGGCAGAAGCGGACAGGCAGGCAGCGAGCAGGGTAGGTTGACTGAGGGAGAGATGGATGGATGAGATGGGGTCAGGCTGGAAGGTGGTGGAAGCTTGGTCAGGGCAAGATGGTGGGTGGATGGTGGAAACGGGAAGACAGTTGGGATTGTGATACATATGTGGCAGTGCGAGGGAGTGAGATAGTGGGGAATGGGAGCGAGGCTTGGGTGAAAGACGTTGAAATGGAAGAACTGAGGTTGGGAGAGATTGGGACTTGGAAAGTGAAGGGAGTTAGGGAGCTGGGAGGGGTGAGAGTGAGATTGCAGAATGGATATTCACAGACCCTTCATGTATCATGGTGAGCCATGTGCAAAACTTCCAGGTGCTGGTGTGAAAGCGTGTCACCCACGTACCCCAGATCATGGAGATCGGGACTTTGAAGGGGAAAGGAGAGACTGCACGAGATGTTTGTCCTGTTCTTGTCTTGCTGAAAGTGGATGTGAGATCACCTTTCCAAAAACTTTGTAGCCATTGCTGAAATGTCAGAAACGAGGTAGCCCTTTGAGAAGAGCTTGCTCTCATACATAGCACGGTGACAGTGACTGCATCAGCTGTACAGTGTGGCTCTCCCTCGGCGCTGGCCCTCGGGCGGTGCGGCGCTCCCATCGGCGCTGCCTCGGGCGGTGCGGCGCCCCCTCGGACGTGAGCCCTCGGTCGGTGCGGCGCCCCCTCGGCGCTGGCCCTCGGGCGGTGCGGCGCCCACCGGCGATGGCCCTCGGGCGGTGCGGGCGCCCCTACGGCGCTGAGCCCTCGGGGCGGTCGGCGCCCCACCATCGGCGCTGGCCGCGGGCGGTGCGGCGCACCATCGGCGATGGCCATCGGGCGGTGCGGAGACCCCTCGGCGCTGGCCTAGGGCGGCTGCGTGCGCCCCATGCGGAGCTGGCCGCGCGG
>JAGIQG010000016.1:14799306-14839076 GCA_024679065.1 Sphyrna mokarran | reverse complement strand
AGCAATTGATTTTCCTTCAAGAATGTTCTACAGTTAGGCGTTCTATGGTAGGACGAATGGTGGTAAATAGCTATAACCTCATTGTACACTGTAAATTATTTGCTCATTCCTTTGAGCCTGACATACATGTTTTGTGCACAGACCTCAGCGGCGCTAAACCATGTTATAGCACACATTCACGGCGGCGAATTCATATTCGTGATGCATTCCCCGGCCCCCGTCGCGCGTTACAGCTGCCAGTACTGCCCGGCACCCAGCACTGTGAGAATGATTTTATTCTGATGCCTCTCTTCCTACGGATCGGGAATTACAGATAATGCGTAAATTGAATCATTCTAATATCATCCGGCTCCGATACTTCTTCTATTCCAGTGGTGATAAGGTACGAGTTGGATGGTGAAGTTACATGGGTACGCAGTGAAGTTGTGGGGTGCAGACGAGTCAAGGGGGCGCTGGCAGATTGCTTGGGCGTGGGCAGAGTGAGTGGCTATGGGCAGGTCAGGATGGTGTGGCTGGAACGAGGGGCCACGGGTGGTTTGAGGGGGCATTGAAGAGGGTGAGGCAAGTGGGCATAGGCAAAGAGTGAGCGTGAGGGGTCACGATTGGAGAAAAGTGCAAGTTTGAATGGGGGTTCTGGCCGAAATGGGAAGATGATTGTGCCGGGGATATGGGAAACATGCATCTAGTTTGTCGCGAGTCTGATTATCCGGCACTTGCATTCAGCTGGAGGTTAGAGTTTGGGAATATTGCTTCTTTGTTCGGGGAAAAAGCATGTACTGAGTGTCCCCTCCCCACCTCGGGGTGGTGTGCTGAACGGACTGCTCCTTCCTCCCCGGGGTAGGGTCTCGGGTGGGCTGCCCCTCTTTTAGAGGACTGGGTGTCTGTGGTAAATACTGCAGATGTTTTTTGTGTTCAACAGAAAGATGAGGTTTACTTAAATCTGGTTCTAGACTACGTTCCGGAGACGGTTTATCGAGTCGCGCGGCACTTCAGTAAGGCCAAGCAATCCATCCCCATGATCTACGTAAAGGTGAGTGTTGGCAAACTTTTCATCATTCAAGTGGGTACAATGCAACACCCTGCTACCGCTTGCCTTGTCCTGTTCACCACCATACCCAAAGGAAGCTGGGAGGTGCCCCTTGCCCACCTAAGGCAAGACTGGGGAGGATATGGTGGGAAGGCGGGATCAGTATTAATTTGAATGAACAGTTGTGATAATAAACAGAGAGAAGGCTTGCAGGCTGAATGGCCTACTCCCTCGGCCCTGACCCTCTGACAGTGCGGCACTCCCTCGGCCCTGACCCTCTGACAGTGCGGCACTCCCTCGGCCCTGACCCTCTGACAGTGCGGCACTCCCTCGGCCCTGACCCTCTGACAGTGCGGCACTCCCTCGGCCCTCACCCTCTGACAGTGCGGCACTCCCTCGGCCCTGACCCTCTGACGTGCGGCACTCCCTCGGCCCTGACCTCTGACAGTGCGGCACTCCCTCGGCCCTGACCCTCTGACAGTGCGGCACTCCCTCGGCCCTGACCCTCTGACAGTGCGGCACTCCCTCGGCCCTGACCCTCTGACAGTGCGGCACTCCCTCGGCCCTGACCCTCTGACAGTGCGGCACTCCCTCGCCGCCCCTGACAGTGCGGCACTCCCTCGGCCCTGACCCTGACAGTGCGGCACTCCCTCGGCCCCCTCTGACAGTGCGGCACTCCCTCGGCCCTGACCCTCTGACAGTGCGGCACTCCCTCAGTAGAACACTATATGTGTCTGCCTGGTTTGTGAGGCTCGGATGTGGAGTGGGAGTCAAACCATTGATCTGCTGACTGACTGATAATTGAGTGGTGTCCATGGTGCCAGGCCTGCTGAGGGCTAAGGTCACAACCCATCAGCAGCCCTGGCACTGTGGAGTCTGAGAATCCTGCCATGTGCTGTGTGTTGTGGTACACCACACAGTCATGTGATGAAGTGGTGCTAGCTTTTTTGCTGTGTATTTTGAAGTACTGGCCATACACTGTGCTTTACTTAGGGGGTTGACTAAGCTTGTGTGGTCAGGGTATATAGTGTGTGCTTTTGCAGAGTTACTGAATATCTAGTAAGATTTTGAGCTTGATGTTGCAGACAAGTTGCGGAAATGGAACGTGGGTAACATCTCAACTCTGCCCTTGCCCCTTCAGGTGTACATATACCAGTTATTCCGCAGTTTAGCGTATATCCATTCCCAGGGCGTATGTCATCGAGACATTAAACCTCAAAATCTGTTAGTGGATCCCGAGACTGCAGTCCTCAAGCTCTGTGACTTTGGCAGGTAGGTGAGCCCAGAGCGGGCACAATCTCACTGGCACCAAACACTCTATCTGACCCCTGACTACTGACCTCTCTGCCGTGCTGGAGCAGCAGGGGTGGTGGGGGTGTGAGTTGGTTGTCAGAACGAGGCAGAAGGCTCTTGTGAGGTGTTGTGAACTTGCTGTGGGTGATGGTGAGGGAGAGACAGGTAGTGGGGAATGTTGCTGGGGAGATACTGAGTCTACCTCATGGGGAGGGGAGGATACTGAGTGTATCAAATGGGGGGGGATACTGAATCTGTACCTCATGGGGAGGAGTGTACCTCATGGAGAGGGATCCTGAATCCACATCAATTGGGAGGGGATACTGAGACTGTACCTCATTGGGGGGAGGGGGCATGGGTGGGGTGGGGGGAGTAGGTGCGGGGGAGTGGTGGATTCTGAACCTGTACCTCATAGGGGTGGGGATACTGAGAATGTATCTCATGGGGAGGGAGGGATACTAAGTCTGTACCTCAGTTGGAGGGGAATAATGACCCTGTATCTCATGGGGAGGAATATGAGTCTGTGCCTCATTGTTGGGGTGGATACTGAGCTTGTATCTCATGGGGTTGGGGATACTGAGTCTCTATCTCATGGGGAGGGGGAATGCTGATTCTGTATCTTATGGGGAGGGGGGATGCTAACTCTGTACCTCATGGGGAGGGGGTGTATATTGAGTCTGTCTCATGGGGAGGGTGGGGGTATTGATTTCGTACTTCGTGGGGTGATACGGTTTGAAAAAGAATCCTTTGTATCCATTTAGAAACCTCACCCTGGATCCTGTGAGATTTCACCTTATGCAACAACCTACCATGCATCACATTGTGTCCCCAATTACAGTTTATTGTTCCCCTTGTTACAGTGTGTGCCCGATTACACAGTTTATTGTTCCCCTTGTGATGCTGTGTCCCCAGTTCACACTTTACTGTCTGCCTTGTTAGTGTGACCCGGATACACTGTTTATAGTTCCTGTTGTTAGTATGTGCCCCTGGTTACACAGTTTTCTGCTCCCCTTGTCAGTGTGTCTCCAGTTACAGTTTCCTATTCCTCTTGTTACAGTGTGACCTGCATACGCAGTTTATAGTTCTCGTTATTACAATGTGTCCTGGTTACACAATTTATTGCCCTCTTTGTTACAGTGTGACCCCAGTTAAATAATTTACTGTTTGCCTTGTGACAGCCTGTCCCCGTTGACACAGTTCACTGTTGCCCTTGTTACTCTGTATCCCAGATATAGAGTTTCTGTTCCCCTTGTTAGTGTGTCCCCAGTACAAGTTTACTGTTCCCCAGTTACAGTTTACTGCTTCCTTTGTAATGCTGTGTCCCTGTTTACACAGTTTCTGCATTTCTTGTTAGTGTGTGCCTGATTACACAGTTTACAGGTGAACAGTAAACTGTGTAACCGGCGATACACTAACAAGGAGAACAGCAAACTATGTATCTGGAATAAAGAGTAACAAGGAGAACAGTAAATTGTACAACAAGGGACAGACTGTAACAAGGGGAACAATATTCCTCATTGTTACAGTATATCCCCAGTTACATAGTTTATTGTTCCCCTTGTTACAGTGCGTTCCCAGTTATACAGTTTGCTGTACCCCTTGTTAGTGTGACCTGGATACACTGTTTATAGTTCCTGTTGTTACAGTGTGTTCCCAGTTACACAGTTTACTCTTCCCGTTGTTACAGGGTGTCACCAGTTATACAGAATATTGTTCCCCTTGTTACAGTCTGTCCCTTGTTGTACAATTTACTGTTCTCCTTGTTACTCTTTATTCCAGATACATAGTTTGCTGTTCCTCTTGTTAGTGTATCGCCGGTTACACAGTTTACTGTTCACCTTGTTGCAGTGCATCCCCAGTTACACAGTTTACTTTTCCTTGTTACAATATTTACAAGTGATAGCCTTTTTTGGACAGTGATAGCCTTTTTCCTAGGATGGAGAAAGCTAGCACGAGGGGACACAGCTTTAAATTAAGGGGTATGAGTTATAGGACGGATATCAGAGGTAGGTTCTTTACTCAAAGAGTGATTAGGGAGTGGAATGCCCTGCCTGCAGCTGTTGTAGATGCGCCAAGTTTGGTGGCGTTTAAGAGGTTAATTGATAAGTATATGGAAGAGAAGGGAATGGTTTAGTTTGGAGGGGCATTGCTTTTTATTTTGGTCGGCACAACATCGAAGGCCGAAGGGCCTGTTCTGTGCTGTAACATGTTCTATGTTCTATGGTCTATTTGCCTGTTACACAGTTTACTATTCCCTTTGTTGCTGTATGTCCCTTGGATACACAGTTTACTGTTGCCCTTGTTAGTGTGTCCCTGCTTACACAGTTTACTGTTCACCTTGTTACAGTGCATCCCCGGTTACACAATTTACTGATCTTCTTGTTACAATGTTTCTGTGGTTACACAATTTACTCTTTCTTGTTTGCCCGGTTTCACAGTTTATTTTTCCCAATTTTAGTGTATCCATGGTTACTGTTTACTATTCTGCTTGTTCCAGTGTGTCTGTGTTTACACAGTTTAGTGTTCCCATTGTTACAATCTGTTCCAAGTTACATAGTTTACTTTCCCTTGTTCCTGTGTGTCCCTGTTTGCATAGTTTACTGTTTCCATTTTTACAGTCTACCCCAAGTTATATAGTTTACTGTTTCCTTATAACAGTCTGTCCCTGGCTACACAGATTATTCTTGCCCTTGTTACAGTGTGTCCTGGATTAGACAAATTACTGCCTCTCTTGCTACACTCTGTCTCCATTCCATAGTTTACTGTTCCCCTTGTAACAATCTGTCTCCAGTTACACAGTTTACTGCTTCCCTTAGTTTGTGTCCCAGGTTATTCAGTTTACTATTCCCCTTGTTACAGTGTGTCCCTGGTTACACAGCTTACTGTTCTCTTTGTTACAGTGTGTTCCCAGTTCCATAGTTTTACTACACTCTTATTACAGAATGTCTCCCCGTTAGATAGTTTACTGCTCCAATGTTGAAGTCCGTCCCCAATTACACGTTTACTGTTCACCTTTTCACAATGTGTCTCCAGTTACACAATTTAGTTTCCCCTTTCTTTCAGTGGATTCCCATTACACAGTTTATGGTTCTCCTATTACAGTGTTTCCCGGATACTGTTTACTGCTCTTGTTAGAGCATGTGCCCCCCACAGTTTTCTGTTCCCCTTGTCATAATGCAGAGCTGGTTACACAGTTTACTGCTCCTCTTGTTGCAGTGTTCCTGGTTATACAGTTTACTGTTCCCCTTGTTACAGTATGTCCCTGATTACAATTTTTACTGTGGCCCTTCTTATAGTCTGTCCCCGGTTTCACAGTGTACTTCTCCATTTGTGCGACATGTTGTATTTATTACAGTTTTGTGTTCCCCTTGCCCCTCATGCTGTAATACTTTGCTGTATTAGCCAGTTTGTTGCTGCTCGTCACTGTAATGTTTCAGTTTTTAGCGTGTGTCATGCTGCACACACTAATGTTGCCATAAATCACGTGCTGTTTGCTCAATGTGATCACATCTCAGTTACTCAGTTTTGGTTGCCATGTGATGTGAGGCGATCCATAGCCTTCACCACCGCCCCCTCCCCCCGCTTCCACTCTTACCCACTCTCAACCTCGTGAGCATGACTGCAGACCTGTTTCTGATTTACTGCCTTCATTATTACTGTACATGAACAGAGGGAGCTCCCTGCTCCACCAGTCTAAACTTGTGTTTCTGTTCATTGCAGCGCAAAGCAGCTCATCAAGGGAGAACCCAATGTATCATATATCTGCTCACGGTATTATCGAGCACCTGAGCTCATCTTCGGAGCAACAGACTACACGTCATCCATTGGTGAGTGAGAGGCCAGATGGAAGGCGGAGAGTAAGAAGGTAGCGAGGGGGTTGGAGGGGGTGTAGGAGGCAGAGTGGTGGTGGAGGCAGGGGGCGGGGGAGGTGCAGAGATAGAGAGGGCTTGGAGGAAGGATGCAGAGAGCGAGGCAAGGGGGAAGAGACAAAAGTTGAGCTGCAGAGAAAGAGAGAGACTCCCATTCATTTACACGCTGTCACATTATAAGAATCAGGTGTAGTCAGCCACTCAACACCTTGAACCTGCTCCAACGATTCAATAAGATCATGGCTGATTTGATCATAACTTCCACCCACATTGCTGTTGAACTCTGCTGGCCTTTTGCACCTACCCTCCCCGCCACCTTTCGGGCCCTTCCACCAGCAACCCCTGCAGGCAGCCTTGGGGCACCCCTCCTCTCCCCATCCCCATACTGGTGCCTTTGGGGCAGCCCTGGGGCACCCACCCCCTTTCCTCCTGGTAGGTGGCCCTGGGGTGACAGCCCCTCCACCTTCCCCCCACCCCAGCAGGCGGCCCTTCACCTCTCATGCTTACCTAAAATCTATCCAGCTCTTCCTTACCCTCTGCATACACTGTGTTTCAAGGAAGGCACTTTCAAAGACAATCAACCTTACAAGGGAAAGCATTTCTTCTCATCTCTCTCTTGAATGGGCAATTCCTTTATTTTTCAACAGTGACTCCCAAGCTCTGGATTCTCCCACAAGAGGAAACATTGTTTCCACATTCGCCCTGTCAATACCCCTCAGGATTTTGTATGTCAAGTCACCTCTTAATCTTCTAAACTCCAGTGGATACAAATCTAACCTTCTTTCCTCATTAGCCAGCCCACCCATCCCAGGTGGGAAGAGAACCTTTTCTGAACATGCAAATGTATTTGTATGTTTCCTGCCTAAGGTGACCAACACTGTTGTGGTCCACCAGTGCCCTCTTTAGCTAAAGCAGAACCTCCCTAGATTTGTAAGTGGTTCCCCTCGCAATGAACGATAACATTCTGTTCGCTTTCCTTGTTACTTACTCTGCACAAGCACGTTTTGTGATTCATGTACTCAGATGCCCAGATATCTTTGCATCTCACTATTCAGATATTTTTAGTCTCCGTGTCAAATAATAATTGCATCCTTTGCCACATTACACTCCATTTGCCAAATCTTTGCCCACTCACTTTGCCTATCTACATCTTTGTAGCCTCCTTATATCCTCTTCACAACTTACTTAACACCTATCTTTGTATCATCAGCAAATTTGGCAACTATCTCTTCAGTCTCTACATCCAAGTTATTTACTTCAATTATAAAGATCTTACTCCCCAGCACAGCACTCATTAACTACCATCATTCCAAAAAATGACCATTGATGCCAACTCTATTACACAATTTTCTATCTATGCCAATATATTGCCCTCTCCAACATGACTTTTATTTTACACAACAACCTTTGTTTTAGCATCTCCTGGAAATCTAAGTATAGTACCTCCAGAGTTACATTTATCCACAGTACATGTCACTCTGTCAAGGAATTCTAATAAAATGGTAAAACAATATTTCCTTTTCACAAAACCATATTGAGTCTGCTTGATTACCTTGAATATTTCAGACTCTCTGCTATAGAATCCTTAAGAATACCTTTTAAGATTTTCCCAATCACAGATGCAAATTCTATCCCTTAACCGTGTGTGTTTGTGGGCTGCCCCTCACCCATATGCCTTTGCCGGCCGCCCGCGCACTTGCCGGCCGCCCCCGCGCGCTTGCCATGTTGTGGGTGTCAGATCTAAGATTCAACATGCAGTTTTATCGAACAAAACTTTGGGAGAAGTGCTGGACTCTCCACAGTGCACGTGGTCACCTTCTCAATTTTAAAATGGCAGTTGAGTATCTTTTATATGTTTTCAAATAATGGACCAGTATGGACGTTAGTGGTTAGCACATCGTTGTACATCAAGTAGACTATTATGGACGTTGTTATACGTCGAGTAGACTCATTTATGCCCTCATCAATGACTGATCTCACTACCGAAACTCATTATTTTGGCTCTGCTTTATCTCAAGCTAAGGTGCCTCAGTATCTGATCTATTTCTGCAGTGATGTAGACACTAACAGATTTTAACTCTTTGTTGTGCAATGTCTGTACCCAAGTCAGTACATCTTAATGTCGTTTCCCAGAGTCCCTTTTGTGCCAGGTTACCATCTTGTATCCTTTAATTTTGATTTTACTCCAACAATTTCCTCTTTTGGTCAGGATTATGATCTTATAATCCAATAGACGAACAATTGCAGCATCATTGGGTTCAGCAATTGATATGCCTGAGCTGTAACCAAAGGTCGCGTGTTCACAGGTCGACGTCCACTTTCTCGTCCTTTCCTTCACCGTCGTCGTCCTCGGTGTCTCAGGAGTTCCCATCAGGTGTTCTTCTTCAGTGATCATACTGGTCCCTGGAGTAATCCAAGTCATCAGGACTTTATAGCAGACCTTAAGACATCTGACAATTAGGCAACAGATAATTATTATTGCAGTGAGAATGATCAGTCCATGCATTAAATAGAGCTCCCAGGATCCCCCCAATAATCATTCGAGCCAGCTATTCCCCTTCTTGGGACCTTGTCTAAAGTCATCAAGCTGCTTTCTTATGTCATTAATGACTTGGGTGATATTGTAAGATTCATCTGTAACACGCGTTATACATTAGTCCCCTGTTATTGTGCATACTACCCCCTTTTGGGCTAGCTGATAGTCTACAGGATAGTGAGTCTGCTGCACATATAATCTTAATTCAGCCAATTGTGGTTAACAGCCTTCAGTGCCTTTGACATACTGTTTCCCAGGATGGTTAATCCACAGGTAATACGGTTTCTATTTTTGACACTAATTACCCCGCTTCACCGCTCCCGTCCCCGTCCCCCTCCCCTCCCCCTGCCCAGAGACAGGAGCCCAAGGAATCCGAAGCCGAGCGATGATCCCAATGTGACTGGAACCTCCCAATCGGCACAGAATTCCTTGCTGATGGCCTGGATCACTATCTTTCTCTGGATATGCCCCTTTTGAGGGCATGGAATAATGAGTGGTCCTATTGCTCCTACTGCAAAAAGGATCAGGACGATTGGTGTTGCTGTCATGAAGGTGCTGTTGAGAAGGGAACACAAATCCCTTCTTGGTCGGTAGCATTTAATATCCTGGTTACTGGTTTGCACAAACTGTATATACCACCATTTGCTTGGTTCACTTGACCTGCCTGATCCTACTAATCAGTAAGTGTCAAACGGGTATGTCCATGAGCTGATGTGAGTCCCATTGCACCGACCATAAATGAGTTGCCTCCCCATGGTTCCATCTTTGCTTGTTACAGTTGTGAACTGGCCTATGTTTACCCAACAGTGCTGATGGACACACTGCGTCTGTAAACAGGAAACATTCTTGGGGACCAAGGGAGATGCACATCCCCAAGAAGCAAAGCGGAAAGCTGCATCATCTGAGCATACTTTTCCTCTCATTCCCTGGAGCCCCCTGTACACAGGATTTATTAATTCCACACATCTTTAGTGTATACCCCTTTTATATTTGCCTGTTTGTTATTTACAGGGTGCGTCCACGATATCTGCCGTATATAAGTCTGGGAGGTCCACCCAGAGAATATAGAATAGGGCTTCTACACATTGGGCTAGTGGGTGATGCACAGTTCGATTACCGTGTAAATGTTCATGAGCCTTGTAGAATATTTTATCCTCTAGCCCTATCAATCTTACAGTCGCGATAACATAGAGTGATGCAATATATGTATATATATATATATATATGTGATCTTAGACACGTTCACAACAGGCAAGTATCAATCTTATCACTCTATGTTAATAATTTCCCAAAGGCTGTAATTGCCAACCTGAATGCCTCAGTTAATCTTGATCATCTGTTTTGGGAAAGCACTCTGGTCACTTTAATATCACTGATTCGTGGCTTTGTGTAATTTCAGCTGGGTCAAATGTTTCCATACACCTTCCCCTCTTATATCCAGACAGGCACAGGGTATCTCCACTCATGATAAGCTCATATGACTCATTCCATTTTGGTGCGAGTCCTGGTTTCTCAGGTAATGTTTTTACTAGGACGCAATTTCCTGCTGTTGTGACATCAGGGAGCATTTCAAGCTCTCTCTGTGTGTCTATTCCTGATTATCTGTTACTAATTTACGCATCCCTTTTAGTTGGGTGCTTAGTTCCAAAATATATCGTTTAATTTTGTCTTTTAGTTTAATTGGCCCTACCTGTTAGGATGCTTTCTGATAATTGCATTACTCTTACTGTCATTAGTTCATAAGGGGTTAATCCAGTTGTCCAGTTTATGATGGCTCTTAACCTCATTAATATAGTAGGGAATATTTCTGTCCATATTTTTCCTGACATTTGCGTGGCTTTGGCCAGGGCATTCTTATGGGGCCATGCTTTCCAACATTCCAAAACTTTGCCAGTGGTTAGGGATGTGGAATTTTTATTTCATTCCCATCAGTTAGCACACAGTTTTTATCACCTTTCCGATGAAGTGCATCCCTCGATCCGAATTGATTTGTATGGATATTCCCCATCTAGGAATTATCTCCTTCACCAATATCCTAGCCACCGTGGTAGAAGTACAATTTCTGGTAAGGAACGCTTCTACCCTGGTAAACTGGTCTATTGTAACCAAACAATAGGGCTTGCCATGGGATTGTGGTAGTGGGCCTGTGAAATCTATTTGCAGATGTTCCCAGGGCCCCATTGGTCGGGGTTGATGTTCCATCTTAGTTTTAATGGGTTGACCGGAGTTGTATCAGACAAATGTCATGCACTGGTGACGATGCCAGGCTATGTCCCTTCCCATTCCTTTCCACCATATTCTTTTCCTACACTAGTTGCCACGGCCCCTCTTCTCACATGAGAGAGTCCCAGGAGGGTGATTTGTATACACTCAGGTGCCATTACCTTATAATTTCATCTCCAAACATTATCCATCCTTTGCTTATTCCCTGTGCTTCCCGCGTCCCCTTTTCCTCTTTCGAGGTATCCTCATGTAAGTCCCGAATGTTTATTTCCTCTCCGGTTTGGTCCGTTAGTCCTATTGGCATCTTGCCAACTGCCACCTTCTCTAATGCTAATTGTGCTGCTCTATGTGCGGCTTAGTTCCCTTTGTAATTTAATCAATCTGAATAATCCTTTCTGGTTTCATCCGAAGCACTTTAATTTTTATTACTGCCACTTCTGGAGATTTTTCACTGGCTCTTAGTAATGCCTTGATCCTTTGTTGGTGTTTAATAGGACCTCCCGTGGTTACAAACCCCCTTCTACCCCCATGCCATCATATAATCATGTATTGTCCAAAAACTGTACTTTGTATTGGTATGTATGTTTACCGTCTTTCCTTCAGACAATTCTAGTATTCTTGTGAATGCCACTAGTTCCGCCACCTGCACAGATAGACTCCATCAATTCTTTCTAACTTTACCGTTTCCAATTTGGCATTTATTACTGCCCACCCATTCGGGGTGATCCTTCCACATATTTACGTGAGCCATCTACAAAAAGATCTCCTCAACTGTTGCTTATGGTACATCCTTTACCCTACCACCTTCTACATCCATATCTTTGTCTCCACTGTTATGTAGTTCTCCCGCATCCAGAATTCCTCTGCTGGGTTATCTCCTGTGTCCTTTACTATTCTAATTGATTTGCTGGGAGGTAGGAGGATGGCTTCCCGTTTAGCCCTTCTCATTTCAAAACGGACTTTAACTTGCCTCTATTTAGCGTTTCCACCAAGGTGTTTTTGGTGTGGAGGAATATATTTCTTGTCATTACTATCGGTTCGCTAACCTTTACGACCCAGGTGGTGCAATGTAAGGTGGCTATGCATCTTGGCAGCCTGGTTACTACCGGCCCTTCTGCCATTGAACAGTGACCTATGGGTCTCTGTTTATCACCGTAATCTTGCATTACTACTGCAGAGTAGAACCAACCCCCTTCATTATTACAGTTTTATGTGGAAATCTTTATTGGAATCTGGCAGTCCCAGCCCAGAGGCTCGTATTAGTTCTGTCTTAACTTATTATAGGCCTTTTCTTGCTCAGGTCAACATTTTACTCAATTTAAAGCTGGCTCTCTCCCTTTAACTAGTCTCTGTATAGGCTCTACCAACTTGGCGAATTCCGGGATAAAACTTTGGCTGTAGTTAAACAGTCCCAGTACCTTCCTGACTTCTCGTGCGGTCACTGGCCGCCTTCTTTCAGTCTGTTGGCATTTCTTTAAGCCCTTGTAACATTAAGTATCCTAAATACATAGAACATTAGAACATAGAACATTACAGCGCAGAACAGGCCCTTCGGCCTTCGATGTTGCACTGATCAATAAGGAAAAACCAATGACCCTCCAACCTAAACCATTCCCTTTTCGTCCATAAACTTATCTACTAATCTCTTAAACGCCACCAAACTTGGCGCATCTACAACTGACGCAGGCAGGGCATTCCATACCCTTACCACCCTCTGGGTAAAGAACCTACCTCTGACATCTGTCCTAAAACCACCACCCCTTAATTTAAAGCTAAGTCCCCTCGTGCTAGCTTTCTCCATCCTAGGAAAAAGGCTATCACTGTCCACCCTATCTAAAACTCTAATCATCTTATATGTTTCAATAAGGTCTCCTCTTAGCCGCCTTCTTTCTAACGAAAACAACCTCAAATCTCTCAGCCTCTCTTCATAAGACCTGCCTTCCCTACCAGGCAACATCCTGGTAAACCTCCTCTGTACCCTCTCCAATGCCTCCACATCTTTCTTATAATGCGGGGACCAGAACTGCACACAATACTCCAAGTGCGGCCGCACTAGAGTTTTGTACAGTTGCAACATGACGTTGCGGCTCCGAAATGCAATCCCCCTACCAATAAAAGCTAAGACTCCATATGCCTTCTTAACAACCTTATCGACTTGATTGCCAAATTTCAGGGATCTATTAACATATACACCAAGATCCCTCTGTTCATCAACACTATTGAGAGTCCTACCATTAGCCCTATACTCTACACATTTGTTCTTCCTGCCAAAGTGAATTACCTCATACTTTTCCACATTAAACTCCATTTGCCACCTCTCGGCCCAGCTCTGCAACTTGTCCAAGTCTCTCTGCAAACTATAACACCCCTCTTCACTATCTACCATTCCTCCGACTTTGGCATCATCCGCAAATTTACTAATCCATCCTTCAATACCCTCATCCAGATCATTTATAAAAATTACAAACAGCAGGGGCCCCAAAACAGATCCATGAGGTACACCACTTGTAACCGAACTCCACGATGAATATCTCCCATCAACCACCACCCTCTGTCTTCTGTCTGCTAGCCAATTCCTAACCCAATTAGCTAAATCACCCTCTATCCCATACATCTGCATTTTCTGCAGAAGTCTTCCATGGGCCACCTTATCAAACGCCTTACTAAAGTCCATATATACCACATCAACTGCCTTACACCCATCCACCTCTTTGGTCACTTTTTCAAAAAACTCAATAAGGTTAGTAAGGCACGACCTACCCTTCACAAAACCATGCTGACTATCCCCAATCAATTCATTTCTCTCTAATAACTATAAATCCTATCCCTAATAATTCTCTCCAATACTTTGCCCACAACAGAAGTAAGAGTCACCGGCCTATAATTCCCCAGAAAGTCTCTCTTCCCCTTCTTGAACAATGGGACCACATTCGCTTTCCTCCAGTCTTCCGGCACTACACCTGTAACCAACGACGACCTGAAGATCAGAGCCAGAGGCTCTGCAATCGCCTCTCTCACCTCCCCGAGAATCCTAGGGTAAATCCCGTCCGGCCCAGGGGACTTATCTAACTTCAAACCCTCAAGAATATCTAGCACATCCTCCCTATCTACTTCAATACTTTACAGTTTGCAACCCTGTACCTCAGTGTTCTCCATAACTACATTTACATCTCCCTGCGTGAATACCAAAGAGAAATATTTGTTCAGTGCCTCTCCAATCTCTTCAGGCTCCATGCACAACTTCCCACTGCTGTCTCTAATCTTGCCCTAACCAATCTTCTTTTCTTAACATATCTAAAGAAAGCTTTAGGATTCTCCTTGATCCTATCAGCCAAAGTCTTCTCGTGTCCTCTTTTAGCTCTTCTCAACTCACTCTTTAGCTCCCTCCGGGCTAATCTATAGCTATCCATTGCACTAACTGAGCCTTCAAGCCTCATCCTGACATAAGCCTCCTTTTTCCTTTTAACCAGCGAATTAACTTTTTTAGTACACCATGGTTCCCTTACTCGACCATTTCCTCCTTGCCTGACGGACATACTTATCAAGGACTCGCAGTAGCTGCTCCTTGAATAAGCTCCACATTTCAGATGTTCCCAGTCCCTGTAGTTTCCTAGTCCAACCTATGCAACCTAATTCCCTCCTTATGGCCTCATAATTACCATTCCCCCAGCTATAACTACTGCCCCCAGCTTCATGCCTATCCCTATCCATCACTAAAGTGAACATAACCGAATTGTGGTCACTATCACCAAAATGTTCACCAACTTCCAAGCCTAACACCTGTTCTGGCTCATTGCCCAGCACCAAATCCAATGTAGCCTCACCTCTAGTTGGCCTATCTACATACTGAGTCAAAAAACCTTACTGCACACTTTGTACAAAAACTGACCCCTCTAACGAGCTAGAGCTATAGCTATTCCAATCAATATTAGTAAAGTTAAAGTCCCCCATAACAATTACCCTATTACTTTCACTCCTGTCTAGGATTGACTTTGCAATCCTTTCCTCTACCTCTCTAGAACTTTTAGGAGGTCTATAAAAGACTCCCAACAGGGTGACTTCTCCTCTCCTGTTTCTAATCTCAGCCCATACTACCTCAACAGACAAGTCCTCATCAAACTTCCTTTTTGTCACTGTGATACAGTCTTTGACTAATAATGCCACTCCTCCTCCCCTTCTATCTCCTTCTCTACTCCGACTGAAGCATTTGAACCCCGGAACCTGCAACAACCATTCCTGTCCCTGCTCTATCCATGTCTCTGAAATGGCCACAACATCGAATTTCCAGATACTAGTCCAAGCTGCAAGTTCCTCCACCTTGTTGCGAATACTTCTTGCATTAAAGTATACACATTTCAAACCATGCCCTACTCCACCCGTACGCTGCTGTGTTTTACAGTTCTCATCTATGACCCCCCTATTCTCGTCCCTCTTAACATCCAAACTACTCAGGATCCCACCCCCCCTCTGAATCAGTTTAAAGCCCCCTGCATAGCCTTTGCAAATTTTCCCCCCAAGATATTGGTTCCCCTCTGGTTCAGGTGTAGACCATCTCTCTTGTAGAGGTCCCACCTACCCCAGAATGAGTCCCAATTGTTTAGGAACCTGAACCCCTCCCTCCTGCACCATCCCCGCAGCCACGAGTTCAAACATTCCCTCTCCCTGTTCTTCTCTAAACTATCCCGTGGCACAGGCAAGAGTCCAGAGATAACCACTCTGTCTGTTTTGGCCCTAAGCTTCCACCCCCACTCCATAAATTTCTGTTTAATATCCCCTTCCCTTGTCCTACCTACATCATGTGTCCCTACATGAACTATGACTTGGGGCTGACTCCCCTCTCCCTTAAGAATCTTAAAAACTCGCTCTGAGACATCCTGGACCCCGGCCCCTGGGAGGCAACACACCAGCTCTGAGTCCCGTTTATTACTATTTACTCTCCTATCTTCCCCCTGACTATGGAGTCTCCAATTACCAGGCCCAATCTCTTATTTCCCCTACCCACCTGAGCATTTCCAGCAGGCTCACCCCCAGAGACCTGCTCCCTTTGGCCATCTCCAGTTGATTCTTCCTCAACTGTAGCTCCAGGACAGAAAACTTGTTTTGGAGGGGAACAGCCCCGGGGGATTATCTCCCCGATTGCTTCTTACCCCTCTTCCTAATAGTTACCCAAGAATCACTTTTAGGAGTGACTATCTCTTTGTAACTCCTGTCAATATCCGTCTCAACCTCCCGAATTATCCTGAGTTCCTCTAATTCCAGCTCCAGCTCCTTAACACGATCCTCAAGGAACTGCAAATGGGCACACTTCCTGCAGGTATAATCAGCAAGAACACTAGTGGTGTCCCTCACCTCGTACGTACTGCAGGAGGTGCAAGGTACTGCATGCACTGCCATCCCTGATACTTTAATTTCTATCAAACATGACTAGTGTTTGTTTCTATCAAACATGACTTCTATCTACATGACTGGTGCGTTCCTGATATGTGCCTTTTTGTGACTCACCTTTAACCCTGCGCTTTTCAATTCGTTCAACACAAGGTATAGTGCTTCTTAATGTCCTGACTTAGATTCTGAAGCTATTAATATATCATCCATGTAATGTAAATTGGGCTACCCTCTGGTAGTTGTACCCTGTTCAGGATGTCACTCAGTACTCAATGGAGGATAGCTGGGCCGCCCCGCGCGCGCCCTCCCCCGTTTGCGGGCCGCCCCCCCCCCCCCCCCCCCCCCCCCCCCCCCCCCCCGTTTTCTTATTGTCTGTGTGTTATAAATCATGTTTTTTTTTACTGATAAATGTGTTAACATAGCTCAGAATTAACAGTGTTGCTTGTTCTAACCCCTGTAGTGAAGCATGTCTGTGTTTAAAAGCAACCACTCAATCTGCTGTCTCTCTGTCCTTGAACGGACTCTGTTCTCCTGTAGGTACTGCCCCTATTCTCCTAAGGGCTGTAATTTTGTGCGCATTTCTAACACGTAGCAATTTATCAAATACCTTTTTGAAGGTTTAGATACACAGCGTTGACTGCCCTAGTCTAACCTGAGAGCTCTTCAAGAATCCCAAACAAGCTTGGCTTCCCTTAATTGCTCCCTGCCTCTGCCAGGGGCTGTTTATTTTACTCGTGATTCGTCTCACAGAAAGTTTCCTCACTACTAATCTTAAGCTGATCAGCCTTGGGAGGGAAGGTTCACCTTTTGAAGGAAAAGATGAGTAGATTGGGCATGTAACGAATAGGAAGAGGCCATTCGGTCCTTCAAGCCTCCTCCGCCATTCATTATATCATGGCTGATAATCCAACTCAATCATCTACACTCTTTCTCATCATAGAGTTATTGAAGATACTGGTTCTGTATTCCCCAGAATTTTGAAGAATGTGATGTGTACTCATTAAAACTTAAATAAAATGCTTACAAGCAGATAAGATATCCCCTGGTTTTAAACTCAGTAGCCAGGGGAATGTTATTTCAGGAAAAAGGGGGAAGCCATTTAAACTGAGATGAGGGGAGTTTCTTCACTAAGAGTAGTGAATCTTTGGAATTCTTTACCCCTGTGGGCTGTGGAAGCATTGAGATGTTCAAGATAGATATCAATAGATTTCTGGAAACTAATGACATCAAGCAACATGGGGTTAGTGGCTTTGAGGTGAAAGATCAATAATGATCAAATTGAATGGCAGAGCAGGCTCAACTGGCAGAGTGGCCTGCTCCTTTTGCTATATTTTTATGTTCCAATAAGTATGACAAAGGTAGGAATCCTTCAATTGCAAATTTCTATATAAAAAAAATGACATGTTCTGTAAAAATGGCTTCTGGGAGCAGGGAAAACTATGGTAGGTCTGAATGCAAGGGGAAAGGAGTATTGCAGGAGTCAAATTTAAGGCTAGTTTTGAGCATTATTGTGCCGTTTTCGTTTATGTTAACGGTATGGTGATGGAGGGGCGGGGAGAGTGTTAGAAGGTGGTGGAATAAAAAGTGACACACACCATTTACCTTGAAATTGATTTTTTTTACGCAGTTAATGAGTGAGATTCCTCGAAGCGGAAGGAGGGTCTTTTTGGTGGGTGGGTCAGCACGTGACCAAATACAGGAATGTTCTAGTAATTGTGAAGCAACAGGACGGTAAAGATGCTGACCTGTGTTCCCCGATCCATGATGTAGCCAACAATGCAGAGCGTTTGTTCCCAACTCGTGACTTCCATAACATCAAGATCCCAACAAGGGGTTATTCTGCCAGTTATTCTGTGCTATTTGTTCTCAGCTGCAATCTCGCAGGGGTGAAATGAGGCAAGGGTGGAGGTGGATAACTCCAAGGGATACAATTGCTGGAGAATAGCCAACTTGTGACTCCAAACTTCCATCCTCCTGGGTGAATGGTCAAAACTGACAAGTGATCACGTGTTAGGCGTTCTATACCGCCAAGGCAATGGTCTTTGTGACTCGAATAGCACGAGGGGTCACGAGCTTAGGGAGAGGGGGGGTAAAGTATAATTTGGATGCTAGAGGGAGTTTTTTTCACACAGAGGGTGGTGGGGGTATGGAATGCGCTGCCAAGTAAAGTGATGGAGGCAGGTACTCCGGAGTTATTTAAGAAATACTTAGATGGGCACATGAACAGAATGGGAATGGAGGGGTATAGAAAATTGATTTAAAATAGGGATCATGAGTCTTGGGAGTCCCTGGGAAGTGTGTAAATAGATGATGATATTGATGTACTTGTTTTTATCCTACAGGTTCTTTGGTCCACCTTGTTGTCTAACGAGGGGCATACACGCGATGGGTCGTGAGAGGGCTGCTCTTGGATTTTTTTTCGAGAGTATCCTAGTGCTTCACATCGTTATTGTACGCTTGACCTGGACCATTTGATGGGCAACACGACAGCTCAGTGACTATCGCTGTGCTGTGCAGATACATGGATTTGGGCCTGTGTCTGTGGGAGTTTGCGCATTCTCCCCGTGCTTGCGTGGGTTTTCTCCGGTGCTCTGGTTTCCTCCCACATCCCAAAGATGTGCTCTTAGGCTAATTGGCAAAACAAATTCTCCCTAAATTGTCTCAAATTTTGTTTTTAATCCATAGATCTATAAACGTAGATAGGGATCACGGGTAGAGGTGGGAACATCGGGGTGGCAGCGTGGGCTCGTTGGGCCGAAGGGCCTGTTTCCCATGCTGTTTTGTTCTTTGTTCCTTATAACCTTGGATCTTCTTCACCCCAAGAGCAACATCTGACCGCTTGGAAACATACAATGTTTTGACCTCAGCTACTTTTTGTGGTAATAAATCCACAGGTTAACAACTCTGTGGATGAAGAAATATCCCCTCATAGAAATTAGAAGCTGAGTAGGCCGTTCAGCCCTTCGAGCCTGCTCTGCCATTCATTTTGATCATGGCTGATCATCGAATTTAATATCCTGATCCCCATTCCTCCCATATCCCTTGATCCTCCTTCCTTCCCATATCTCTTGATCCCGCCCCCCCACTCCCACCACAGCTGTTGATCCTTTCAGCCCGAGAGCTATATCTAATTTATAATTTTTATCTAATCTAAATCAGGCAATGTTTTCTCCTCAATGTTTTGTGGAAGTGAATTCCACATAAATGTCTACATAAGGCATTTCTCCTCACTTCATTTCTAAAATCTTTACCCCTTATCTTCAAACTATGACCCTTAGTTCTCCCACCATTGGGGAACATTCTTTCTCAATTATTCTGTCCAACCCTGTTAGAATTGTGTAAGTTTCTATGAGAACCCCTCTCACTCTTCTAAGCTCCAGTGAATATAATTCTATCTGACTTGGTCTCTCCTGGTGACGGAACTGTCATCCCAGGATAGACTAAGTCAATTAATTCTAAATAGTTCACACTGTATCTTCAGACTCTGACCCCTGCTTCTTGACACCCCCATTGGGAACATCCTTCTTGCATCTACCCTGTCTAGTCCCATTACAATTTTATAGGTTTCTGTGAGATCCCCACACATTCTTCTGAACTCCAGTGAATAACTGATGTAATCCTCCTCGTACGTCAGCCCTGCCACCTCCAGAAAAAATCTGGTAAACCTTCCCTGAATCCGTTGATAGCAAAAACATCATTCTTCAGACATGGAGGGTGAACACTGCACACACTGCCCAGATGTGGTCTCACTCAGACCCCCAGGGAGCAGTGGGCTGTCATTCACTCTGTGCAAGGCTGAGTTAGATAGATGGAGGAGTTGAGGGTTACGTGGGCACAGGCAGGAAAGTGCAATTAACACTGGCATCTTAGTGCATGACACAGTAGGCACAAGGGGCTGAATGGCCTACTCCTGCTCCCATTTCTTATTCCCTTGTGGTCTGTCCTTGCTGGCTTAACCTTGCACCCTCCTTGAGCAAAGCTGTCACATTTACGATTCTCCAGTTCTCTGGCATCACCTATATCTAAATAAGTTTGCAATATTGTGAGAGGAAGGCAGAGCTTCATGGTAGTGTCACTGGAGGCCCGAGGTAATGCTCTGAGATGTAGCTGATGAAGTTCAAATTAAATTACTTTTGTTTCAGCGTTTGTGACCATGACACCATTGTCCTTCATTGTAAAACCCCATCTGGGTCACTAATGTCCCCTTCAGGAAAGGAAATCTACTGTCCTTACCCGGTCTGGCCTACATGTGTCTCCAGACCCACAGCGACGCAGTTGACTCTTAATAGCCTCTAAAATGTCCAAAAGCAATGCACTGAATTTGAAAAAAACTGTTATGAAGAATAAAGCAGTCCCACTTGATTGGCACCCCATCTACAAATATTCATTCCCTCCACCACCGATGCACAGTGCAGCCATGTATACTATCTACAAGATGCACTGCAAAAACTTACTACGACTTCTTGGGCAGCACCTTCCAAACCCATGACCTCTGTCATTCAGAAGGACAAAGCCAGTGGATATCTGGGAACCTGAATGTTCCCCTCCAAGTCCCTTACCATCCTGACTTGGAAATATATCGGCCTTCCTCCATTATCACTGGTTCAAAATCTTGGAATTTCCTCCCTGACTGCACTGTGGGTGTACCTACACCTCACAGACAGCAGCGGTTCAAGAAGGCGGCTCACCACCACATTCTCAAAGGACATTTAGGAATAGGCAATAAATACTGGCCAGGCCAGTGACATATGTTTTCTATGAATGAATAAGAAAAGGGGCGATTTACACACAGTCAATTAGCTTTGTACATTTCCCCATTGATTTACACGATGTCCCTTATCCCACTACGTTACTCAGTAATGCTATGTATCTAACTCGCTGCTACATATGCCTTGGGAGTGTGATGGCAACCGTGTAGAGGGAGCTTTGCTCTGTATCTAACTCTGTGCTGTAAACTGTCCTGGGAGTGTTTAATGGGGACAGTTTTGAGGAAATTTCACACTGTATCTAATCCCGTGCTGTACCTGTCCTCGAAGTGTTTGATGGGAATAGCGTAGAGAGTGCTTTATTCTACATCTAGTTTTGTGTTCAGTAGTGATTTGAAGTGGCTGTATAAATTGACAGATTTTCCCATGTCTTCCTTTTGGCAAGTTTGCTTTTGAAAAACTAAGGTGCATTTTCTTTTTGTGCAGACATCTGGTCGGCTGGCTGTGTATTGGCTGAGCTGCTACTGGGACAGCCCATGTTCCCAGGGGACAGTGGAGTGGACCAGCTTGTAGAAATAATTAAGGTAAGAACTGATCATTCACAGAATGCCGAGAGTGGTCAGAGTGGGGGCAGGGTTGGTGGGGTGGTGAATAGAATTGGGGAACTGACATCAGGGAAGGTGTGGAAGGGTGTGGAAGCTGAGAGATGTCAAGGTGTCGAGTTGGAGAACCTGAGGTTTTATGAAAATGTTTATTTATTGGAGTTCTTTCAGGATGTAACCTGTGCAGTGACAAGGAACAGGTACAGTACTTGGATTTAGGCATTTGATCAGGTGCCACATCAAAGAATATTGCAAGAAATAAAAGCTAAGGATGTAGGGGGTAACATTAGTATGGATAGGATGATTGGCTGGCTAACTGGAAATAGTAGACATAAATGGGTCATCTTCTGGTCACAAGATATGATGAGTGGTGTGCCACGAGATCAGCTCTTCACAATTTATAGATACATCACTGAAATGAAAGAATGTTTGCCAAACTTGTTGACACCACAAAGGTAGGATAGTAAGTTATGAAGAGGACATACGGAGACTACAAAGATATAGATGGGGCAAGTTAGTGAGCAAAGGTCTGGGAAAATGGGAGTATAATTTCGGAAAATGAAATTATTCATTTTGGCAGGAAGAATGAAAAAGAGCTCATTGCCTAAACAGAGATTGCAGAGCTCCGAGGTGCGGAGGGATCTGGGTGTCCCAGTACATGAATCACAAAAGGTTAGCGGAGCAAGTAATTAGGAAAGCTAATAGAATGTTATCATGGATTGTGAGGGGAATTGATTACAAAGCCAAGGACAATATGTATCAGTTGTACAGAGCGTGAATTTGACCACAGCTGGAGTACTGTGTACGATATTGGTCGTCTTATTTAGGGAATGATGTAAATACTTTGAAAGCAGTTCAGAGACGGTTTACTAGATGAAGGTCTGGAATAGGCAGATTATCAGATGAGGAAAGGTTAGAGAGGTTAGATTTGTATTCACTCAAGTTGAGAAGAGGCAACTTGATCAAAACCTTTAAGATCCTGAAGGTTATTGGCAGGGTGGATGTAGAAAGGATATTTCCTCTTGTGGGAGAGTTTAGAAATAGGGGTCACTGAATGAAAATAAAGGCTCACCCAATTAAGACAGAGATGAGAAGAAATGTTTTTCTTCTGAGTGTCATGTGTTCTGGGAATTCCCTCCTTCACCCCCCCCCCCCCCCCACTCATCTCAATTCTCCCTTGTCCCCCCCCCCCTCGCGCCGTCCCCTCCTCCCCCCCCTCGCGCCTCCCCTCCCCCCCCCCTCGCGCCGTCCCCTCCTCCCCCCCACCCCGCGCCGTCCCCCCTCCTCCCCCCCCCCTCGCGCCGTCCCCTCCTCCCCCCCCCCCCCTCGCGCCGTCCCCTCCTCCCCCCCTCCGCGCCGTCCCCTCCTCCCCCCCCCCCCCCTCGCGCCGTCCCCCTCCTCCCCCCCCCTCGCGCCGTCCCCCTCCTCCCCCCCCCTCGCGCCGTCCCCTCCTCCCCCCCCCCTCGCGCCGTCCCCGTCCTCCCCCCCCCCCCCCCCCCCCCATCGCGCCGTCCCCTCCTCCCCCCCCCCCCTCGCGCCGTCCCCTCCTCCCCCCCCCCCCCCCTCGCGCCGTCCCCTCCTCCCCCCCCCCCTCGCGCCGTCCCCTCCTCCCCCCACCCTCCCGCCGTCCCCTCCTCCCCCCTCCCTCGCGCCGTCCCCTCCTCCCCCCTCCCTCCGCGCCGTCCCCTCCTCCCCCCTCCCTCGCGCCGTCCACCCTCCCCCCCCCCCCCCCCCCGCGCCGGCCTCCCTCCTCCCCCCCCCCTCGCGCCGTTGATTTGTTTTGTCGAGGTGTCCGTGAGTATTTCCTCTCTCTGTGTTTTGTGCAGGTGCTGGGAACACCCACACGGGAACAGATCCGGGAAATGAATCCCAATTATACAGAGTTCAAATTCCCCCAAATTAAAGCACATCCATGGACAAAGGTAAGTGTCAGTGGAGAGAGGATCAAGAAAGGGTTAGCCTGAAACTCCCTCGATCTCCAAGGAATAGTCCAATCCCACGGAACTGTCTGCTCCCTCAAGTCCCTGGAAGGTGGGGGTTCGGGAAATGTCTGTTCCCTTGATCCCTCCCCTTGCCCCCAGCACTTTCCAATGGGAAACTGTGCTCCTTTGAACGCCCCCCGGAGGAAAACAGTGGACTGTGTGCTCCCTTGAACCCCCTCCCCAGGGGGTAAATTGTGTTGCCTTGATGCCCCAGGGGGAGACTCTGCACCCTCAACCCCGCCACAAGGGACTGCAACCCCCTCAATCTCCAGATCGTTGTCCCTTTTAAAGCTCGCTTTTGCCATTCAATCTTTCCTCTATCCCCTCCTGTTATGCTGATGTTCTGGGTGTGTATCTGCTGTTGAAATTCTCTTGTGTCGTGCTATGTTTACTCTGTGCAGGTCTTCAAAACGCGTACGCCTCCCGAAGCTATTGCCCTGTGTAGCCGGCTGCTGGAATACACACCCGCTCTGCGCCTTTCGCCTCTTGAATCTTGTGCACATCCGTTCTTCGATGAGCTTCGGGATCGTTCAACACGGCTGCCTAACGGACGCGAGCTACCGGAACTCTTCCCCGTAACTCCAGCTGGTGAGTTTAAAAGGCAGCAGCATGAGCAGGTGAAAGAGTGAGTGCAGGCTCCAGAGCCACACAAACGCTTGCCTCAGAAGACAGATTAACTCAGATACATCTTCCCTCAGCTCGCTCACTGCACAGACCCCACTTTCCCTCAGCTCCATCACTGCACAGACCCCGCTATCCCTCAGCTCCGTCACTCCACAGACCCCGCTTTCCCTCAGCTCCGTCACTACACAGACCCCGCTTTCCCTCAGCTCCGTCACTGCACAGACCCCGCTTTCCCTCAGCTCCGTCACTACACAGACCCCGCTTTCCCTCAGCTCCGTCACTGCACAGACCCCGCTTTCCCTCAGCTCCGTCACTGCACAGACCCCGCTTTCCCTCAGCTCCTCACTCACAGACCCCGCTTTCCTCAGCTCACTCACTCACAGACCCCGCTTTCCCTCAGCTCCGTCACTGCACAGACCCGTTCCCTCAGCTCCGTCACTGCACAGACCCCGCTTTCCCTCAGCTCACTCACTACACAGACCCGCTTTCCCTCAGCTCCTCACTACACAGACCCCACTTTCCCTCAGCCCGTCACTGCACAGACCCGCTTTCCCTCAGCTCCTCACTGCACAGACCCACCCGCTTTCCCTCAGCTCCGTCACTGCACAGACCCCGCTTTCCCTCAGCTCCGTCACTGCACAGACCCCGCTTTCCCTCAGCTCCGTCACTACACAGACCCCGCTTCCTCAGCTCCGTCACTACACAGACCCCGCTTTCCCTTCAGCTCCGTCACTACACAGACCCCGCTTTCCTCAGCTCCGTCACTACACAGACCCCGCTTTCCTCAGCTCACTCACTACTACACAGACCCCGCTTTCCCTCAGCTCCGTCACTACACAGACCCCGCTTTCCTCAGCTCCGTCACTACACAGATCCTTGCTATCCATCAGCTCCGTCACTACACAGACCCCGCTTTCCCTCAGCTCGTCACTACACAGACCCTGCCATTGCTCAGTTCCATCACTGCACAGATCCTACATTCCTTCAGCTCTGTCACCGCAGAGACTCACTTCCCCTCAGCTCCATCACTGCGCAGACCCCACACTTTCCCTCTGTCCCTCAGTACCCTGACCCCGCTTTGCCTCAGCTCCACCACGGTATGACCCCATTTTCCCTCAACTACGTCACTGCACAAACTCTCCTTTTCCAAATTCCATCACCGCACTGACTCCATTTTCACTCAGCTCGCTCACCACACAGCCCCTGTTTTTCCTTAATTTGCTAATTGTAATGACTCTGCTATCCCTCAGTTTGCTCACTGCCCAGACCCCGCTTTCCCTCAGCTCTGTCACTGCACAGACCCCGCTTTCCCTCAGCTCCCTCACTACACAGACCCCGCTTTCCCTCAGCTCACTTCACTGCACAGACGAACCCCACTTTTCCACTCCGCTCCGTCAGTGCACAGACCCACTTTGCCTCAGCTCACTCACTGCACAGACCGCCCTGCTTTCCCTCAGCTCGTCACTGCACAGACCTCACTTGCCCTCAGCTCACTCACTGCACAGACCCCACTTTCCTCACTCCGTCACTACACAGACCCCGCTTTCCCTCAGCTCACTCACTGCACAACCCCCGCTATTTCCCTCAGCTCCGTCACTACACAGACCCCCGCGTTCCCTCAGCTCACTCCCTTCTGCAGGACCCCGCTTTCCCTCAGCTCCGTCACTGCACAGAAAAGAAAAGAGAAACCCCGCTGTCCCTCAGCTCCGTCCTGCACAGACCGCCGATATCCCCTCATCTCCGTCACGTACACAGACCCCGATATCCCTCGCTCCGTCACTACACAACCCCTATATCCCTCAGCTCCGTCCTACACAGAACCCCGATATCCCTCAGCTCCGTCACTACACAGAGAATAAAAAAAAACAAAAACAGAGCCTTGGAACTCGGAGCGATTTATTATTTCGTCTTTTTGCAGTCATCTGGTGTTTAGGTATATGGGTCTAGTGCATTTTCGTGTGTACAAGTAACGCTCTTCTTTTTCGTTTTCGTCTCTACTACTTTGTGTCCGTCTGGGATCTAAGGTCAGTCGTCCCCCCCTCCCCCCGACTCAGTAGGTTGCTGTGCTGCACTAACAGACTTCTGCAGAGCTTGGATTGACAGTGTGATTTTGCCCAGGCTGAATGAGGCAACCTGACCCTGTGTCTCTGCAATTATCGTCTTGTCTCTCTTAGCATCTGAGGCTTTATGCAGGGTTTTGCTGGGTTTCGTTGCTGGTCGGACGCTCGCACAGCTGTTGTTTTATTTGTCTAACATTTTAAATAAATTGAAATGGAGGTTTTTTTTTAAGAAATCTGTTGTGATGATGTGCAATGCCAGAAGCTGTGCCACTGCCAGGGTGTCCTTGTTAGGGAGGGCGGGAGGGAGGATGGTTGGGGTTCTGAAAGCTGGGAAATTGGCTCTGTTGTGGCTCTGCAACCTCCCCAGTCCCATTTTTCCTGATCTCTGCCATCTTGGTGGACTGCGAGGGATCAGGGTTAGAGGCTCATGGTTTCTGGGTCATAGGTTGCTTAATTTGACTGCGCTCCGCAAGCACAGCCTCAGAGTTAAGGGACTGTTGTAGGTAAAATAATACTTCTGAGACTGTTACTGAGTCAAATTACAGTGGTTTTTACTTCAAAGCTCTGATGTTCATTCAAGAGCTTTGGGAGAAGCAGGGACTACCAAACTTCTCATCGAACACAAACACAAGTGGATATTTATACATCATGAGTCTTAGTATCAATCACGACATGAATTTCCCATTCCGGCCAGAACTCCAGGACTTCCTTGGTCGTGATGCAGCTCCAGATTTCATCACAATTCACAGTCAAGCTAGCAGCCGCAGTAATGACACACGGTCACGATTCAAAACGTTTCTGCAGCAGTACCGGCATCCCTGTCTCTGAAGTTACTTGTGCGATCGTGGCTGTCCCAGCAGGACTCTTCCTGTTAAAAGCCGCTATCGAGATCTGCCGTCAGCAGCTGTCAAAAGCCGGTATCATAAACTACCATCTGTGTAACAATGTCCAAATAATACAAATAGGTAAGATTTGCAAAGTGTACAAAGTAACAGCCACATTAAACTCTCTGTCTTTATAAAAATGAAAGTTAGAGCATGTAAGACATGAACAAATAACTTACATTACTCATAGGAGCAGTATAAGCTTGAGAAGATCAGTCATGATGAAGGGTTATGTTTGTGACATATTCTAGGTACAAAATCCATTAACCCTTTCCCTACTTCAGGACAAATGACCTTCTAGAACTGAGATGAGGAGGAATTTCTTCAACGAGAGAGTGGTGAATCTGTGGAATTCATGATCACCGAAGGCTGTGGAGTCCAAGTGATGGAGTGTGTTTATTTATCAATGTCACAAGTACACTTACACTTAACATTGCAATGAAGTTACTGTGAAAACCCTCATCGCCACACTTCGGTGCCTGTTTGGCTACATTGAGGTAGAATTTAGCACAGCCAATGCATCTAACCAGCATGTCTCAGACTGCAGAGAAAATCGGAGCATCCAGAGAAAACCCACGCAGACACAGGGAGAATGTGCAGACTCCACACAGACAGTGACCCAAACCAGGAATTGAACATGGGTCTCTGGTGCTATGAGGCAGCAATGCTAACCACTGTGCTACCATGTCATAGAGATAGGTAGTTCTTGATTGGTAAAAGGATCGAAGGTTACAGGGAAAAGCTGGGAGAATGGGGTTTAGAAACTTATTAGTGGGCCGAATGGCCTAATTCAGCTCCTGTATCTTATGACTTTCAAGCTTCTTACGTGGGGGTGGTAGGAAGTCTTGGGCCATGGAGTCGTTGGTCCTGGGGTTCTGGGTCGCTGTGGTCACTGGTGTTTTGTGTGGTTCACTTTTATCGTTGCTGGGGTTCAAGATTCGTGACATTTATTCTCCATCTGACAGTCGGGCTGGATAGTTGATTGATGATGGATTTTGGGGTCATGAGCACTGCAAGGGTCACTGATTGTGGATTGTGGGGTGCACGAGCCATGGTTTAGTGTGTTTATGGCTCGTTGCTCAAAAAGCTTGTGCGTCATGGTCCAAGGGTAAGGGGGTCATAGAATTCTGGTTGAAGAGTTTCATGGGATGTGAATCATAGAGCTCCTAGGGTTTGCAGGTCACAGTTCATGGTTTGAAGGGTTTGTGGGTCAATGGGGCTTGTGGGTCAATGGGGCTTATGGTTCAAGTGACATGGGTAGCGGGAGCCGGGGTTCATGGACTGCAGGTCAGAGCCCTCAGGGATTGGTCAGTTTTCTAGTTTATGGGCCTGCTGTTTGGAGGCCATGGGGTTATAGATTTTGGTTTGTAGGTTACAAGACCCCAGGTTGTATTTTGCCTGGTTTGTATGTTGGGGGTTTTATGGTTCATTGCAGGTGCGGTTCCTGGGATGTGTGTTCATAGTTCATGGGTTGAGCAATTTATGGATCAGTTCGGTTTGTGGTTTAAGGGCAATGGGATTTGTGGGTCATGGGATACGTGATTTAGGAGTACGAAGGTTTATGGGGTCAATAGTCGTTGGTGTAGGTGGTTTTGTGGGATTTTCTCTCTAACACGTTCTCCAGATGAAGCTACGATCTGAACTCCTTCAGCCCATCCACTTTCACAGGGTTAAAACTGGTCCTGCACTCTGGGGTGCCACAATGAGTACACCCTCACCAGACGTGCTTCGAAGCAAACTGAGCCAGGCAGTGATTGGAGAGAACTAAATCTGGGTCAGCACAAGCTGCCATTGACTCCATCAGCTCAGATGTGCATGGAGCTGTGGATAGGGGCACAGCCAGGGATACAAGCGTGCTTGCCCCTTTCATCCCTCTCTTGCCCCCTGTTTGAGTTGAAGCTCTTGACTGCTTCACTGAAGTTGGTACTTTTTGATTCTAGGCAATGTGTCTTCTCTGTTTCATATTCTTGCAAAGCCATCTTGTTGCAGCAGCAGTGCCAAATGAGTGATCTGAGGAAGGTAGGTGCTAATGACTTTGAATGTTTTCCTTCTTCACCTGCAGTGTTCAAGTAGGCCAAGGCTTTTCACACCGTGACACTCAGATTGGTCAAGATCTTTGTCTCAAGCAGAGCCACAAAGTCAGGGGATATTGAGTGTCGTTGAAGAGGGGCTCTCAAAACCTTCTATCTCACACTCATCAGAGCAGCTAGCAACAGCAGAAGCACAACAACAATTTATATTGCATGGTAGGAGAGTGCTGATTGGTTGGCAAGTGGCCTCTGCTTGGTGAGCACTGAACCAAGCGATCAGCACTCTCTCCTTCAGCGGTTTAAATTGTTGCTGTCCCACTGCTGGTAATTTCTTGCTAGATCTGATGGGTATGGCATGAAAAGCTTCAAGAGCATTTATCTTTTTTGACAACCACCACTGGATCTGATTGATTCACTCTTGTGGAATGCTCACATACCAGCATGTCTTCTCTCTGCCTCCTGGAAGTGGCTGCCATTTGAATCCACGAGGAGAAAGCTAGGTGAACCCTGGGGTCTGTTTTACCAATGAGCTGAAACTCGCCCAAGGTTGAAGAGTGGAATGTGAAGATTTTATCCAGAACAAGTCCATTGGTGATGTGCTGGCTGCCCCTCATTAACAGCCGTTGGCACCTTGGGGCCTGGCAGAGACCCAGCAGTGGGTCAAGCTGTTCTGAAGGTTTGTGGCTCCTGTGGTAGAGGCGGCAGTCACTGAGGGCACAGTAAATGGGAATGTGACGATGAGCAGAAGTGACCTGGTTTGGGCAGATGGAGAGCTTCCTGTTGGAATGCAGTGGCGAACACACTTTGTTTGCCCTGACTTAATGGGGGCTGGATTCTTAACATCCACCTGAGGAAATGAGCCTGAAAATAAGGCAACACATCCACTTTGAAGTTAAGAAAGGCGATTGTAAGACACAGATATTAACTGACATGCCCATTTGCAGATGCAGCAGTGATAATGGAGTCACAATGGGGTTAAAAGGACATGGCAAGATCACACATATTAAATTCATCTGATAGACAGCATCTCTGACTATATGTACAGCATTCCATATCGCCTGGAGAATCAACCTGGATTCTAGGTTCAAATCAACACCTTCAGGGAAAGAGAGAGAGTCAGTGCCTTCACAGGAGGGAGACAGAGTAACAGCCAGTGACAAATTAACCATTAGGCTGAGTAGGCTTAAGTCAAAGAGGTGAGAAGGGAGGGGGGGGGCCTGAGAGCAAAACAGATTGGTTTAAGGTGAATGAATTTTTGTAACTATACCCCATGGGTGAATTAATATAAAAATAGAGTTTCAATCCCAGACTTATACTGTATGAAAATAAGTACAAAGTAAATGCAACAGAGTTTGTCATGCTACAACATATGTACTTATTTTAGTGCATACTTAGTTACACGTAGTTTTTTTTCCACATTTACCCTTACATAGTATTAGTCCCACACCCTAACAATATGACTATCACCACTGTCTCCAATGCTATCAATGTATCATCAAATTCACAATCATCATCTGATAACTCACCAATATCAACATCAAAATCCTTGGCATCTAAATCACTCCCGCTATCGTCACTGCATAATCCATCATCAAAACGCACTGAAGTGGACAGATCTGTGTTCAACCGATTTGGATTTTTTTCTTGTATTTGTAACATTGATGTCGACGCACTTAAAAAGGCAGTGAATAACTTCGTACAAGTTTATTCGGACGACTTTGACTTGGCCTTTGTGGAAGAGCTGGTCCACTTTCAGAAGTACAATCAAGGACAATCCCATGATAATGTTGCTGTCACTGGGATGGAGCGAGCTCTGTTAAGAGATCGACTGCATGAGATGTATTGAAATACATATGTACATATCCAAATACATAGATTTGCTTTCAAATTTATTTGTCCTTAATGATCACTAACTGTTCAGGTGAGCGTTCATTTTCAGCACTGAAGAAGATCAAAATTTATTTGTGCTCAAACCATGAGCGATGAGAAACTTAATCATCTGGCACTCATACACAATGAATCAGACATGCTTTGATCTGTTGATCTACATGTTGTTATTGATACTTCTGTGAACTAAAAATCACAGAAACTTTTTAAAGTACAAAGGTAAAGAAAATTAAAAATAAATGAATAAATGGGCTGTTAATTTGTTTATATAACTGTGATATTATACATGTAGTACATTATACATAGTACAACAAAATAAATTATCTAACATCACTTTATTCAACAAGGCAGGGGGCAGGGGGACCTTACTAAAGCTCAGCCTAGGGGTCTGGATGGTGGTTAATCCACCACTTGTATCAGCAACTTCCAGGGAGGGAGAGAGAAAGAATGTGTCTGTATCTTTGGGGAGAGGGAGAGAGAGTCAGCACGTCTGAGGGGAAGAAGGGAGAGAGAAAGTGTGTTAGCACCTTGAGGGAGGGTGGGAGAGAGAGAGACTGTGTGAGTGTCAGCATCTTTAGGCGAGAGGGAGAGTCAGTGCCTTCGTCGGGGGGGGTGGGGGGGAGGGAGAGTCAGCACCTCTGAGGGGAGGAGAGAATGTGTTAGCACCTTGAGGGAGGAAGGAAGAGATTCAAAACCTTCAGGCAGGAGAGGGAGGGAGTAGCACTTTCAGAGGCGAGGGTGAGGGAGAGAAAGACTGAATCAGCACTGTCAGGGGTGAGGGACAGAGAGTGTCAGCAACTTCAGGTGAGAGAGAGTGTCAGCAACTTCAGGGGAGGGAGAGAAAGATGCAGCTCCTTTGGGGGAGAGAGAGTGAGTCAGCACCTTCGAGGCGGGGAAAGAAAGTTAGCACCTTCAGGAAATTGAGGAACAATGGAAAGAGTGTCAAAGCAATCTTTCACAGTGCTCAGCAAAAATATATACCAGTGATAAGGACGGACTGTAAATGATAATTAGCCATGGATATTTAAGGAAATAAAGGATTATATCAAATTGAAAGGAAATGCATACAAAGTGGCAAAGATTAGTGGGAAACTAGAGGATTGGGCAATCTTTAAAGATCAACAGAAAGCCATGAGAAAAGCTATAAAGAAAGATAAAATGGATTATGAGAGTAAACTAGCTCAGAATATTAAAAACATATTAAAAGTTTCTACGAATATATAAAGTGAAAAAGGTGGCTAAAGTAAACATTGGTCCTTTAGAGGATGAGAAGTGGGACATAATAATGGGAAATGAGAAAATGGTTGAGGCATTGAACAGGTATTTTGTGTTGGTCTTCACAGTGGAAGACATAAATGCCAAAGATTGAATACAGGAAGGCTATGGCAGGTGAGGACCTAAAAACTATCATTATCATGAAAAATAGAGTTGAGCAAGTTAATGGTGCTAAAGGTTGATAAGTCTCCTGCTCCTAATGGAATGCATCCCACAGTACTAAAAGATGGCGGGAGAAATAGCAAATGACTAGTGGCAATTTACTAAAATTCTCTGGACTCGGGTAGTTCCTGCAGATTGGAAAACAGCAAATGTGACACCACTGTTTAAAAAAAGGAGGTAGACAAAAGGCAGGTTAGCTTAACTGCTGTAGTACAAAAAAATGCTTGAATCTATCATCAAGGAAGAAATAGTGAAACATGTGGATATAAATTGTCCCATTAGTAAGATGCAGCAAGAGTTCATGAAGATCAGACCACGTTTGACTAATTTAGTGGAATTCTTTGAGAACATTACATGTGCAATGGATAATGGGGAACCTGTGGATGTGGTGTATCTGGATTTCCAGAAGGCATTTGACACCATGCCACACCAAAGACTGTTACATAAGGTAAAGGTGCAAGTGTTATGGGTAATGTATTAGCATGGATAGAGGATTGCTTTCTGTTAGTTAAGCAAAGAGTGAGGATAAATGGGTGTTTTTTTTGTTGGTGATTAGTGATGTGCCTCAGGGATCAGTGTTGGGACTGCAATTGTTTACAATGTACACAGATGATTTGGAGTGGGAGACCAAACATAGTGTGTCAAAATTTGCAGATGATGTTAAGATGAGTGGCAGAGCAAAATACACAGAGGATGCTGAAAGTTTGCAAAGGGATTATAGATAGTCTCAGTGAGTGCACAAGGTTTTGGGAGATGTAGTACAATGCTGGTAAATGTAAGGTCATTCATTTTGGTAGGAATAACAGCAAATTGGACTATTATTTAAATGGTAATAAAACTGCAGCATGGTGCTATGCAGAGGGACCTGGGTGTCCTTGTGCAGGAATTTCAAAGAGTTGGTTTGCAAGTGCAGTGGGTATTTAAGAAGGCAAATGGAATTTTGTCCTTCATTGCTAGAGGAATGGAGTTTAAAAACAGCAAGATTATGTTGTAGCTGTATTATATGCTGGTGAGGCCACACCTGGAGTACTGTGTACAGTTTTGATCTCTTTCTTGAGAAAGGATATACTGGCACTGGAGTGGGTGCAGAGGAGATTCACTAGGTTGATTCTGGAGTTGGAAGGGTTGGTTTATGAGGCAACACTGAGTACACTGGGGCTATACTCATCGGAATTCAGAAGAATGAGGGAAGATCTTATGGAAACGTTTAAGATAGAAGCAGGGAAATTGTTTCCACTGGCGGGTGAAACTAGAACTAAGAGGCATAGCCTCAAAATAAGGGGAAGCAGATTTGGGACTGAATTGAGGAGGAACTTCTTCACACAAAGAGTTGTGAATCTATGGAATTCCCTGCCCAGTGAAATAGTTGAGGCTTCCTCATTGAATATTTTTAAGGCCAAGATAGGTGAGCACTTTCAGGGGAGGGAAAGAGAGAGTCAGCATCAGACAAGGGAGACGAGTCAGCACTTTGAGAGGAGTGGGGGAGAAAGAGAGTCAACGCTGCAAAGGCAGGGAGAAGAGAGAGAGAGAGAGTACCATCAGGGGAAGGAGGGAAGAGAGAGTCAACACTTTAAGGAGACAGACCAAAGTTTAACGACTTTTAAAGTTTATAAATTAGTTTCAAGAGTTGGTTTATGTTAAAACTTAGACACTCACTTAGACTATCTATATCCCTTTGCAGACTTTCAGCATCCTCTGCATACTAACTTTATAAATTAGTTTCAAGAGTTGGCTTATGTTAAAACTGCAACGAATATACTGTGAAAATCTCCTAGTCGCTAGAAAACTGTCTGAGATATTTGTATCTCAGTCTCTCTCTCTCTCTGTGATATTTGTATCTCAATCTCTCTCTCTGTGATATTTGTATCTCAGTCTCTCTGTGAGATTTGTATCTGTCTCTCTCTCTGTGGTATTTGTATCTCAGTCTGTCTCTCAGAGATATTTGCATCTCAATCTCTCTCTGTGATATTTGTACCTCAGTCTCTCTCTCTCTGTGATATTTGTACCTCAGTCTCTCTCTCTCTGTGATATTTGTATCTCAGTCTCTCCCTCTCTGTGATATTTGTATCTCAATCTCTCTGTGATATTTGTATCTCAATCTCTCTCTCTGTGATATTTGTATCTCAATCTCTCTTTGTGATATTTGTATCTCAGTCTCTCTCTCTGATATTTGTATCTCAGTCTCTCTCTGTGATATTTGTATCTCAGTCTCTCTCTGTGATATTTGTATCTCAGTCTCTCTGATATTTGTATCTCAGTCTCTCTGATATTTGTATCTCAGTCTCTCTGATATTTGTATCTCAGTCTCTCTCTCTGTGATATTTGTATCTCAGTCTCTCTGTGATATTTGTATCTCAGTCTCTCTCTGATATTTGTATCTCAGTCTCTCTCTCTGTGATATTTGTATCTCAGTCTCTCTCTGTGATATTTGTATCTCAGTCTCTCTCTGTGATATTTGTATCTCAGTCTCTCTGATATTTGTATCTCAGTCTCTGTGATATTTGTATCTCAGTCTCTGTGATATTTGTATCTCAGTCTCTGTGATATTTGTATCTCAGTCTCTCTCTCTGTGATATTTCTATCTCAGTCTCTCTGTGATATTTGTATCTCAGTCTCTCTGATATTTGTATCTCAGTCTCTCTGATATTTGTATCTCAGTCTCTCTGATATTTGTATCTCAGTCTCTCTCTCTGTGATATTTGTATCTCAGTCTCTCTGTGATATTTGTATCTCAGTCTCTCTCTGATATTTGTATCTCAGTCTCTCTCTCTGTGATATTTGTATCTCAGTCTCTCTCTGTGATATTTGTATCTCAGTCTCTCTCTCTGTGATATTTGTATCTCAGTCTCTCTCTGATATTTGTATCACAGTCTCTCTCTGTGATATTTGTACCTCAGTTTCTCCGTGATATTTCTATCTTAGTCTCGCTCTCTGTGATATTTGTATCTCAGTCTCTCTCTGTGATATTTGTATCTCAGTCTCTCTCTCTGATATTTGTATCTCAGTCTCTCTCTCTGTGATATTTGTATCTCAGTTTCTCTGTGATATTTGTATCTCAGTCTCTCTCTCTGTGATATTTGTATCTCAGTCTCTCTGTGATATTTGTATCTCAGTCTCTCTCTGTGATATTTGTATCTCAGTCTCTCTCTCTCTGATATTTGTATCTCAGTCTCTCTGTGATATTTGTACCTCAGTCTCTCTCTCTGATATTTGTATCTCAGTCTCTCTGTGATATTTGTATCTCAGTCTCTCTCTGTGATATTTGTATCTCAGTCTCTCTCTGTGATATTTGTATCTCAGTCTCTCTCTGTGATATTTGTATCTCAGTCTCTCTCTGTGATATTTGTATCTCAGTCTCTCTCTGTGATATTTGTATCTCAGTCTCTCTGATATTTGTATCTCAGTCTCTGTGATATTTGTATCTCAGTCTCTGTGATATTTGTATCTCAGTCTCTGTGATATTTGTATCTCAGTCTCTCTCTCTGTGATATTTCTATCTCAGTCTCTCTGTGATATTTGTATCTCAGTCTCTCTCTGATATTTGTATCTCAGTCTCTCTCTCTGTGATATTTGTATCTCAGTCTCTCTCTCTGTGATATTTGTATCTCAGTCTCCTCTGTGATATTGTATCTCACTCTCTGTGATATTTGTATCTCAGCTCCCCCCCCCAACACCCAACCACCCCAACCACCCCCAACACCCTATTTGTATCTCAGTCTCTCTCTCTGTGATATTTGTATCTCAGTCTCTCTCTCTGTGATATTTGTATCTCAGTCTCTCTCTGATATTTGTATCACAGTCTCTCTCTGTGATATTTGTATCTCAGTTTCTCCGTGATATTTCTATCTTAGTCTCGCTCTCTGTGATATTTGTATCTCAGTCTCTCTCTCTGATATTTGTATCTCAGTCTCTCTCTCTGATATTTGTATCTGTCTCTCTCTCTGTGATATTTGTATCTCAGTTTCTCTGTGATATTTGTATCTCAATCTCTCTCTCTGTGATATTTGTATCTCAGTCTCTCTCTGTGATATTTGTATCTCAGTCTCTCTCTCTCTCTGTGATATTTGTATCTCAATCTCTCTCTCTGTGGTATTTGTATCTCAGTCTGTCTCTCAGAGATATTTGCATCTCAATCTCTCTCTGTGATATTTGTATCTCAGTCTCTCTCTCTGGGATATTTCTATCTCTATTTGTATCTCAGTCTCTCCCTCTCTGTGATATTTGTATCTCAGTCTCTCTCTGTGATATTTCTATCTCAGTCTCTCTCTCTGTGATATTTGTATCTCAGTCTCTCTCTCTGTGATATTTGTATCACAGTCTCTCTCTGTGATATTTGTATCTCAGTCTCTCTCTCTGTGATATTTGTATCTCAGTCTCTCTCTCTGTGATATTTGTATCTCAGTCTCTCTCTCTGTGATATTTGTATCTGTCTCTCTCTGTGATATTTGTATCTCAGTCTCTCTCTCTGTGATATTTGTATCCTAGTCCTTCTCTCTCTCTGTGATATTTGTATCTCAGTCTCTCTCTGTGATATTTGTATCTCAGTCTCTCTCTGTGATATTTGTATCTCAGTCTGTCTCTGTGATATTTGTATCTCAGTCTCTCTCTCTATGATATTTCTATCTCAGTCTCTCTCTCTGTGATATTTGTATCTCAGTCTCTCTCTCTATGATATTTCTATCTCAGTCTCTCTCTGTGATATTTGTATCTCAGTCTCTCTCTCTGTGATATTTGTATCTCAGTCTCTCTCTCTGTGATATTTGTATCTCAGTCTCTCTCTCTATGATATTTCTATCTCAGTCTCTCTCTGTGATATTTGTATCTCAGTCTCTCTCTCTGGATATTTGTATCGTCTTCTCTGTGATATTTGTATCTCAGTCTCTCTCTCTGTGATATTTGTTTCCTAGCCTCTCTCTCTCTGTGATATTTGTATCTCAGTCCTCTCTCTGTGATATTTGTATCTCAGTCTCTCTCTGTGATATTTGTATCTCAGTCTCTCTCTGTGATATTTGTATCTCAGTCTCTCTCTCTATAATTGTATCTCAGTCTCTCTCTGTGATATTTGTATCTCAGTCTCTCTCTCTGTGATATTTGTATCTCAGTCTCTCTCTCTGTGATATTTGTATCTCAGTCTCTCTCTGTGATATTTGTATCTCAGTCTCTCTCTCTGTGATATTTCTATCTCAGTCTCTCTGTGATATTTGTATCTCAGTCTCTCTCTGATATTTGTATCTCAGTCTCTCTCTCTGTGATATTTGTATCTCAGTCTCTCTCTCTGTGATATTTGTATCTCAGTCTCTCTCTCTGTGATATTTGTATCTGTCTCTCTCTGTGATATTTGTATCTCAGTCTCTCTCTCTGTGATATTTGTATCCTAGTCCTTCTCTCTCTCTGTGATATTTGTATCTCAGTCTCTCTCTGTGATATTTGTATCTCAGTCTCTCTCTGTGATATTTGTATCTCAGTCTCTCTCTGTGATATTTGTATCTCAGTCTCTCTCTCTATGATATTTCTATCTCAGTCTCTCTCTCTGTGATATTTGTATCTCAGTCTCTCTCTCTATGATATTTCTATCTCAGTCTCTCTCTGTGATATTTGTATCTCAGTCTCTCTCTGTGATATTTGTATCTCAGTCTCTCTCTGTGATATTTGTATCTCAGTCTCTCTCTCTATGATATTTCTATCTCAGTCTCTCTCTGTGATATTTGTATCTCAGTCTCTCTCTCTATGATATTTCTATCTCAGTCTCTCTCTGTGATATTTGTATCTCAGTCTCTCTCTCTATGATATTTGTATCTCAGTCTCTCTCTATGATATTTCTATCTCAGTCTCTCTCTGTGATATTTGTATCTCAGTCTCTCTCTCTATGATATTTGTATCTCAGTCTCTCTCTGTGATATTTGTATCTCAGTCTCTCTCTGTGATATTTGTATCTCAGTCTCTCTCTGTGATATTTGTATCTCAGTCTCTCTCTGTGATATTTGTATCTCAGTCTCTCTCTGTGATATTTGTATCTCAGTCTCTCTCTGTGATAGTTGTATCTCAGTCTCTCTCTGTGATAGTTGTATCTCAGTCTCTCTCTGTGATAGTTGTATCTCAGTCTCTCTGTGATAGTTGTATCTCAGTCTCTCTCTGTGATATTTGTATCTCAGTCTCTCTCTGTGATATTTGTATCTCAGTCTCTCTCTGCGATATTTGTATCTCAGTCTATCTCTGCGATATTTGTATCTCAGTCTCTCTCTCTGCGATATTTGTATCTCAGTCTCTCTCTCTGCGATATTTGTATCTCAGTCTCTCTCTGCGATATTTGTATCTCAGTCTCTCTCTGTGATACTTGTATCTCAGCCCTTCTCTCTCTCTGTGATATTGGTATCAGTGTCTCTCTCTCTGTGATATTTGCATCTCAATCTCTCTCTCTGTGATATTTGTATCTCAGTCTCTCTCTGCAATACTTTTATCTCAATGTGTGTGTGTGTGAGAGAGAGAGATACTGTGTGTGTGTGAGAGAGAGAGACTGTGTGTGTATGAGAGAGAGAGACTGTGTGTGTGTGAGAGAGAGAGACTGTGTGTGTGAGAGAGAGAGACTGTGTGTGTATGAGAGAGAGAGACTGTGTGTGTGTGAGAGAGAGAGACTGGTGTTTGTGAAGAGAGAAGAGACTGTGTGTGAGAGAGAGAGAGACTGTGTGTGTGTGAGAGAGAGAGACTGTGTGTGTGTGAGAGAGAGAGACTTGTGTGTGTGTGAGAGGAGGGACTGTGTGTGTGTGAGAGAGAAGAGACGTGTGTGTGTGAGAGAGAGAGACTGTGTGTGTGTGTGAGAGAGAGAGACTATATGTGTGTGTATGTGTGTGTGAGAAAGAGAGGGAGAAAGAGAGAGAGACTGAGAGGGAAAGACTGTGTACGTAAGAGAAAGAGAATCTGTGTGTCTGTGAGATTGAGAGACTGTGTTGAGAGAGGCTGTTTGTGTGAGAGAGAGAGTGTGTGAGAGAGAGTGTGTGAGTGTGAGAGAGAGTGTGTGAGTGTGAGAGAGAGTGTGTGAGTGTGAGAGAGACTGTGTGAGTGTGAGAGAGACTGTGTGAGTGTGAGAGAGACTGTGTGAGTGAGACTGTGGTGTGAGTGTGAGAGAGACTGTGTGTGGTGTGAGAGAGAGAGACGTGTGTGTGTGAGAGAGAGAATGTGTGAGAGAGAGACTGTGTGTGTGTGAGAGACAGAGACTGTGTGTGTGTTG
>JAGIQG010000016.1:14529306-14794306 GCA_024679065.1 Sphyrna mokarran | reverse complement strand
TCTTGACAAGACATTCAACCTCCTTTGTGAACCACGGTTCCCTCACTTGGCCATTTCCTTCCTACCTGCCAGGGACATACCTATCAAGGACATACAGTAATCGTTCCTTTGAAAAAATTCCACTTTTCATTTCTGCTCCCAAGTTATGCTTCCCAATTCTTGCCTAATCGCATCATAATCACTCTCCAGCACACACTGTACAAAAAGTGTCCCATCTGAATTATTCGACGTATAAAGGTTCCAATCAATATTTGGAAAGTTAAAGTCGCCCATGATAACTACCCTGTGACCTCCACACCTATTCATGATCTGCTTTGCCATTTCCTCATCCACATCTCTATTACTATTTGGGGGCCTATAGAAAACTCCTAACAACATGACCGCTCCTTTCCTACTTTAGGACATTTTAGGAACTTACAAGCGGTTGTTGGATAGGTACATGGAACACACCCCAATGATAGGGAGTGGAATAGTTTGATCTTGGTTTTGGACAAAGCTTGGCACTTCATTGAGGACCGAAGGTCCAGTACTGTGTTGTACTTTTCTATGCATGGGTGAGAGAGACTGTGTGCGTGGGAGATGGAGAGAGAGAGAGAGAGATTGTGCGCGTGGGAGAGAGAGACTGTGCGCGAGAGAGAGAGAGAGAGAGACTGTGCACATGCGAGAAGAGAGACAGTGTGTGTGGGGGAGAAAGAGAGAGAGAGAGACTGTGCCCATAGGAGAGAGACTATGCATGTGAGAGAGACTATGCATGTGGGAGAGACCATGCGCGTGAGAGACAGAGAGAGAGAGAGAGACTGCGCACATGAGAAAGAGAGACAGTGTGTGAGAGAAAGTGTACTTGAGGGTGTGAGGGAGACAGTCTATGTGTGTGTGAGAGACAAAAAGTGACCACGTATGAGAGTGAGAGAGTCCATGAGTATTCGAAAGAGACCATGTGTCCGCGCAAAGGAGAGATGGTGAGGGCGTGCGCACGAACAAGAGACAGTGCACGCGTGCACACGAACGAGAGACAACGCACACATGCACACGAACAAGAGACGGTGCGTGTGCGTGAATGACAAACAGCATGCGCACAAATGAAAGATGGTGTGCACATGCTCGAATGAGAGACAGCACGTGCACGCGCGTGCGAAAGAGAGACAGTGCATGCACACTCAACCGAGAGACGGTCTGTGCGCATGCATGCATACGAAAGAGAGAGTGTGCGTGTATGAGGGAGAGAGACTGTGCACGAGAGAGAAAGACTGTGAGGGAGAGTGACTGTGTGTGTGTGTGTGTGCGTGTCTGTGTGTGCGCAAGAGAGAGAGAGAGAGATGTGTGTGGGAGAGAGAAAGGCGAGACCGTGTGCGCGATTGAGAGACGGTGTAGTTCTCACTATATGTGAGAGAGACTCTATGTGTGTGTACGTGGGCGCAAGAGAGAGAGAGACACTATGTGTCAGACAGAGGGTGTGAAAGAGAAACTGTGTGTGTGACAACGGGAATTTGTGTTTGTGAGAGAGAAAGGGCGATTGTGTGCATATGAGAGAGGGATTGTGTTTGTGTGGGGATGGGGGTGACACCGTGTGTGTGTGTGTGTGTGTCAGATATGATACAGTGTGAATGGGCAGGAGAGAGAGGTCACACAGTGTGTGTGGTTGGGTAGGTAGGTGACATGGTGTATGTGGAAGCGTGCGTGTGTGTGGGTGTCTATGTGTGGGGTGGGTGTGAGTGTTGGGGTGTGTGTGGGGTGTATCTGTGTGTGGGGGTCAGTGTTTGAGGGGGGCTGTGTGTGTGGGGGTGTGTGTGTTTGTGGGGTGTGTGTGGGTAAGTTGGGGTGTGTGGGGGATGGTGTATGTGGGTGCAGATGGGTGGGTGTGGTGTTGTAGGGGGTGGCGATGAGTGTATGTGATGTGTGTGTGCATGTGTGAGGATGTTTGTGTGTGGCAGTGTTTGTGTGTGGTGTGTGTGTATGTGTGGGTGTGTGGGGCGGTAAGTGTGTGTGGGATGTGTGCTTGTGTATGGAGTGGGGGGGGTGGGAGGATGTGTGTGTGTGTGGGAGGGGGTATTGCGGGGGGGCGGTGGTAAGTGGGGTTAGAGTATGTGTATATATGTGTTGGGTGGGAGGGGGTGGTGTGGTGTGGGAGGGGGTTGTGGTGTGGGGGGTATATATGTGGTTGGGAGTGTGTGTAGGGTGCACTGTGTGTGGGGGGGTGGTGACACATGTGTGTGTGTGTGTGTGTGGGGGGGGGAATGACAGTATGTCTTGTGTGAGGGTGACACAGTGTGTATGTATGTGTGCGCAGTGTGTATGTGTGCGTATGTGTTGGGGTGTTGTGACACTGTTGGGTGTGTGTGTATATGGGGGGGGGGGGGGGGTAGGGTGCGGGTGCAGTGACACAGTGTGTGTGTGAGCAGTGATGTTGAAGGCATTTGCAGGCCCACTATACCAGGCTGCTCCAAAGCAAGCTCTTAGACAACCGCAATATGTGAGAGAGGCTGTCAACAGCATCCATCTCCCTCTTCTCACACACACATCCCTCTCCTCCTGCACACCCTCCCTCCTCACGCACGTCCCCCATCCTCGCACACAGCCCCCTTCTCACACATACTGCCACCTCCTCATGCAGACCCCCTCTTTATGCACAACCCCCTTCCTCACACTCACCTCCCCTTCTCATGCATACCCCCCTCCTCGCGCACACTGCCCCTTCTCACACACAACCCCTTCCTCATTTAGAGCCTCCTCCTTGTGCATACTTGTACACACACCCCCGTCCTCGTGCATAGCCCCCCTCCTCACATATGCCTCCCCTTCCTCACACATGCCCCCTCTTCACTACTCACACACATACACAGCCCCCTTTCTCACTTACTGCCCCCTCTCTTCTCACACACGCCCCCCTCCTCCTCACATACTCATGATGTACTGCATCCCTGGTGCCTTGGTCAAGGACATGTTGAGCGATTGCAGGACATTCTTAAAGGGGAGGGTGAACAACCAGAGGTTGTTGTACATATTGGTACAAATGACATACGTGGGAAAAGGGACGAGGTCCTGAAATGTGAACATAGAATTAGGCAGAAGGTCTAATGTGCAGGACCTTGAAGGTAATAATTTCAGGACTACTACCTGTACCAAGTGCTGGTGTAGTAGGAATAGGAGGATTAGGCAGATGAATGCCTGGCTTGAGAGCTGGTGCAGGAGGCAGGGATTTAGAGTTTTGGATCATTAGGATCTTTTCTGGGGAAGGGCTGACCTGTTCAAGAGGGATGGGTTACATTCGAACTGAATGGGGACTAACATCCTGGAGGGGAGATTTGCTACAGCCACTCGGGGGAGTTTAAACTAGTTTGGCGGTGGGGGGAAGGGGGTAAGATTAAAAGCAGAAAGAAGTTTGAGGATAGCACGGAAGTTAAAGAGAGCACATTAAGTAATAAAGGCAGTGTCAGTAATCCTAGTATCAGAGAGACCAGACAGAAGCAAGACAGAGAGCAAGGGAAGTCCAGTTTAAACTGCATTTATTTCAATGCAAGAGGCCTGACGGACAAGACAGATGAACTCAGGGCATTGATGGGTAACATGGGATTGGGATATTATAACAATTACTGAAACATAGCTAATGGAGGGACAGGATTGGCAGCTCAATGTTCCAGGCTACAGATGTTATAGGAAAGATAGAACAGAATGTAAGAGAGGAGAAGATGTTGTACTTTTAATTAGGGAAAGCATCATGGCTGTACTGAGAGGGGATATATCCGAGGGTTCGGCCACTGAGTTTATGTGGATAAATTAAGAAATAAGAAGGGGGAAATCACTTTGATGGGGTTGTACTGTAGACCCCCAAATAGTCAGCTGGAAATTGAGAACCAAATATGTAAGGAGATGATAGATAGCTCCAAGAAAAGTAGGGTGTTAATAGTTGGAGATTTTAATTTTCCCAACATTGACAGACAGCCAGAGGGTTGGATGGAGAGAAATTTGTTGGGTGTATTCAGGAGGAATTTCTCATTCAGTATGTAGATAGCCCGACTAGAGGGGACGAGGGGACATAGCTTTAAATTAAGGGGTGGTAGTTATAGGACAGATGTCAGAGGTAGGTTCTTTACTCAAAGGGTGGTAAGGGTATGGAATGCCCTGCCTGGAGCAGTTGTAGATGAGCCAAGTTTGGAGGCGTTTAAGTGGTCAGTGGATAGGTTTATGGATGAAAAGGGAATGGTTTAGGTTAGAGGGTCATTATTTTTTCCTCAATTGGTCGGCGCAACATCGAGGGCTGAAGGGCCTGTTCTGCGCTGTAATGTTCTATGTTCTATGTAGAGAGGGGCAAAATTTGACCTCCTCTTGGGAAATAAGGAAGGGCAGGTAACAGAAGTGTTAGTGAGGGATCACTTTGAGCCCAGTGACCACACTTCTATTAGTTTTAAGGTATCTGTGGAGAATGATAGGTCTTTCCCAAAAGTTAATATTCTCAATTAGGGTAAGGCCAATTTTGACGGTATCAGGCAGGAACTTTCAAAAGTTAATTAGGGTAGTCTGTGGGAAGGAAAAGGGACATCTGCTTTGAAAAGTGTATTAACCAGGGTTCAAAGTAAACACATTCCTCTTAGAGCGAAAGGCAAAGCTGGCAGAACCCTGGATGACTCGGGATATTGAGTACCTGGTCAAGAAGGAGATAGAGGCACATGACGTGCATGGTCAACTGGGATCAAGTGAATCCCTTGAATAGTATAGGGGATGTAGGAGTAGAATTAAGAGAGAAATCAAAAAGGCAAAAAGGGGACACACAATTGTTTTGGTAAGATAAGGCAAAGGCGAATCCAAAGAGCTTCTACAAATACATGAAAAGCAAAAGAATAACAAGGGACAGAGTAAGGCCTCTTAAAAATCAACAAGGTCATCTATGTGCGGATCAACAAGAGATGGGTGAGATCCTAAGTAAATATTTCTCATCAATATTCACTGTTGAAAAAAGCATGGATATTAGGGAAGTTGGGGAAATAAATTGTGATGTCTTGAGGATGTACATATTAACGAGGTGCTGGAAGTCTTAAAGCACATCAAGGTAGATAAATCCCCGAGACCTGATGAGGTGTATCCCAGGATATTGCGGGAAGCTAGGGAGGAAATTGTGGGTCCCCTAGCCGAGATATTTGCATCATCGATACTCATGGGTGAGGTGCCTGAAGGTTGGGGAGTGGCAAATGTTGTGCCTTTCTTTAAAAAGAGCTGCAGGAAAAAGCCTGGGGACTACAGGTCAGTGAGCCTCATTTCTGTGGTGGGTTAACTGTTGGAAGATATTTTGAGAGACAGGATCTACAGGCATTTAGAGATGCAAGGACTAATTAAGGATAGTCAGCATGGCTTTGTGTTTGGAAAATCATGTCTTGTAAATTTGATTGAGTTTTTTGAAGGGGTAACCAAGATGAGGGACAGAGTAAGGCCTCTTAAAAATCAACAAGGTCATCTATGTGTGGATCAACAAGAGATGGGTGAGATGAGGGCAGTGCAGTTGATGTTGTCTATGTGGATTTTAGCAAGACCTTTGACAAGGTAGCGCATGGTAGATTGTTACATAAAGTTAAATCTCATTGGATCCAGGGTGAGATATATAAATGGATACATAATTTGGCTTCTTGATAGAAGCCAGAAAGGATGGTTATAGAGAGTTGTTTTTCAAACTGGAGGCCTGTGACCAGTGGCGTGCCTCAGGGATCATGACTAGGCCCACTATTATTTGTCATTTATATTTATGATTTGGATGAGAATATGGAGGCGGAGGGAGGGGGCATGGTTAGTAAGTTTGCAGATGACACCAAGATGTGTGACACGGGGGACAGTGAAAAATGTTATCTCTAATTGCAGCAAGGTTTTGAGCAACTGGGCCAGTGGGGTGACGAACAGCAGATGGAGTTTAATTTAGACAAATGCGAGGTAATACATTTTGGTAGATTGAACCAGGGTGGGACTTAGTTAATGATAGCCCGTTGGGGAGAGTTACAGGACAAAGAGATTTAGGTGTACATGTTCATAGCTCCTTGAAAGTGGAGTCACAGGTGAACAGAGTGGTGAAGAAGGTATTTGGCATGCTTGGTTTCATTGGTCAGAACATTGAATACAGGAGTTGGGATGTCTTGTTGAGTTGTACAAGACATTGGTAAGACCATACTTAGAATAATGTGTGCAATTCTAATCTCCCTATTATAGAAAGGATATTATTAAACTAAAAAGAGTGCAGAAAAAATTTACTAGGATGCTCTGGGACTTAATGGATTGATTTATAAGGAGTGGCTGAATAGACTGGGACTTTTTTCTCTGGAGCATAGGAGGCTGAGGGGCAACCATATAGAGGTCTATAAAATAACGAGGGGCATAGACAAGGTAGATAGTCAATATCTTTTCCCAAAGGTAGGGGAATCAAAAACTAGAGGGCACAGCTTTAAGGTGAGAGGGGAAAGATACAAAAGCATCCAGATGTTTTCACACAGAGGCTGGTGAGTATCTGGAACAAGCTGCCAGAGGCAGTAGTAGAGGCAGGTACACTTTTATCTTTTAAAAAGCATTTAGATAGTCACATGGGTATGATGAGTATAGAGGGATATGGGCCAAATGTGGGCAATTAGGATTAGTTTAGGGATTTTTAAAAGAAGGGGCGGCATGGACAAGTTGGACCAAAAGGACTGTTTCCATCTGTAAACCTCTAATTACCTCCCTTTTGTCACATGCACAACCCCCCTCCACTTCTCAGACACACCTACCTTACTGATTCACACTCATACCCCCCTCCTCTCAAACCACACACACCCTCCTCACATCTCCTTCCCCCCATACCTCCCTACCTATTCCTCACACCTCCCTCCCTCCCTCTCCTCACATTTACCTCCTTCCTCAGACCTGCCTTCCTCTTACCTTGCTCCCCCTCTTCATATCTCCCTCCCTATCCTCCTCACACACCCCTCTCCCCTCCTCACACCTCCCTATCCCCTCCCTCACACCTGAAGGGCGGTCTTATAGAGGTCTCCCCCCCCACCCTCCTCACATTCCCTAACACCCCTCCTTACAATCCCCTCCCCTCTTCTCACACCTTCCTCCCCTCAGACATGTCTTTCCCCCTCCTCACTCCTCCCTCCCCCTCACATCTCCCTCCTCAAATTCTCACGCCTTCCTCCCCCTCTCACGCCTCCCTCCCACTCCTCACATCTCTTCCCTTCTCACCCTCCCTCCACTCCTCCTCATGCCTCCCTCCCCCTCCTCACATCTCCTTCCCCCTTCTCACGCCTCCCTCAACCCCCTCTTCATGCCTCCCTCCACCCCCTCCTCACATCCCCGTTGCAACTGGGATTAGTTTAGGGGTTTTAAAAAAGTGTGGCATGGACAAGTTGGACTGAAGGGATTGTTTCCATGAGGTAAACTCTATGACTCTATGAGCCCCCTTGTCACATGCACACACACCCCCATCTTCACACAGACACTCCCCCTCCTCAACAGAAGCCACCCCTCCTCAACATGTGCCCATACCTCCTCTCAGTCACACACACAACCCTCCTCTCTCTCACACACAAACACAAAGCCCCCTCCTCTCTCTTTCATACACACACACAAACAAAACCCCTTCCTCACACACATACCCACACACCCCCTCCTCATACATACCCACACACACACATCTTCCTCACACACATACAAAACCCCCACCTCACACACACACAAAACCCATTCACACAAACACACACAAAACTCCCTCCTCACACACACACACAAGAAAACCCCTCCTCACACGCGCGCACCGACACACCCTCCTCACACGCGTACACGCGCGCACACACAACCTCCCCCCCCACACACACAAACCTCCCCCCCCCACACACACACCCCCTCCTATCTCCATCCTCCCTCCTCAAACCTCCCTCTCCTTCACAACTCCCTCCCCCTCCTAAACACCTTCCTACCCTTCGTCACACCTTCCTCAGCCTCTCCTCCTCACATCTCTCCCTCTGCCTCCTAACACCTCCCTCCCCACCCTCCTCATGCCTCCTCCCCACACTCCTCAACGCCCCCCCTTCCCACCTCCTCACGCCCCCTCCCCATCCCCCCCTGGCACCCACCCCCTCAAATCTCCTTCACCATCTCCTCACACCTCCCTATCCCACTCACAAATCCCTCCCCCTCACAAATCCCTCCCTACTCACTCATCTCCTTCTCCCTTCTCACACCTCCCTCCTCACACTCCCTCCCTTACTCCACTCTCCCTCTCCCCTTTCCCTTCTTCCTCACAACCCCCCTTCCTGCTCCACCCCTCCCTCCTCCTCCTCAATACCTCCCTCCTCTCTTCCCCCCTCCTCCTCACATCCCCTCACCTTCCTCATACTCCTCCTTCCTTCCTCACACCTCCTCCTTCCTTCCTCACATCCCCTCCCTCCTCTCTCCTTCTCCCTCCCTCCTCAGACACCTCTCCGTTCCTCCATCCCCTCCTTCCTCCCTCCTCACATCCCCTCCCTCCCTTCTCACACATTCCTCCCTCCTCACACTCCCCTCCCTCCCTGCTCACCCTCTCCTCATACTCCTCTCTCTCCCTCATCACACCCTCTCCATCCTCACAACCCCTCTCCTCCTGCCTCCCTCCTCACACTGCCCTCCCTCCCTCCCCGACTCCCCTCCTCCTCACCCCTCTCCCTTCCTCCTCACACCCCCTTATCATACCCCCTTCCTCCTTCTTCACACTCCCCTCCTCTCCTCTCTCCCTCCTCACACCCCTCCCCTTCCTTCCTCCTCACACTCTCCTCCCTCCTCACACCCTCTCCCTTCCTCCTCACACTCCCCTCCTTCCCTCCTCATACCCTCTCCCTTACTTCTTCCTCACACCCTCATCCTTCCTCTCACACCCCCTCCCCGCACCCTCCCACCTCATACTTCCCCTCCCTCCTCACATCCCCCTTCCTCCCTCCTCGCATCCCCTCCATCCTCATACCCCCTCCCTCCTCACACTCCCCTTCTTCCCTCCCTCCTCACACTCCCTTTCTTCCTTCCTCGTCATAAACTTCTCCCTCCTCATACCCCATCCCTCCCCGCACCCTCCCTCGCCACACCTTCCTTCCCTCCATCCCTCACACCTCCCTCCATGCTCACATCTTACTCCATCCCCATACCTCCCTCCCACCCTCATCCCTAATTTCTTACACCTCCCTCCCACCCTCCATCTTTCCTTCCTCACACCTTCCATCCCTCCTTCCTCACTCCCTCCCTCCCCACACCTCCCTTCATCCTCACACCTTCCCTCCATCCTTCACACATCGTTCCCTCCATCCCTTACGCCTCCCTCCCTTACACCTTCTTCCCTCCTCACACCTCTATCCCTCCTTCACATCTCCGTCCCTGTCTCACACCTACCTCCATCCTTCCCTCCTCACACCTTCCTTCCATCCCTCCTCATACCTTCCTTCCATCCTGACACCACCTTCCATACAAGCTCCCTTCCTCCTCATACCCTCCCTCCAACTTCTCTCCATCACACCTCTGTCTCTCCCTATACCTACCTCCATCCCTCTCTCCCCACACCTTGCCCCCATCCCTCCTCACACCTCCCTCTCTCCATCCCTCCTCACACCTCCCTCTCTCCATCCCTCCTCACACCTCCCTCTCTCCATCCCTCCTCACACCTCCCTCTCCCCATCCCTCCTCACACCTCCCTCTCCCCATCCCCCTCACACCTCCCTCCTCCCCCATCCCTCTCCACCTCCTCTCCCCATCCCCTCCTCACACCTCCCTCTCCCCATCCCTCCTCACACCTCCCTCCATCCCTTCCTCCTCAAACCTCCCGACATCCCTCCCTCTTCCCATCTCTGCCTCCTCACACTCTCTCTCGCCCTCCTCACACCTCCCTCAAATCTCCCTCCATCCCTCCTTCCCCACACCTCCCTCCTCACATCTCCCGCCTCAAACCTTCCTTCATCCCTCTTTCCTCACCACCCTCCTCACACCTCCCTTCATCCCGCCCTCCTTGCACCTCCCTTCAGCCCACTCTCTACCCTCCCCCTTGCACCTCCCTCCCTCCATCCTCCCCCTTGCAGTTCCGTCCCTCCTCACACCTCCATCCCTCCCTCCTTCCTCACAGCTCCCTCCTTCCTCACACATCCCTCACTCCTCACAACTCCCTCCCTCCCTCCTCACACCACCCTCCCTCCTCACCCCTCCCTTCATCCCTCCCTCCTCACACTCCCTTCAGCCCACTCTCTATCCTCCCCCTCGCACCTCCCTCTCCTCAATCCTCCCCCCTTGCACCTCCATCCCTCCTCACACCTCCAGTCCTCCATCCTCACCCTCCATCCCTCCCTCCATCCCTCCCCACACCTACCTTCCTCCCTCCTCACCCGTCCATCTCTCCCTCCCACCCCTCCATCCCTCCCTCATCACCCCTCCATCCTTCCCTGCCTCCTTACCCCTCCATCTCTCCCCGCCTCCTCAACGGTCCATCCCTCCCTCCATCCTCACACCTTCATCCCTCCCTCCCTCCTCACACCTGCCTCCTCAAACCTCCCTCCATCTCTCCCTCCTCACACGTCGCTTCATCCCTCCTTCCTCACACCTCCCTTCATCCCTTCCTCCTCACACCTCCCTCCATCCCTTCCTCCTCACACCTCCCTCCATCCCTTCCTCCTCACACCTCCCTCCATCCCTTCCTCCTCACACCTCCCTCCATCCCTTCCTCCTCACACCTCCCTCCATCCCTTCCTCCTCACACCTCCCTCCATCCTTTCCTCCTCACACCTCCCTCCATCCCTTCCTCCTCACACCTCCCTCCATCCCTTCCTCCTCACACCTCCCTCCATCCCTTCCTCCTCACACCTCCCTCCATCCCTTCCTCCTCACACCTCCCTCCATCCCTTCCTCCTCACACCTCCCTCCATCCCTTCCTCCTCACACCTCCCTCCATCCCTTCCTCCTCACACCTCCCTCCATCCCTTCCTCCTCACACCTCCCCAATCCTTCCTCCTCACACCTCCCTCCATCCTTCCTCCTCAACACTCCCTCCATCCCTTCCTCCTCACACCTCCCTCCATCCTTTCCCTCCTCAAAATTCCCAATCCTTTCCTCCTCACAATTCCTCAATCCTTTCTCCTCACACCTCCCCCATCCCTTCCTCCTCACAACATCCCTCCATCCCTTCCTCCTCACACCTCCCTCCACCCTTCCTCCTCACACCTCCCTCCATCCCTTCATCTCACACCTCCCTCCATCCCTTCCTCCTCACACCTCCCTCCTCCCTTCCTCCTCACACCTCCCTCCATCCTTCCTCTCACACCTCCCTCCATCCCTTCCTCCTCACTCCTCCCTACACACACCTCCTCCATCCCTTCCTCTCACACCTCCCTCCATCCCTTCCTCCTCACACCTCCCTCCATCCCTTCCTCCTCACACCTCCCTCCATCCCTTCCTCCTCACACCTCCCTCCATCCCTTCCTCCTCACACCTCCCTCCATCCCTTCCTCCTCACACCTCCCTCCATCCCTTCCTCCTCACACCTCCCTCCATCCCTTCCTCCTCACACCTCCCTCCATCCCTACCTCCTCACACCTCCCTCCATCTCTTCCTCCTCACACCTCCCTCCATCCCTTCCTCTTCACACTTCCCTGCATCCCTTCCTCCTCACACCTCCCTGCATCCCTTCCTCCTCACACCTCCCTGCATCCCTTCCTCCTCACACCTCCCTGCATCCCTTCCTCCTCACACCTCCCTGCATCCCTTCCTCCTCACACCTCCCTGCATCCCTTCCTCCTCACACCTCCCTGCATCCCTTCCTCACCCCCCCCCCCCTCACAACCCCCCCTGCATCCTTCTCCTCACCCCTCCCTGCATCCCTCCTCCTCACACCTCCCTGCATCCCTTCCTCCCACACCCCCACCCCATTCCCGCATCCCTCCTCCTCCTCACCCCCCCCCACCCCCCATCCCTTCCTCCTCACACCTCCCTGCATCCCTTCCTCCTCACACCTCCCTCTCTCCATCTCTGCCTCCTCACATCTCCCTCTCTCCCGCATCACACCTCCCTCCTCACATCTCCCACCTCAAACTTCCGTTCATACCTCCTTCCTCACACCATCCTCTTCACACCTGCCTCCATCCCTCCCTCCTCAAACCCGCTCTGCAAACGTCCCTTAATTCCTCCGTTCTCACAGCGCACTCCTCACATCTCCCTGTCTCTCCTCACTCCTCCCTCTGCAAACGTCCCTTCATCCCTCCCTCCTCACACCTCAAAGCTCTCTCCATCCCTCCCTCCCTCACACCTTCTTCTGCAAACGTCCCTTCATCCCTCCTTACTCACACCACCCTCCTCATACCTCCCTCCATTCTTTCCTCCTCACACCTCCCTCCATCCCTTCCTCCTCAAACCTCCCGACATTCCTCCCTCTTCACATCTCCCTCTCTCCATCTCTGCCTCCTCACACCTCCCTCTCGCCCTCCTCACACTTCCCTCAAATCTCCCTCCATCCCTCCTTCCCCATACCTCCCTCCTCACATCTTCATTTATCCCTCTTTCCTCACCACCCTCCTCACACCTCCCTCCCTCCTCACACCTCCCTTCAGCCCACTCTCTATCCTCCCCCTCGCACCTCCCTCCATCCTCACACCTCCCTCCCTCCTTCCTCACACCTCCCTCCCTCCTCACCCCTCCCTTCATCCCTCCTTCCTCACACCTCTCTTTAGCCTACTCTCTATCCTCCCCCTCACACCTCCCTCCCTCCATCCTCCCCTTGCACCTCCATTCCCTCCTCACACCTCCATCTCACAACTCACTCCCTTCACACACCTCCCCCCCACACCTCCCACCCTAGTCACACCTCCCTCCCTCACCTCCTCACACCTCCATTCCTCCTCACCCCTCCATCCCTCCTTCCCACCTCACCCCTCCATCCCTCCCTCCTCAACCCCTCCATCCTCCCTCCTCACCCCTCCATCCTCCCTGCTCCTCACCCTCCTCCCTCCCTCCGTCCTCACCCCTTCATTCTCCTCACACCTCCCTCCCTCCTCACACCTCCATTCTTCCCTCCTCACACCTCCATTCCTCCCTCCTCACACCTCCATTCCTCCCTCCTCACACCTCCATTCCTCCCTCCTCACACCTCCATCCTTTCTTCCTTACACCTCCCTACCTCCTCACACACCTCCCTCCCTCCTCACACCTCCCATCCTGCCTCCTCACAACTCCCTCCCTCCTCACACCTTCATTCCACCCTTCTCACACCTCCATCCCTCCTTCCTTACACCTCCCTGCCTCCTCACACACCTCCCTCCCTCCTCCTCACACATCCCACCTTCCCTCCTCACCCCTCCAATCCCTCCCTGCCTCCTCACCCCTCAATATCCCTCCCCTGCCTCCTCACCCCTCCATCCCTCCTCACCCCTCCATCCTCTCACCCCTCCATCCTCCTCACCCCTCCATCCCTCTCTCCTTACACCTCCATCCCTCCCTCCTTATCCCTCCATCCCTCCCTCTCTCTCTTCCTCCTCATACCTCCATCCATTCCCTCCCCTCCCTCCTCACCCCTCCATCCCTCCTGCTCCTCACCCTCATTCCTCTCTCCTCCTCACCCCTCCATCCTCCCTCCTCATCCCTCTTCACCCTCCATTCCTCCCTCCTCACCCTCCTTTCTCTTTCCTCCACCCCCTCCCTCCTTCACCACCATCCCTCCTCCCTCCTCACCCCTCCATCCCTCCCTGCCTCCTTCACCCTTCATTCCTCTCTCCCTCCCACCCTCCATCCCTCCCTCCTCACTCCTCACCCCTCCATCCCTCCCTCCTCATCCCTCTTCACCCCTCCATTCCTCCCTCCTCACCCCTCCTTTTCTCTTTCCTCACCCCTCCCTCCTTACACCACCATCCCTCCCTCCCTCCTCACGCCTCCCTGCCTCTCTCCCTCCTCACACCTCCATCATTCCCTCCCTCCTCACACCTCCATCATTCCCTCCCTCCTCACACCTCCATCATTCCCTCCCTCCTCACACCTCCATCATTCCCTCCCTCCTCACACCCCCTCACCTCCTCCCCCCCTCCTCTCGCCTCCCTCCCTCCCCCTCCTCACACCTCCCTCCCTCCTCAAAACCACCCTCCCTCTTCACACCTCCCTCCTTCCCTTCTCACACCTCCATACCTCTCTCCCTCTTCATAACTCCATCCCTCCCTCCTCACACCTCCATCCCTCCCTCCTCACAGCTCCCTCCCTCTCTCCTCACAACTCCCCTCCCCCCTTCCACAACCTCCCTCCCCCTATCCTCGCACCTCCCTCCCTCCCCCTTCTGAGCACTCCCTCCTTCCTCCCCCCTTCTCACACCTCCCTCCCATCCCCCCTTCAGGGCCCCCCCTCCTCACACTGGGGTGGGAGTTGTGGGGAAATGGGAGGTGGAACCTGGGGGAGTGGGGAGGTGGGACCTGGAGATGTGGCGGGGGTGGGAGCTGGAGGAGTCGGGGTGCTGGAGCTGGGAATGGAGTGGGGACGTGCTGATGAAGTTTGGGGGTCAAAGGGGTCTGCCTGGGATGAAGGTGGGAGTGTGGGCAAAGGGACTGGGGGCAGGTGGCAAGAAAAGTGCGGGATGGGGGATGGGGAGTGGGGGTAGGGCCTAGAGTGGGAGTGGGGCAGGCTTTGGGTGGAGGTGTGGGGGGGCAGGGTTGGAGAATGGAGGGTAGTTGTGTTGGGCGAGGGATTGGGGGAATGAGGAGGGGATGGGAGAGACAGTTGGGTAAGGCAATGGGGGTAGAGCAAGAGTGGGGGCTGGGGTATAGTGCGAAGGTGGTGAGGGGTGGGGGACTAGAATGGGGGGGGGGGGTGATGGGGGAGCTGGTGTTGGGTACTGATGGTGGTGAGCATTGAACTGAATCAGCTTCTGGGTCACCCAGAGCAGGAATGGCTGACCATTTTAGCAATGCCCTCCCCCCAGGCAGTGAAAAGCCATAGTAACACCTCAGCTGAGTGAGGGAGGATGGTGCTGGCACACTTGTCAGACTGTTGCTGGCTGGCTGAGGCCTCAGGTTGTCAAAGGGCAAAGTTCTACTGACAGGGAGTGGGGGTTTTGTGTGTGTGTGTGTGTGTGCTAGACTGATGGATCCTGGGGTGAAGGGGTGACTGCAAGGTCTGGGCATGACTGGTGCTGAGAGGATGACTGCACACAGTCACTGATCTCACACACACGTACAAACATTGACTCTCATGCTCTATATTATTATCACACTTAGAGCACGCTCACTAACTCTCACATGCTCACATACACACACACTCTCGCACAAACACGCTGTGGCCTTCACATGCACTCGGGCAAGTGCACTCTCACAGACTCACGCCCTCTCATGCTTAAATCCACTCTGTCTCGGCCCCTCTTCGCCCCAGCACTATAGCCCGCGTGTCTCCCCTCCCCACCGCTGCCGCGCGCGCGCACCCCTCCCCTCCCCGCCGCTGCCACACGCGCCCCGCCCCTCCCCTCCCCGCCGCTGCCGCGCGCGCCCCTCCCCTCCCCGCCGCTGCCCGCGCGCAGCCCCTCCCCTCCCGCCGCTGTGCCGCGCGCGCCCCTCCCTCCCCTCCTCCCCTCCCCGCCGCTGCGGCGCGCTCCCCTCCCCTCCCGCCGCTGCGGCGCGCGCCCCTCCCCTCCCCTCCCCGCCGCTGCGGCGCGCGCTCCCTCCCCTCCCCTCCACGCCGCTGCGGCGCGCGCGCCTCCCCTCCCCTCCCCTCTCCCGCCGCTGCGGCGCGCGCGCCTCCCCTCCCCTCCCGCCGCTGCGGCGCGCGCCGCCTCCCTCCCGCCTCCTCCTCCCGCCTCTGCGGCGCGCATGCCTCCCTCCCTCCGCTCCTGCGGCGCGCGCGCCTCCCCTCCCCGCCGCTGCGGCGCGCGCTGCCTCCCCTCCCCGCCGCTGCGGCGCGCGCGCCTCCCCTCCCCGCCGCTGCGGCGCGCGCGCCTCCCCTCCCCCGCCGCGCGGCGCGCGCGCCTCCCCTCCCTCCTGTGGCGCTGCGGCGCGCGCGCCTCCCCTCCCCCCCCACACAGCCACCCCCTCCCACCGGACCCCCTTTGCCCTTCCCGTGTCTACATCTCTGCGCGGGCCCTCTCAAGTGCACTCTTGCTCACAGTTGCTTGTAGACATTCCTAATCACTGACACTTTCGCTCACACACTTGTGCACACAAACACGTGCTCAAGTCACTAACACGTACATTCACACTCAGATGTCCATGCTCACTGACACACACAACATAGACCGATGCACCCTGGCAGGGCAATGTCACTCCAAACACACACATGCACATAAGTGCTGTCCTGTACACTGACAGACATACTTTCTTCAAGATTGACAGAAAGCCTTTGTGTCTCAGGATGTCTGACTCAGAGTCTGTGTACACTTGTGCATACACATCCATTGACACTCTCCCTAACACTAAAACATAACGTTGACAGGCGTTCTGTCTCTTTTTCTCTCAAAAGCAGGTAACACCTATATGTATGAACAGGTATACTGGCATATATACATAGATATGCAGACACACATGCAGATACACTGACAAGTATATAAACACATTCACAAATAAGTCAGGACACATTGACACTCGTTTTGAGACGCACACGGACAGACATAAGGACAGTTATTAATGAATATAAACATACACACTAACCTAGGATCTGTCACAGGATGTGGCCTGTGTGGAGTGGTTGAGCAGTGGCTTTCGTCCCAGTCTGCTTTTTTTGAGCTAGAGTCTGTAATTTGTGGCACTTTTCACTTGGGGCCTGTTAGAGGCTCCTGCTTCATTCTGTGAAAGCTCTGAGACCTGTTGCAGTTCTCTGGTTGTGTGTGGGAGCTTTGAGTGCGGGCCTGCTGGAGGCCTCTGTTTTTCTGGTGTGTTTTAGTCAGGGCCTACTGGAGGCTTCTGTCTCTGGGTGTCTGAATTAGAACCTGCTGGATGTTTCTGTCTCTCTGGGTGTATGAATTGAGACCTTGCTGGAGGCTTCTGTCTGTCTGGGTGTTTGATTAGAACATACTGGAGGCTTCTGTCTCTCTTGGTGTCTGGGTCAAGGCCTGCTGGAGGCCTCTGTTTTTCTGGTGTGTTTTAGTCAGAGCCTGCAGGTAGCCTCTTTATCTGGGTGTTTGAACTTGTATCTGCTGGAGGCCTCCGTCTCTGAGGCCTTAGTCGAGACTGATTGAAGGCTTTATGTTTTGGGGTATTTGAATCAGGGCCTCCTGGAGGCTTTGTCCCTCTGAGCATTTGAACTTGGGCCTACTGGAGGCCTCTGTCTCTGAGTGAATTTTCAGATGGGACCTTGGGGAGGCCTGTCTGTCGAGGGAAAGCTTTGCCTTGGGCCTCCTGGAGGCCTCTGTGTGAGATCAAAGAACAAAGAACAAAACAGCATGGGAAACAGGCCCTTCGGCCCAACGAGCCCACGCCGCCACCCCGATGTTCCCACCTCTACCCGTGATCCCTGTCTATGTTTATAGATCGATGGATTAAAAACCAAATTTGAGACAATTTAGGGAGAATTTGTTTTGCCAATTAGCCTAAGAGCACATCTTTGGGATGTGGGAGGAAACCGGAGCACCTGGAGAAAAACCCACGCAAGCACGGGGAGAATGCGCAAACTCCCACAGACACAGGCCCAAATCCATGTATCCGCACAGCACAGCGATAGTCACTGAGCTGTCGTGTTGCCCATCAAATGGTCCAGGTCAAGCGTACACTAACGATGTGAAGCACTAGGATACTCTCGAAAAAAGATCCAAGAGCAGCCCTCTCACGACCCATCGTGTGTATGCCCCTCATTAGACAACAAGGTGAACCAAAGCACCTGTAGGATAAAAACAAGTACATCAATATCATCATCTATTTACACACTTCCAGGGACTCCCAAGGCTCATGATCCCTATTTTAAATCAGTTTTCTATACCCCTCCATTCCCATTCTGTTCATGTGCCCATCTAAGTATTTCTTAAATAACTCCACACTACCTGCCTCCACCACTTTACTTGGCAGCACATTCCATACCCCCACCACCCTCTGTGTGGAAAAAACTCCCTCTAGCATCCAAATTATACCTTGCCCCCCTCACCCTAAGCCCGTGACCCCTCGTGCTATTTGAGTCCATCCTAGGAAAAAGCTTAACCCTGTTTACTCTATCTATCCCCTTCAAAATCTTGTACACCTCTATCAGATCTCCTCTGAGTCTACGTCTTTCTAAGGAAAACAGTCCCGATTTGCCTAACCTCTCGTAACTCAGACCTTCCATACCAGGCAGCATCCTGGTAAACCTCCTCTGCACTCTCTCCAGAGTTTCCATGTCCTTCTGGTAGTAAGGCGACCAGAACTGGACGCAGTATTCCAAATGAGGTCGAACCAGCGTTTTATACGACTGCAACATTAAAGGCCAGCTCTTGTACTCTATACCCCTTCCTATAAAGGCTAACATACTATTTGCTTTCTTTACAACCTTCTCCACTTGCTCTGCCACCTTCAGAGACTTGTTCACCTGTACCCCCAGGTCCCTCTGCGTTTCTATACTCTTAATAGGTCTACCCTTTATCATATACCTCCCCCCTACATTCTTTCTCTTGAAATGCATCACCTCACATTTATCAGGATTGAATTCCATCTGCCATCTGTCTGTCCAAGCTACCAGTCTATCTATGTCCTGCTGCATCGCCTGCCAATGCTCCTCACTAGCCGCAAGTCCAGCCATCTTTGTATCGTCTGCAATCATGGATCGTGGAATCATAGGATCGTTACAGTACGCAAGGAGGCCATTTGACCATTGTGTGTGCTCCTGTGAGCAATCACCAAGCCTTGCTCCCCTGTCCTCGTGCTGACGGTCTGTAGATAATGATTCAATTTCCTCTTGAAATCCTTGATTAGGGTCTTTACACTAACCCGATGACCTAAGTCTTTACATTCCAGATCCTGAAAAATGTTCTCCTTGTGCCTCCATTGTTTCTTTCACCAAGTCACCTTCAATCTGCACCCTTCCCTGCCGTGGATCTCCGTCCTTCCACAATGGGAACAATTTCTCCCTCTCTGCTCTCTCTCTCTCCCTATCTTATAACTGAATCCTTCATCCCTGAACTCATTTCCATGGGCCTTTTTTACACTCTCCCCAACACCTTCACATACTTCCTATAATGTCGAGCCCAGAACCTAACACAATACTCCCACTGAGGTCTAACAAGTGTCTTGTATATAAGTTTAGCGTAACCTCCTGACTCTTGTACTCTGTGCCCTTATTTGTAAAGCCCAGGATATTGTTTGCTTTCTGAGCTGCACTCTCAAAATGTCCCATAAGCTGAGCTCTCCATGTATACACCTGATCTCTCTGCTTCTGCAGTCCATCTCAAGTTGTCCTCTTTGTACCATCTCCCCTTGTTCTTGCTGTTACAACCTGCCTCTTGTCTCCAGCCAGTCCTTTCTTGCAGTTCATATTGCTTTCGGATTTTCTGAACTACTATCCTTTGCACCCGAGTCCAGATCATTCATATATTTGAAAAAACAGTTCTAACACTGACGTCTTCACACTAACCTGTTAACCCCGCCATCAACTACCTGTGACACTTCAATAAAACAGTGGAATGCTGGAAACCCCTGCCTTAAAAGTGGGAAACATTAATGGGGGTCTGCCAGGTTTGGGGGCATTCTCTCCCTCCATTTTTGGGCTGTTTGAGTTGGGGGCTGCTGGTGGCTTCTCTCCCTCAATGGGTTCCTTGATACCTGTTGAATTTCTCTTTCTCTTTGTGGTGGTGCCTGCCTGAAGACTTGGCCAATGTAGGTTGACTGGCCGGAAGCCATGCCCTCTCGCCCTCTCTCTCTCTCTCCCCACCCCTTTGTCCTTACTTCTGGTTTGTTTGTGCTGGAACATGCTGAAAATCTCCTCCTTTCCCCCCCCGGCCCCCTTCCCGCCCTTTCCCCCCCCGGCCCCCTTCCCGCCCTTTTCCCCCCCCGGCCCCTTCCCGCCCTTTTCCCCCCCGCCGGCCCCTTCCCGCCCTTTCCCCCCCCGGCCCCCTTCCCGCCCTTTCCTCCGGCCCCCTTCCCTCCCTTTCCCCCCCGGCCCCCTCTTTCCTTGTCACACACGCACTCTGTGGAGTGTTTGAGTTGGGGCCTGCAGGAGGCCTTGTTTTTGGTGGGAGCTTCAGGATACCTTTTCTTTTGCCTCGGGTTTAAGTCAGTTGTGGGTGTTGAGGTCTCTCTGCAGAGGTACCTGGTTCTGTTGGGATCTGCCCAGCAGGCTGTGTGACATGTTTCGTGTCTTGGTGGGCGAGGAGGGATATTTGCTGCAATTATGTGACTATTTTGCTTCTTGTTTCCATCCTGCACTGCTGGCCTTGCAGCCACGTCAGAACAAAAAGTTGGTCGTGTCCGGTTCTCTCACCGTCAGCGTGTACTCTGTCTCTCTGCTGTTCCTTCTTGTGACGTTCCAGAGCAGCCCAGAGATTTGCCAGCTAGACAAGTGACAAATGGGCCCACTGACACGTGAATATGGTCTAGAACAAATAACATTACAGCGCAGAACAGACCCTTTGGCCTTCGATGTTGCGCCGACCAATTAGGAACAAGCAGTGACCCTCTAACCTAAACCATTCCCCTTTCATCCATAAACTTATCTACTAACCTCTTAAACGCCACCAAACTTGGCGCATCTACAACTGACACAGGCAAGGCATTCCATACCCTTACCACTCTCTGGGTAAAGAACCTACCTCTGACATCTGTCCTAAAACCACCACCCCTTAATTTAAAGCTATGTCCCCTCGTGCTAGCTTTCTCCATCCTAGGAAAAAGGCTATCACTGTCCACCCTATCTAAACCTCTAATCATCTTATATGTTTCAATAAGGTCTCCTCTTAGCCGCCTTCTTTCTAACGAAAACAACCTCAAATCTCTCAGCCTCTCTTCGTAAGACCTGCCTTCCATACCAGGCAACATCCTGGTAAACCTCCTCTGTACCCTCTCCAATGCCTCCACATCTTTCTTATAATGCTTGTGAACATTGCTCAGGTATAATGCTCGGGTACTCGTGAACCAAGCATGCACTCTGGCACAGATCGATGCACTGCCCAGCGGTAACCTGAGGAGTTCTGAGGCCGGAAGGAATAAATCTTCACCAGAAATCCTGGATGGAGGCCATAGGGGGAGTGAAATCTAAACATGTCAACCTTCTGGCAACTTCTGCCACGAAGCCAGTGCCAAACGTAATCCTTGATACTATGGAGAGGGTCAGGGCGAATGTTTGGACAGTCCAGGAGGGATGCGGAGGCGGGGGGGGGGTCTTTCCGTATGTTCTTTTCCAGGCTTTGTCTTGGCAGTTCCTTCCTTGAGAGCGCCAGTCTTACCCCTCAGGGGAATTGTTCGTGCTGTCAACCCGACTGGTGCGATGGCAGGTCTGTGACATGTAGGACTGACATTGGGGAGGGGCTGTGGTGTTTATTGTGTCCCACTGCTCAGCCATCTCTTCCCCTTCCGGAAGGCTGTGATGAGCCTGTGACGTGTAAAGGTACTGCCCGTGACCTGTTCTAACTGGAGGAGATATTCAGTGCAATCTGAGCGAGGGATGGGCTTCATTGTGAGGGATTTTCTAAGTTTGATTATGGAACACCCCCCACTCCTACCTGTGCTGTTCCCCCAGCATCCTTCCACCCCCGCCACCATCCCGTCCCCAACAACTGGTTTTGTATTGCGTCCTTTCTGTGTCTCGACCCAAACAGGTCAGTTAACTGGGTAGGAGTTATATCATGCTCCACTACATTGGTGAAGGGTCACTTCAATGAGACTCTTGACACTGCTGTTAGCAGAATCCTGAGGTCAGAATATAGATACCTCTGAGGTGATTCTGTTGGATGTGCGGCACAGCCCTCACTCCTCTGATCTCACCTCCCAGGCAGCGATGGTTTGGGATTTGTGAGTGACCACACGTTTGATTGGACTGAGGGGTTCCTGTCTGCATAGGCTGGAGACAGGTTCAATGCGTGGCTGGATGGATGATGCCCCTCTACCCCACGCCCTCTGGGCATTGAACTGGCCACTGAGTCATGACCTGGGCACCTATACCTCCTTGACAAAGGGCAGGTGCAAGTGAGGTATGAAGGTAGTGGAGGTTGGGACTGGTTGGGGGGAGCTGGCGGCTGCTGAGGGTCATGACCTCCAGAGAGGCTGACCGTTTAGAAGGGCATTGGAGGAGGCAAGCGGAAAGTAGAAGCTCAACTGGATGCAAAGAGAGCCCAAAGGAGTCAGAGGCCAGTGGTTAGATGTTCCCACCCTTCCAAATTGTCAATTGGATTGTTCCATTACTCATCTCAATCTTACAGTACGCTGATCATTCTTATTCAAGTGCTCTCCCAGTAACAACCTAGTCCCTTATTCCACCTCATGCCTCAGCAGCAGATCCAGTGGTGTTTGTTGGAAAGACACCTTTGGCCCACTGCCTTACTCTGCAGGAAATGAGCCAGTGAGTGCCAGACACCAGTGAGTGAGGGATAGTCAGCATGGTTCTGTCACAGGGAGGTCATGTCTAACGAGTTTAATAGTCTTTTTTGAGGAGATGACCAGGTGTGTAGAAGAGGGAAGTGCAATTGATTTAGTTTACATGGATTTCAGAAAAGCCTTTGACAAGGCCCCACATAAATGTGAAAGTTTATTTATTAGTGTCACAAGTAGGCTTCCATTAACACTGCAATAAAGTTACTGTGAAAAGCTCCTGGTCACCACGCTCCAGCGCCTGTTCAGGTGTACTGAGAAAGAATTTAGCATGGGCAGTGCATCTAACCAGCATGTCTTTCAGACTGTGTGAGGAAATTGAAGCAGACTCTGTACAGACAGTGACCCACACCAGGTCCCTGGCGCTATGATGTAGCAATGTAAATCCCAGAGCTGTAAAAAACGGAAATGCACATGGGATACCTGGTGATTTGATAAAGTGGATTCAAAATTGGTTCAGCTGTAAGAGACAGAGGGTGGTGATAGAAGGCTGCTTTAGTGACTAGAAGCCCTCTGTCCAGTGGCGTACCACAGGGATCTGTGCTGGGGCCCCTATGTCATTTATATAAATCCCATTTTGATTCTGCTTTGCCATTCAGTGAGATCATGGCTGATCTAACGCACTTTCCCACCTTATCTTCATAACCCTTATTTCCTGATCAATCCCAGCTCTGAAAATGTTCAAGGACTCAGATTCTACAGCTTCCTGGGGGTAAAGAATTCCAAAAGTTCATCAGAGAGAAGAAATTCTTCCTTGAATCCGCTTTAAGTGAGCATGCCCATATCCTCGTTATATCTCCTCCTTAAAGATCACCCATTGTCCTCCTTGTTTTTCCCTGCCAATCTTTACTTCCCTTTCATCCTGGTTAGATGTTCCCACCCTTCCAAATTGTCAGTTGGATTGTTCCATTACTCATCTCAATCTTACAGTACGCTGGTCGTTCTTATTCAAGTGCTCTCCCAGTAACAACCTGGTCCCTTATTCCACCTCATGCCTCAGCAGCAGATCCAGTGGTGTTTGTTGGAAAGACGCCTTGTTTGTCATGGAAGTTCTCCCAAGAACACTTCAGGAATTCCTCGCCCTCTCCTGCTTTTGGCTTCTCCCATTTTACTTCATGTTGCTATGGTGCTGGCTGCTCATTCTTCTCCACCATTTCCTGTCCAGTCACCCCCTCCCACAATGTTTTAGACTCCTGCTTTTGCCTCTCTGCATTTGGCCTTTGGCCCTTCTCTCTCCCCCCCGTTCCCCCTGAGTTCCAACTTCTCACCTGCCTCACATCATCCTGCTCTCCCTCTACAAAAAGATGACTGTACCATTTCAGTCCCTTCTATGCTATTTTCTTCATTGCTTCTACAATCTTCGCTGACTTACAAATGTGTTGCTTCCTGATTCTTTCTCCCTTACCCCGCACATTTATTTCAGCATCCACAACTCAGTTAGACTCTGCCCTTGCCCAGTGTCTAACACACAATAGTGGGGCCCTCTCTGGCCGATCACTGTCTTGTATATTCTTCCTTTCAGGTTCAGCTGAAAGGTTCTTGGGCACATCATATTCAACTGCAATTTTTCCAATTACTGCAGCTTAATTGATACTTCCATCTTCTGTCACCACTCACCCTGCAACTGACTAAACATCTTCACTTTCTCCCAGAATTTACACTGTCTTTACACCTCCATACCATTTGCTTTCATTGGCTCCCAGCAGATATTTGGCTAATTGAATTCCCCAGTATTAACACACAATAGTTCTTGTGCATCTCTACGAGACGTCCGTGCAGATTTGACTCGCCCTCCCTCCTCCCCTCTGCCCCAACTCCCTCGCCTATATCGCCTCCCTCGGGGCCTCCTCCCCTCTGCCCCGCTCCCTCCCTCCCTCCCTCCCCTCGTGCCCCGCTCTCCTCCCTCCCATCCCGGATCCTTCCGCCTCCTGCCCCCCGCTCCCTCCTCCTTCCCTCCTCACCTCTGCCCCCGCTCCCTCCCCTCCCTCCTCCCCTCTGCCCCCCCGCGTCCCTCCTCCCTCCTCCTCCCCTCTTGCCCCGCTCCCTCCCTCCCTCCCTCCGCGCCTCTGCCCGCTCCCCTCCCTTCCTCCTCCTCCTCCCTCTGCCCCGCTCCCTCCCTCCCTCCCTCCCTCCTCCCCTCTGCCCGCCGCTCCTCCCTCCTCCCTCCCTCCCTCCCCTCTGCCCCGCTCGCCTCCCTCCCTCCCTCCTCTCCCTCGCCCCGCTCCCCTCCCCTCCCTCCTCCTCCCCCTCTTCCCCGCCCCCCCCTCCCTCCCTCCCTCCGCCCCTCTGCCCGCTCCCTCCTCTCCCTCCTCCCCTCTGCCCCGCTCCTCCCTCCCTCCTCCCCCCTCTGCCCCGCTCCCTCCCTCCCTCCCTCCCACCTCTGCCCCCGCTCCCGTCCCGCCCTCCCTCCTCCTCTGCCCCGCTCCCTCCCTCCTCCTCCCCTCTGCCACCGCTCCCTCCCTCTGACTCCCTCCCTCCTCCTCCCCTCCCCCGCTCCCTCCCCCCTCCCTCCTCCCCTCTGCCCCGCTCCCTCCCTCCCTCCCTCCCTCCCCTCTGCCCCGCTCCCATCCCTCCCTCCTCCCTCTGCCCCGCTCCCTCCTCCTCATCCCTCCTCCCCTCTGCCCCGCTCCCTCCCTCCTCCCCTCTGCCCCGCTCGCCTCCCTTCCCGTCCCTCCCTCCTCCCCTCTGCCCCGCTCCCTCCCTCCCTCCCTCCACCCCTCTGCCCCGCTCCCTCCTCCCTCCCTCCACCCCTCTGCCCCGCTCCCTCCCTCCCTCCCTCCCCCCCTCTAACCCCCTCTCCTTCCCTCCCTCCCTCCTCCCTCCTGCCCCTCCCTCCCTCCCTCCCCCTCTGCCCGCTCCCTCCTCCTCCCTCTGCCCCGCTCCTCCCTCCCTCCCTCCTCCCCTCTGCCCCCGCTCCCTCCCTCCCTCCCTCCTCCCCTCTCTCCCTCTTCCCTCCTCTCCTCCTCCCCCTCTCCCTCCGCTCCCTCCCTCCTCCCTCCTCCCCTTCTCTGCCCCCTCCCTCCCTCCCGCTCCCCTCCTGCCCCCGCTCCCTCCCGCCTCCCTCCCGTCCTCCCCTCTGGCCACCGCTCCTCCCTCCCCTCCCCTCTGCCCTCCTCCGCTCCTCCCTCCCTCCCTCCCCCTCTTGCCCCGCTCCTCCCTCCCTCCCTTCCTCCCCCTCCTGCCCCGCTCCTCCCTCCCTCCCTCCTCCCTCTGCCCGCTTGCCCTTCCCTCCCTCCCATCCTCCCCTCTGCCCCGCTCTCCCTCCCTCCCCTAATCCCCTCCTCCCCTCTGCCCCGCTCCCGGTCCCTCCCTCCTCCCCTCTTGCCTCCCGCTCCCTTTCCTTCTCTCCTCCCCTCTGCCCTCGCTCTCCCTCCTCCTCCCTCTGCCCCGCTCCCTCCCCTATCCTCCCCTCCTCCCCTCCTCCCCTCCTCCTCCTGCCCCCTCCCCTCCTCCCCTCCTCCTCCCCTCCTCCCTCCTCCTCCTCCCTCCTCCCTCCTCCCTCCCTCAAATCCTCAACCTCCTCCCCCGCTCCCTCCCCTCTGCCCCCTCCCTCCCTCCCTCCCTCCTCCTCCCCCCCTCCTCCTCCCCTCCTCCCTCCCATTCCCTCCTACCCTCCTCCCCTCCCCTGCCTCCTCCCCTCTGAGCCCGCTCCCTCCCTCCCTCCCTCCTCTCCCTCTGCCCCCGCGCTCCCTCCCTCCCTCCCTCTCCCCTCTGCCCCGCTCCCTCCCTCCCTCCCGCCCTCCCTTCCCTTCTCCCCCTCCCGCCCTCGCTCCCGTCCCTCCCTCCCCTCCCTCCTCCCCTCTGCCCCGCTCCTCCCTCCCTCCTGCCCTCCCTCCTCCCCTCTGCCCGCTCCCCTCCTCCCTCCCCTCCTCCCAGCTCTGCCCGCTCCCTCCCTCCTCCCCTCGCCCCGCTCCCGTCCCTCCCTCCCTCCTCCCCTCTGCCCCACTTCCCTCCCTCCCTCCTCCTCCCTCCGCCCGCCCTCCCCTCCTCCGCCCCGCTCCCTCCTCCCTCCCTCCTCTCCTCCCCCTCCTCCCCTCTGCCCGCGTCTCCCCTCCCATCCCTCCTCCCCTCCTCCCCGCTTCCCTCCCTCATCCCTCCTGCCCGCTCCCTCCCGTCTCTCCTCCCCTCTGCCCCCGCTCCCTCCCTCCCTCCTCATCCCTCCCTCCTCCCCCCTTCTGCCCCCGCTCCCTCCCTCCCTCCCTCCCTCCCTCCTCCCCTCCCTCCTCCCCTCTGCCCGCCTCCCTCCCTCCCTCCCCTCCACCCCTCCTCCCCTCTGCCCGCTCCCTCCCTCCCTCCCTCCCTCCTCCCTCCCCCCTCTGCCCCCCTCCCCCCCCTCCTCCCCTCTGCTCCCTCCCTCCCTCCCCTCCTCCCCTCTGCCCCCGCTCCCTCCTCCTCCTCCCTCCTTCCTCCTCCTTCTGCTCCTCCCCTCCCTCCTCCCTCTGCCCCGCTCCCTCCCTCCCCTCCTCCCCTCTGCCCCGCTCACCTCCCGCTCCCTCCTCCCTCCCTCCCTCCTCCCTCTGGCCCCGCTCCCTCCCTCCCTCCCTCCCTCCTCCCTCTGCCCCGCTCCCTCCTCCCTCCCTCCTCCCTCTGCCCCGCTCCCTCCACTCCCCTCCCTCTCTCCCCTCGTGCCCCGCTCCCTCCTCCCGCCCTCCTCCCTCTGTCCCGCTCCCTCACCTCCCTCCCCCGCTCCCTCCTCCCTCCCTCCTCCCTCTAGCCCCGCTCCCTTCCCTCCTCCCTCCTCCCCTCTGCCCCGCTCCCTTTCCCTCCCCTCCCCCTCCCCTCTGCTACCCTCCCTCACCCCTGGTCTCCCTCCCTCCCTCCCCCCTCCCCCTCCCCTCTGCCCCGCTCCCCCCCTCCTCCCTCCCTCCCTCCTCCCCCGCTCCCTCCCTAATTCTCCTCATAATTTCTGCCCCCCCCCTTTCCCTTCCTTAACCCTACGCCCCCGCGCTCCCTCCTCCTCCCTCCCCCGCCTCCCTCCTCCCTCCCTCCCTCCCTCCCCTCTCTGCCCCGCTCCTCCCTCCCTCCCTCCTCCTCCTCCTACGCTCCCTCAGCCCCGCTCCCTCCCTCCCCCCTCCTCCTCCCCCCTCCCTACCCCTCTCCTCCCTCCCCGCTCCCTCCCTCCTCCCTCGTCCCTCTGCCGCTCCTCCTCACCCTCTGCCCCGCCCCGCTCCCTCCCTCCCCCTCCTACCCTCTCCCCGGTCCCTCCCTCCCCCCTCCCCTCGGACCGTCCCTCCCTCCCCCCCACCATCCTCCTCCCCTCTGCCCCCGCTCCCTCCCTCCCTCCCCTCCCTCCCCTCTGCCCCAGCTCCCTCCCTCCCTCCCTCCCTCCCCTCTGCCCGCTCCCTCCCCCTCCTCCCCCTCCTCCCCGCTTCCCCGCTCCCTCCCTCCTCCCCCCCCCCCCCCCCCTCTGCCCCGCTCCCTTCCCTCCTCCCTCTCCGCCTCCTCCCCTCTGCCCCTCCCTCCCTCCCTCCCTCCCTCCCCCTCTGCCCCGCTCCTCCCTCCCTCCCTCCCTCCCCCCTACCCCACGCTCCCCCCTCCTCCCTGCCCCGCCCCGCTCCCCCTCCCTCCCTCCCTCCCTCCTCCTCTGCCCCCGCTCCCCTCCACTCCCTCCCTCCCTCCCCCCCTCCCCCTCCCCCTCCCCCGCTCCCGCCTCCCCTCTGCCCCCCGCTCCCTCCCTCCCTCCCTCCTCCTACCCTCTCGTGCCCCGCTCCCTCCCTCCCTCCCTCCTCCCCTCTGCCCCGCTCCTCCCTCCCTCCCTCCTCCCTCTGCCCCGCTCCCCTCCCTCCCTCCCTCCCTCCCCCTGTCTGCCCCGCTCCGTCCCTACCCTCCTCCCCATCCCCCGGCTCCCCCCTCCTCCCTCCTCCCCTCGGCCCCCGCTCCTCCCTCCCTCCTCCCCTCTGCCCCGCTCCCTTTCCCTCCCCCCTCCCTCCTCCCCTCTGCCCAGCTCCCTCCCTCCCATCTGCCCGCCCCTCCTCCCCCTCCCCTCGCCCAGCTTCCCCCGCCCGCTCCTCCCTCCCTCCTACCCTCCCCCGCTCCTCCCTCCCTCCCCCCTCTGCCCTCCCTCCCTCCCTCCCTCCTCCCCTCCCCGTCCCCCCTCCCTCCCTCACCCTCCCCCTCCCCCCTCTGCCCCTCCCTCCCCCCTCTCCCCCTGCCTCTTCCCGTCATTTCCCCATCCCTCCCCCCCTCCTTTCCTCTCCCTTTTCCCACTCCCCCCCCCCCACATCTCCTCCACTTCCACCCTCGCTCGCCTTCCTCTCCCTCCCTCCCCTCCTTTCCCCCGCTCCCTTTTCCCAACTCCCCCCCCACTTTCCCTCCACTTCCACCTCTCGCTCCTCCTTCCTCTCCCTCCGCTGCCCCCCTTCTCTTGCATGCCGTATTTGGAGATACCATCAGTGTTATCTTTCTTACTGCTCTGCCCTAACAAAGTGGATTGTCTTCTTGATCCTGTCTGGGATATCTCTTTCTAACACTGCACTGTCTTTGCTGACCATTATTTCCTCCGCATCCATTTGTTGCCTCCTATCTCTCTGAACACTTTGTATCCATTAGTGTTTAGAATCATTAATGGTGGCCCTTCAAACAGCGTTCTTTGTGTACCTACACCTCAAGAAGGCAGCTCACCATCACCTTCTCAAGGGGCAATTAGGGATGGCCAGTAAATACTACCGTAGCCAGTATCATCCACTGTCCGTGGAAAGGCAAGTTCTGAAAATCACTTGCATGTCTACATTGCTTCTATGCACCATCACCTTAAAGCTGTGCCCTGGTTCTAGAACCTTGCATCAATGGGAACAGTTTCTCCCCATATAATCTGCTCATGATTTTGAACAGTTCCATCATAGTTCCTCTCGGAATCTCCCTGATGGGAGGTTGGAGCTGGGACTTGCTGGATTTCCCATGTTGTGTTTTTGGGTGTTTGAGGTGTGTTTGGTTGGAAAGTTGGCTTTTTGTGCAATGTTTCAGCTGGGAATGGACTGAGGCTTCTTATCTAATTGGATCTTACTGAACGGAGGAGAAGGCTAGAAATGCCGAGTGCCAGACCCCTGCCTCTAATTTATGTGGGCATCCATTCTCTGTAGTGTTTGCTTGCTTTGTGTGTGGTGAATGAGTGCAACTAGCCGGAGGCCTCAATCTCTGTTTAAAGTTGGACTGGGATCTTGCTGGAGATGTCTGGCTGTTTAATATTGGACTGGGGTCCTGCTGGAGATGTCTCTCTATTTAATGTTGGAATGGAGGCCTGCTGACGTGTTTCTGTGTTTAATGTTGGGGTGAGGGCCTGCTGGAGGCATCTCTCTGTTTGATAAGAACATAAGCCATCTAGCCCCTCCAGTGGATCAGTTCCACTCACCCGCCTGCTCCCCATAATTCTTAATTCCCTTATCGATCAGAAATGTATTTACCCGTGACTTAAATATATTCAATGAGGTAGCCTCTACCATTTCGATGGGCAGAGAATTCTGGAGATTCACTACCTTCTGAGAGAAGTTCCTCCTCAACTCTGTTACTCTATTCTGAACACCACCACGCAACCCCCCCCTCCTCTTTTTGAGGATGTGCCCTCTAGTTCTGGTTTCCTTTCTAAATGGAAAGAATGTTTCTACCTCTACCCTATCTAGCCCCTTCATTATCTTATATGTCTCTATAAGATTCCCCCCTCACCTTCTAAACTCTAACGAGTACGGGCTCAGTCTATTCAATCTCTCCTCATAAGCTAATCCCTTCATCTCCAGTATCAGCCTCGTGAACTTTCTCTGAAATCCCTCCAAGGCCAGTATACCCTTTCGCAAATGCGGCAATCAAAACTGCACACAGTACTCCAGTTGCGGCCTCACCAGTACCCTGTACAGTTGCAGCAATCCTCTCTCCTTTTATATTCTATCCCCCTTGTGAAAAAGGCCAACATTCCATTCACCTTCTTGATCATCTGCTGCACCTGCAAACTGAGTTTTTGCGATTCATGCACAAGGATTCCCAGGTCCCTCTGAACAGTAGCGTGTTGTAATTTTTCACCATTTAAATAATATTCCATTTTACAATTATTTCTTCCAAAGTAGATAACCTCACATTTGCTAATGTCATACTCCATCTGCCAGATCCTCACCCACTCACTCAGCCTATCCAAATCTCTCTGCAGACTTTCCGCGTCCTCCACACAATTCACTTCCCCACTTATCTTCGTGTCATCAACAAAATTTGTTACCCTACACTCAGCTCCCTTCCGCAGATTGTCTGTGTATATGGTAAACAGTTGAGGCCCCAGCACTGATCCCTGTGGCATGCCACTAGTCACCAACTGTCAATCAGAATAACACCCATTTATTCCAACTCTCTGCTTCCTATTAGATAGCCAATCCTCAATCCACGCTAACACTTTACCTCCAACTCCCTAATCTTCTGCAGCAACCTTTTGTGAGGTACCTTACCAAACGCCTTCTGGAAATCTAAAAACACCACATCCACTCGTTCCCCTCTGTCAAACGCAGTAGTCACATCTTCATAAAAATGAAGTAAATTTGTCAAATACGACTTTTCCTTCGTGAATCCATGCTGCGTCTGCTTGATTGAACCATTCTTTTCCATTCTAATGTTGGAGCGGGGGCCTGCTGGAGATGTCTCTGTGTTTAATGTTGGGGCAGGGCCTGCTGAAGATGTCTCTGTGTTTAATGTTAAAGGGGAGGCCTGCTGGAGGTGTCTCTGTGTTTAATGTTGGAATGGCAGCCTGCTGGAGGTGTCTCTGTGTTTAATGTTGGAGTGGAGGCCTGCTGGAGGTGTCTCTGTGTTTAATGTTGGAGTGGGCACCTGCTGGAGGCCTCTGGTGCTGGCAAGATTGAGTAACAGCATTTTTAAAGTTCTTTTGAGCATCACTGGTTAGATCCAGCATTATTGCCTATCTTTATTTGTGCCTTGTGAAGGTGGTGATAAGCTGCCTTCTTGAACCGCTACAGCCCCTGAGATTACAGCACCTACAGTGCTGTCAGGGAGGGAGCCCTTGGATTTGAACCAGTGACAGTGAAGGAACAGCCGATGTATTTCCAAGTCAGAGTGATGAAGATTTGGAGGGAAACCTCTGTGGTGGAGTTCCCATACATTTGCTACCCTTGTCCTTCTAGACTGCACTAGTTGTGGGTTTGGAAGATGCTTCTAAGAAGCCTTGGTGAATTGCTGCAGCACATCTTGTAGATCATATACATGACTGCCACTGTAGGTGGTGGAGGGGGTTAGTATTTGTGAATGTGCCGCCAGTCAAGAGGGGCTGCTTTGTCCTGGCTGGTGTTGAGCTTCTTGAGTATTGATGAAGCTGCAATCATCCAGGCAAGTGGAAAGTATTCCATCATACTACTGACTTGACCTTATAGATGGTGGACAGATTTTGGGGAGTCAGGAGCTGAATTACTCTCCACAGGATTCTCAGCTTCTGACCTCTTGTGGCAGCTACAGTATTCCTATGGCTAGTCTGTTTCTGGTTAATGGTATGTTGAAACCAATGTGGGACATTCAGTGATGATAATACCACTGAATATCAAGGAGACGAAGGTTGGATTCTTCCTTGTCGGAATTGGTCATTGCCTGGTATTTGAGCAGTGAGAATGTTACTGCCACTTTTGTGGTGATTGTCCCTTTAAGGGCAACACAGCAGAGTAACAGTCACCTGATTTCATGGACCAATTGGGAGTGAGATTGGGTAATCACCCCAGGGACTGGAGTGCTCTCAAAGGCAAAAGGCATGCAGGCGGCTAAGGGCAAGCGTGTGGCTGCTGTACTGTTGTCTCCTTATTAAATACCTTTTGTGTTTCTAACGAAGTCTGTGAAACAGCACCATTACACAATACAAGCTGCTACTGTTCAGATATTGCTGTGTATCGCTACAGATGCATCAGTATATGAATAGTACCCATCATTGTGCAATCGTCAGCCAGTATCCCCAGTGCTGACCTTAGCAGCTGAAGGTGGTTGGGCTGAAACATTGTCCTCCGGAACTCCTGCAGCAATGTCCTGTTGGAGGCTTAACCTTCTGTATGCTGTTTGAAAAGGGATTTATAGGCAGCCTCGAGACTAGGACTTCCTTGAAACAAATTCAAGTGTTGAAATAGGCGAATCAGGGTCTACTGGAGCCTAATGTCCATTTCACTTTTCAACAAAGTGTGTGCTGGAGGATCTTACTCATGATATTTTTGAAAAGGTGCTGACAGGAGGTTTCTGTCAATGGTATTTTTGAACATAGTCTACTGGAAGAATCTTTTTATGCTATTTTTGAATGGAGCCTGCTGGAGGCTGCTGTCCGTGGTACCTAATCTGATTTGATTTATTATTGTCATATGTATTATACAGTGAAAAGTATTGTTTTTTGCACGCTACACAGAAAAAGCATATCGTTCATAGAGAAGGAAAGGAGAGGCTGCAGAATGTAATGTTACAGACTTCGCTAGAGTGCAGAGTAAGAGCAACTTAATACGAGGTGGGTCCGTTCAGAAGTCTGATGATAGCAGGGAAGAAGCTGTTTTTGTGTTGGGTTGGTACATGATCCCAGATTTTTGTATCTTTTTCCGATGAAGAAATTGGAAGAGACAATGCCTGGGGCCTTTGATTATGCTGGCTGCTTTCGTGAGGTAACAGGCAGTGTGGATAGAGTCGGTGGATGGGAGGCTGGTTTGAGTGATGGATTGGGCTTTAATCCCAACCCTTTGTAGTTTCTTCTGGTGTTGGACAGAGCAAGAGCCACACCAAACTGATACAACCAGAAAGGATGCTTTCTATGGAGTGTCTTCTAAAGTGAACATCTTTGAACTCTGCTGGAATTCTGTCCTGGTGTTTTCGAGCAGATGTCTGCTGGAAGTCACTGTGATATATTTTCCCCGTGCCTACTGGAGGTCTCTCTTTATGCTATTTTTGAACAGGGACCTGCTGCAGGCCTCTACCCTCGGTATTTCTGTCTTGGTGATGAGTTTGAGCTGTTGTTTGCTGGAGTTCTGTTTCAGTGAGTTGGTGTTTAACTCCTAGAATCCCTACAGTACAGAAAGAGACCGACTCTCCGAAAAAGCAGTTTGTCGAGGCTATGTTCCTATAACTACACGCATTTGCCTCTTTAATCCTCCTTACCTACACATCTTGGGACACTGATCTTTAATTTAACATGGCAAATCCACTTAACATGCACATCTTTAGGACTGTGGGAGAAAACTGGAGCACCTGGAGGAAATCGATACAGATACGGGGGAAATGTGCAAACTCCATACAGACAGTGACCTGAGACTGGAATTGATTGTGGGTCCCTGGCACTGTGAAGCAGCAGTGCTAACCACTGTGCCACCCTATTTTATTCCTTTTCATATATTTACTCAAAGTGAGAGGCAAGATGTTTAAAAGAGATGTGATGAAAATTTTTTACCCAGATGGTCTGGGAGGGTGTTAAAGGCAGGTTGCCTCACACTCTTTAAAAAATACTCAAATGAGCATTTAGCACATCATAACATTTCGAGACTAAAGGCCATGTACTGGGCTTTAGGTGGGCAGTCAAGTCTTCCACATGTGTCAGAGCAGACTTGATGCACTGCATGATTCTGTGATTCACTGTAGTATTTGAGTTGTTGTTTGCTGGAGTTCTGTTCAAGTGAAATCTTTGAGTGAGTTGCGTTCACTGATATCTTTGATTTTGACTTTGCTGGAATTCTGTTTCTATGAGAACTTTGAGCAGGTTTTTGCTGGAGCTTCCTCCCAGCGAGGAGGCAATCCATGCAGACATAGACTGGAGTTATTTCTTTGTGAGGTGTTGGAGCTGGTCTTAGAATCATAACTGTGCAGAAGGAGGCTATTTGGCCCATAGGGTGTGTACCGACTCTCTGACAGAGCAATTTACTTAGGCCCTAGTCCCATAACCCCATGCATTTACCCCTTTAACCCCCTAACCAACACATCTTAGGACAGTAAGGAGTAATTTAACATGGCAAATTCACTTACTTTGGAATATGAGAAGAAATTGGAGCCCCCAGAGGAAACCCACGCAGACACAGGAAGAATGCACAAAGTCCACACAACCCGTAGGATCACTACAGTGCAGAAGGAGGCCATTCAGTTCATCGAGTGTGCACCGACCAAAATCTCACCTCGGCCCTATTCCCATAACCCCTCATAATAACACTGCTAATCCCCTGACAGTAAAGTCAATTTAGCATGGCCAATCAACCTAAGCCACACATCTCTGGACTGTGGGAATCAACCCGATCACCTGGAGGAAACCACACAGACCCGGGGACAATGTGCAAACTTCACGCAGTTACCTGAGGCTGGAATTGATTATGGGTCCCTGGCGCTGTGAGGCAACACTGCTAACCACTGTGCCACCTTATTATATTTCTTTTCATATACTTACTCAAGGTGAAGGGTAGGAGGTTTTGTGGGGATGTGAGGAAAACTTTTTTTTACCCAGGAGGTGGTGAAAGTCTGGAATGTGCTGCCTGAAAGGGTGATAGAAGCGGACTGCATTACATCCTTTAAAAAGTAGCTGGATGAACATTTATCACGTCATAAGATTCAGGGTTATAGGCCAAGTGCTGGTAAATAGGATAAGGTGGGCAGTCAGTTCTTCCAAATGTGCTAGTTCAAACTCAATGGGTGGAAGGGCCTCTTCTGCACTATATGATTCTGGGAGGTCTATGAGCTGGTTTTTGCTTGATTTCTGAATCAGTGAGGGTTTGAGCTGGTGTTTGCTGGAGTTCTGTGTCAGTGAGGGTTTGAGCTAGTGATATCCTGAGCTAAGTATTAGTAAAATGGTGTTGGTGAGCTGGGATTTGTTGGAGTTTTATTTCAGTGAGGTATTTGAGCTGGTGTCTGCTGGAGTTCTGTGTCAGTAAAGTGATTGAGTTGGTGTTTGTTGAAGTTCTGTTTGAGTGAGGTCTTGACCTGGTGATATCCTAAGCTATATTTTAGTGAAGTGGTGTTGGTGAGTTGGGACTTGCTGGAATTCTGTTTCAGTGAAGTGTTTGAGGTGATTGTGGCAGTTGTATTGAAGTGGTGACTTGAGGTATTTGTGTTCACTGTTGGTTTTGTTTTTACTGGAATTTTGTTTTAGTGATGTCTTGGAGCTATTGCTTTCCTGAGCTCTGTGTCAGTGAAGTGCCTGAGTTGGTGTTTGCAGTTTTATCTCAATCAAGTATTGAGCTGGTGCCTGCTGGAGTTCTGTGTCATTGAGGGTTTGAGCTGGTGCCTGCTGGAGTTCTGTGTCAGTGAGAGTTTGAACTGGTGTCTGCTAGGGTTCTGTGTCAGTGAGGTTTATAGAACATAGAACATTACAGCGCAGAACAGACCCTTCAGCCTTCGATGTTACGCCGACCAATTAGGAAAAAGCAATGACCCTCTAACCTAAACCATTCCCTTTTCGTCCATAAACTTATCTACTAACCTCTTAAACGCCACCAAACTTGGCGCATCTACAACTGCAGCAGGCAGGGCATTCCATACCCTTACCACTCTCTGGGTAAAGAACCTACCTCTGACATCCGTCCTATAACTACCACCCCTTAATTTAAAGCTATGTCCCCTCGTGCGAGCTTTCTCCATCCTAGGAAAAAGGCTATCACTGTCCACCCTATCTAAACCTCTAATCATCTTATATGTTTCAATAAGGTCTCCTCTTAGCTGCCTTCTTTCTAACGAAAACAACCTCAAATCCCTCAGCCTCTCTTCATAAGACCTGCCCTCCATACCAGGCAACATCCTGGTAAACCTCCTCTGTACCCTCTCCAATGCCTCCAATCTTTCTTATAATGTGGGGACCAGAACTGCACACAATACTCCAAGTGCGGCCGCACTAGAGTTTTGTACAGTTGCAACATGACGTTGCGGCTCCGAAATTCAATCCCCCTACCAATAAAAGCTAAGACTCCATATGCCTTCTTAACAACCTTATCGACTTGATTGCCTACTTTCAGGGATCTATTGACATATACACCAAGATCCCTCTGTTCATCAACACTATTAAGAGTCCTACCATTAGCCCTATACTCTACACATTTGTTATTCCTGCCAAAGTGAATTACCTCACACTTTTCCACATTAAACTCCATTTGCCACCTCTCGGCCCAGCTCTGCAACTTGTCCAAGTCTCTCTGCAAACTATAACACCCCTCTTCACTATCTACCACTTCTCCGACTTTGGTGTCATCCGCAAATTTACTAATCCATCCTTCAATACCCTCATCCAGATCATTTATAAAAATTACAAACAGCAGGGGCCCCAAAACAGATCCCTGAGGTACACCACTTGTAACCGAACTCCATGATGAATAATTTCCATCAACCACCACCCTCTGTCTTCTATCAGCTAGCCAATTCCTAATCCGATTAGCTAAATCACCCTCAATCCCATACATCTGCATTTTATGCAGAAGCCTTCCATGGGGCACCTTATTGAATGCCTTACTAAAGTCCATATATACCATATCAACTGCCTTACCCCCATCCACCTTTTTGGTCACTTTTTCAAAAAACTCAATAAGGTTAGTAAGGCATGACCTACCCTTCACAAAACCATGCTGACTATCCCCAATCAATTCACTTCTCTCTAAATAACTATAAATCCTATCCCTAATAATTCTCTCCAATACTTTGCCCACAACAGAAGTAAGACTCACTGGCCTATAATTCCCCGGAAAGTCTCTCTTCCCCTTCTTGAACAATGGGACCACATTCGCTATCCTCCAGTCTTCCGGCACTATACCCGTAACCAACGACGACCTGAAGATCAGAGCCAGAGGCTCTGCAATTGCCTCTCTCACCTCCCAGAGAATCCTAGGGTAAATCCCGTCCGGCCCAGGGGACTTATCTAACTTCAAACCCTCAAGAATATCTAGCACATCCTCCTTATCTACTTCAATATTTTCCAGTTTGCAACCCTGTATCCCAGTGTTCTCCACAACTACATTTACATCTCCCTGCGTGAATATCGAAGAGAAATATTTTGAACTGGTGTCTGCTGGAGTTCTGTGTCAGTGAGGGTTTGAGCTGGTGTCTGCTGGAGTTCTGTGTCAGTGAGGGTTTGAACTGGTATTGAGCTCTGTCAGTGAAATGGTATAGTTTGATTTAATTTATTATTGTCACATGTATTAGTGTACAGTGGAAAGTATTCTTTCTTGCATGCTATGCAGAGAAAGCACTTTGTTTACCAAGGAGGAAAGGGGTGAGTGCAGAATGTAGTGTTGCTGTCGTAGCTAGAGTGTAAAGAAGGAATGACTTAATGCGACGTATGTCCATTCAAAGGTTTGATGATAGCAAGGAAAAAGGTGCTCTTGTTTCAGTTGCCAAGCGTTTTTACTGATGTCTGTGAGCTGGTGTTTGCTGGAGTTTGCTGTTTCAGTGAAGGTTTGAGCTGTATTTTTTTTGAGCTTTGTGTCAGTGAAATGCTTGCATTGATATTTACTAGCGTGTTGCCTCTGAGGTATTTGTGCTGGTGTTTCCTTGAAGTCTTTTGGCTGGTCTTTGCGGATGTTAGGTTTCAGTGCATTCCTTTTGGTGTGTTTGCTGGAGCTTTTTTCCTGTGTGGTGTTTGAGCTGGTGTTAGCTGGAATTCTGTTAAAGTGGAGACTTTGAGGGAGTTGTGTTCATTGCTGTGTTTAACGTTGTATTTACTGGAATATCGATTCCATGAAATGTTTAAGCAGCTGTTAGCGGGAGTTATGTTAAAGTGAAGACTTTGAGGGAGCTGTATTCACTGCTGTCTTTGATTTTGTGTTTGAACGTGTTCTGTTCCAGTGATGTCTTGAGGCTGTTGTGTTCCTGAGCTCTATGTCAGTGAAATGCTTGAGTTGGTGTTTGCTGAAGTTTTGTCTCAATGAAGTATTTGAGCTCCTTTTTGCTGGAGATTTCAATCCATGAGATGTCTGAGCTGGCATTTGCTGGGGTTCTGTGTCATTGAGGGCTGGTGTTTGCTGGATTCTGTTATTGTGTTGCTTTGAGTGATATTTGCTGGAATTCTATGTCAGCGAGGGCTTGAGCTGGTGTTTACTTGATTTCTTGTCAGTGAGTTGATGAGGTAGTGTTATTGTGAGCTATATGTTAGTGAAATGATGTTCGTGTGTTAGTATTTGCTGGAGATTTATTAATGTGAGGGTTTAAGTTGGTGTTAGCGGAAATTCTGTTGAAGTGAAAACCTTGAGGTTGCGTTCACGCTGCCTTTAATTTTGCGTTTGCTGGAATTGTGATTCCATGAGATTTTTGACTTGGTATTTGCTGGAATTCTGTGTTAATGAGGGCTTGAACTGGTATTTGCTTGAGTTCTGTGTCAGTGAGCATTTGAGTTGGTGTTTGCTTGACTTGTCAGTGAGTTGATTGAGGTGGTGTTATTATGAGCTATGTGTTAGTGAAATGGTGTTTGTATGTTAGTATTTGCTGGAGTTTTATTGATGTGAGGGTTTGAGTTGATGTTAGCGGAAGTTCTGTTACAGTGAAAACCTTGAGGGAGTTGTATTCACTGCTGTCTTTAATTTTGTTTGCTGGAATTGCGATTCCATGACATGACTTGATCTTTGCTGGAGTTCAGTTTCAATGAAAGTTTGAGCTGGTGTCTGCTGGAGTCCTGTGTCAGCGAGGGTTTGAACTGAGGCTGAGCTCTATCAGTGAAGTGGTTTAGTTTGATTTAATTTATTTAGTATACAGTAAAAAGTATTCTTTCTTACGTGCTATACAGACGAAGCATACTGTTCACCGAGAAGGAAAGGAGTGAGTGCAGAATGTAGTGTTGCAGTTGTCGCTAGAATGTAGAGAAATATCGACTTAATGTGAGGTATGTCCATGCAAAGGTTTGATGACAGCAGGGAAGAAGCTGCTCTTGTTTCGATTGCTCAGACTTTTCAGTGAAGTCTTTGAACTGGTGTTTGCTTGTGACATTTATCTCTGATTTGTATGTTTTTTGTCTGCTGGTTTACCACCTGTTCATGTATTGGAATATATGGGAATTTGTGCTGTGGTGAAGTGCCGCAGAAGCTAAAAGACGATATAGACACATTGAATGAGTGGGAAGGAAGGTGATAGACGGAATATAATGTGGTGAAACGTAAAATAATTCACCGTGATTTTAAGACCAACAAAGCCAAATATATTTTAAAGCTTTACAATATGTAAATTTTCTCAGTGTTTGAGATCTTCATGGTTATTGTACCAAGAAAGCTAACACGCTGGCTCAGCAAACAATTGGGAAGGAAAATGTCACATTATCTTTATGTACGGAGAGATTGGGGTGTTGAATAAGCTAGTCTTGATACAGTTATATGAATATTTTCGTGAGACCACACCTGGAACATTGTGTACAGTTTTAGTCTCCTCACCTAAGAAAGGATATAGGCTGAAATTTTGGCCGAGCCATGGGGCCTCTGTGCCTTCTCCAGATTGGGATGTTTAATTCACGTTTTTGATAGATCCCATTATTTCTGATTGAGAAACGTGAGTTGGACGTGAATCATACAAGGGAGAACCCAAATCCATCAGGGCCATTGGAACACAGTGTTGAATTGAAATAAACCTCACTTTTGCTGGAGTCAGGCCCATTTGCTGCTCAGTGTGTGATTTATGGTTTTTCTAAAGAGTAGTTGTAAATGCTTGTAAAGTGCTGCTGAGGTCTGCGAGATGTAAAGCTATGAAATTATTTTAATCCCCAGCCCTTTAAATTTTGAAAATGAAAAGCAACTCATCTGAGTCTCTGAGTTGAAAAAAAACATTGGGCCCGAATTCTCCCAAAAACTATCCCAAGTGTTTAATTCGCGGGACAACAGAGTAATTTACGCTGATTTTTTTTCAGTGGGATTTCAGGGAGAATCTCCCACACTCTGTGCACTGCAGAGGTCAACAGTGTGCATAGCATATTTCAGGGAGCAAGGCTTGTTCCTGCTGGAGAGGCTGAAATCGGCACGCTGAGCAGGCGACTGCGCATTGTGCCAATCTGGCTGTGTAGGTTCATGAGCATTCATGGTAAGGTTCATGGCAAGCATTGATACTAGGTTGACATGCTGTGGGGATGAATATGACACATCAGTTGGCACTAATTTGGGATGGGGGATATATGGGTCCAAGGGATGATGTTCGCACTAACCCATAGGGGCTACAAAGGACTATTACTGCAAGTGTATCGTGTGTTTGAGATTATATGTGGAGTACTGTTTGTAATTTTGCTGTCCTTTCCTGAGGAAGGATACCCTTGCTATTGAGGGAGTGCAGTAGAGGTTTACCAGTCTAATGTCTGAAATGGAGAAACTAAGTTGGTTAGTACTGTATTCACTGGAGGTTAGAAAAGTGAAGACTAGACCTCTTTAGGACTAAGGTGAGGAATGGTGAATCTGTGGAATTCACTACCACAGAAAGTAGCTAAGGCCAAAACATTGCATGATTTCAAGAATTAGATTTGGCTGTTGGGGCTGAAGGGATTAAGAGATATGAGATAAGATGGAATCAGGATTGAGTTTGATGATGAATTTAATTTGATTTATTGTTGTCGTATGTATTGGGATACACTGAAAAGCATTGTTTCTTGCATGCTATACAAAGAATACCGTTCACAGAGTACATAAAGGAGAAAGAAAAAGGAGGATGTAGAGTGTAGTACTACAGTCATAACTGGGGTGTAGAGAAAGATCAACTCAATGTAAGGTCAGTCCATTTGAAAGTCTGAAGTTGAGTGGGTTGGTAGTTGACCTCAACCTTTTCCATCTTTTTACCCTCCAATTCATCCTCACAACTACAGTTTCTTTATCCCTGGATTCATTCTGAAAGTTCGTTTATAAGTGTCACAAGATATTTAGATTTAAGTTTAAAATAACCACTTCAGTGCGTTTTTTCTGTCATGTTTGACTTGTGTTTTCCTCCTAAGTTAAACTTAAGTTTATTTATTATTGTCACAAGTTGGCTTAACACTGCAATGAAGTTACTGTGAAAATCCCCTAGTTGCTATACTCCAGCACTTGTTCAAGGAAGAATTTAGCATGGCCAATGCACTTAACAAGCACGTCTTTCAGACTGTGGGAGGAAACCAGAGCACCCAGAGGAAATCCACGCAGGCACGGGGAGGAATGTGCAGATTCCACATGGATAGTGACCCAAGCAGGGAATCAAATCCAAGTCCTTAGTGCTCTGCCACCATGCCATCCTTGTACTTTGGCCTAACTTTTCCTCAGAAGAACCAATCCCTTCCATTCCTGTAGTGAAAAATGAAGGAGGTGGAGTATAATGTGGGAAAATATGAACTTGACCAGTTTGGCGTAAAGTATGGAAAAGCATGAATTGATCCAATGACAATTATTATCTTCATTGATTCCAATTAACTCTCCACTTCCCTTGATCGCCTGGGATGAATAGGAAGATAAATTATATATGGAGGGAAATAAGGATTCAGGGCAACAAGGTGGCTCAGTGGTTAGCATTTCTGCCTCACAACTTCAGGAACAGGTTCGATTCCTGGCTTGGGTCACTGTCTATGTGGAATTTGCATGTTCTCCTCGTGTCTTCATGTGTTTCCTTCGGATGCACCGGTTTCCTCCTGCCGTCCAAAGGTGTGCGGGTTCAGTCGATTGGCCGTGCTAAACTACCCCTTAGTGTGAAGGGGACTACCTATTTTAAATGCATGGGGTTATGAGGATAGACTTGGGTGGGATTGTGGTACTTGATGGGCCGAATGGCCTCCTCCTCCATAGAAGGATTCTATGATTTCATCTCAATCAAAACGGGAGCATTGGGCTGGGATTAGCATTGTCGCTGCTGGTAACAAGCTGTATCAGAAATAAAGTGTTGTAAATTTGGACCTTCTCCGAAAATTCTTGGATGGAGGATGATCAGTTAATTGTCTCCGAGTCATGTTTGGCCTTTGCTAAGTTTCTGAAAACAGATGGTCAGCTCTTGGAAGAATAAACCAAAACCTCTAACAGATTGTGTACAAGATTGACAAAATTAATTTGGGGATGTCTGGATCAACAATGGCATTTGAATTGCTATACTGCACTAAGTTTCCAAATGGTGTTCTGTTCTCAAGGAAGGAGACTTCATTGAAGAAAATGTCCACTGCCATGTAAACCAGGAAGATCACAAGGAAGCAATCATTTTCTTTAGCCCTCTTGGAACAAATAGGACATTTTGTAATGACCAAAAGATTAGAGGACTTGATGGTTTCCAGATTTCATAGTGATCTCCCACACTGGGTACAAGCATCAAAACAATGTTAGGGTTAAAGGAAAGATGGAGAAGAAATGAGAAGTGTTGAACAGATCAGGTTATTACAAGCGAGGATAGAAACTATAACTGCAATAATGGGCAAATGAATCATCCTCAACACCAGTGACCTTCAAGGCTGTGTTCTCAGACCCTTGTGATACTACTTATACACCTATGACTGTGTGGCTAAATTCCCCTCCAATTCAATTTTCAAGTTTGCTAATGACACCATTGTAGTGGGTCAGATCTCAAACAATGACAAGACAAAGTTCAGGAATGAGAGAGAGAATCCACTGAACTGGTGTGGCAACAAAAACTGTCCCTCAATGTTAACAAAATAAGGTTTTCAAAGCTAGCAGATGGACTTGGACCAATTAGAAAAATGGGCTGAAAAATGGCAAATGGAATTTAACACAGACAAGTGTGAAGTATTGCACTTTGAAAGGACAAACCAAAGTAGAATGTACAGGCTAAATGGTAGGATTCTGAAGACTGCAGTTGAACAGAGTGATCTGGGAATACAGATACAGAATTCCCTAAAAGTGATGTCACGGGTGGATAGGGTTGTAAAGAGATCTTTTGGTACGTCGGCCTTTATAAATTGGAGTATCGAGTATAAGTTGGAGTGTTATGGTAAGGTTATATAAGGTATTGGTGAGGCTGAATTTAGAGTATTGTGTACAGTTTTGGTCACCTAGTTACAGGAAGGATGTAAATAAGGTTGAAAGAGTGCAGGGAAGTTTCACAAGGATGTTGCTGGAACTTGAGAAGCTGAGTTACAGAGAGAGATTGAATAGCTTAGGACTTTATTCCCTGGAACGTAGAAGAATGAACATTACAGCACAGAACAGGCCCTTCGGCCTTTGAAGGGGAGGATTTGATAGAGGTATATGAGGGGGGATTTGATAGAGGTATATAAGATTTTGATGGGTATAGGTAGAGTAAATGCAAGCAGGCTTTTTCCACCGAGGCTAGGGGAGAAAAAAAATGAGGGTATGGGTTAAAGGTGAAAGGAGAAAAGTTTAAAGGGAATATTGGGGGGGCTTCACGCAGAGAGTGGTGAGAATGTGGAATGAGCTGCTGAATAAAATGGTAAATGCGTGGGTCAATTTTAACATTTAACAAAAACTTGAACGAGTTCAAGGATAAGAGTGGTGTGGAGGGATATGGTCCAAGTGCAGGTCAGTGGGAATAGGCAAAAAATGTTTCGGCACAGATAAGAAGGGCCAAAGGGCCTTTTTCTGAGCTGTAATTTTCTATGGTTCTAAAACGAAGGAGATTGTCATCGATTTCAGGAAGCGTAAAGGAGGACATGCTTCTATTTGGAACAAACGGATGAAGTAAAAAAGGTCAAGAGCTTCAAGTTTTTAAGTGTCCAGATCACCAACGACTTGTCTTAGTTCCCCCATGCTGACACTATAGTTAAGAAATTCCACCAACACCTTTTAGCACGTCAGCTACGACACTCACCAACCTTTACAGATGCATCATAGAAAGCATTCTTTCTGATTGTATCATAGCTTGGTATGGCTCCTGCTTTGCCTAAGATCGCAAGGAGCTACAGAAGGTTATGAATGTAGTCCAATCCATCACGCAAACCAGCCAGGATACCCAGATCTTGCTGAGTATCCACTCTCTCAATTTATAGCCATTTAGATAATTTGCCTTCCTCTTCTTGCTACCAAAGTGGATAACCTCACATTTAACCACATTATATTGCATCTGCCATGAATCTGACCACTCCTACCCTGTCCCAATCACTATGAAGCATCTCTGCATCATCCTCACAGCTCACCCTCCCACCCAGCTTTGTATCATTTGCAAATCTGGGGATATTCTATTTCATTCCCTCATCTAAATCATGAATATACATTGTGAACATTTGGGGTCCTGGCACTGATCCTTGCAGTAGCCCACTAGTCACTGCCTACTATCCAGAAATTGACCCGTTTATTTCTACTCTCTCTTTTCCTGTCTGCCAACCAGTTTTCTGTCCATCTCAATACACTTCCCCCAATCCCGTGCGCTTTAATTTCACATGCTAATCTCATGTGCCAAAAGCCTTCCAAATAAACCACATCCACTGGCTCCCTCTCATCAACTCTACTAGTTACACCCTCGAAGAATTCCATTAGATTTGTCAAGCATGATTCCTCTTTCATAAATCTGTGCTGATTTTGTCCAATTCTACCGCTGTTTACTAAGTGCTCTGCTATAAAATCTTTGGCAATGGACTCCAGAATTTTCTCCACTACTGATATCAGGCTGATTTATCTATAATTCTCTGCTTTCTTCCTATCTTCCTTTTTAAATAATGGGATTACATTAGCTACCCTCCAATATATAAGATCAGTTCCTGAATCTATAGAATGTTGGAAGATGGCCACCAATGACTCCACTATCTCTAGGGCCACTTATATATTCTGGGATGAAAATTATCAGACACGGGGGACTTAACAGCCTTCAATCTCGTCAATTTTTCCAACTCATATGATCTCCTTCAGTTTCTCCCTCTCACTAAAGCCTTTGTTCCTGGCATTTCTGGTATGTTATTTATGCTCAGTGTTGAACAAGTATTAATGGCATCAGGGTAATAGGAAGCGGAGATGAAAGCTTCTTAAAATTGGATAGGCAATTTGTTCAATTTCCTTATCCAAAAGTTTAAAAAAAAAGACTTGCTAAAAGATGCAGTTTTTTTTATTCTTTCATAGAATGTGGGTGTCACAGGAAGGTTGGCATCTGCTGCCCATATCTCTTTACCTATGAACTGAATGTGTCATTTGGCAATTTCAGAGAGTGGTTAAGAGCTGACCACTTTGTGGTTCTGGAGTCACATGTAGGCCAAATGAGGTAAGGACAGCAGATTTCCTTCTCTAAAGCACATTAGTGCACCAGATAGAGTTTTTTTTAACTCACCATTAGTGAGACTAGCTTGATATTCCGGATTTTATGTTTCCTTGGTGGAACTGATATCCCTAACATTAGCCTGAGATTCCAAATTTGCGCATGTCCCACTACACCATTCTTTCCATCGATGAAGAGCTTCTGTGGCTAATGGAAGAAGATTAATGAAGGGTGTGAAATCTATCAGCGGGGCCCGTCCCACATTCTATTATAAACTTTGCTGTGGCAGGTAACTTGAACCTGATTTTGGGCATGGAGGAATAGAGCATGACTGGGATTTGGGCATCAGCTATATCTCTGATTGGAGGAGTATTCAATGAGATGTGTGAATGTCACGATCATAAATACAGCAGTGGAAAGTTCTTTCATTAATGGCCATGGGCACAGTGGTTAGCACCGCTGCCTCATAGCGCCAGGGATCCAGAGTCAATTCTCCTTGTGTGACTGAGTGGAGTTTGCATGTTCTGCTTGTGTCTGCGGGATTTTCTCTGGGTGCTCCAGTTTCCTCCCACAGTCCAAAGATGTGTTGGCTATGCGAAATTGCCCCTTAGTGTCAGGGAGATTAGCTAGACAAAACCTTGGTATAACGGGGATACGGACTTGGCTGGATTGTTGTTAGTGCAAGTTTGATAGGCCGAATGATCTCTTTTTGCACTATAGGGATTCAATGATTCTGTGGAAAAGAATGATGGCATTGTGATGGTTGAAATGCACCATGTAAACTCTACCAGTCTGCAAATTGACGAGGATCTTGGCATGGATGCTTCATTCAAAGAATTCACTCCAGATGGTTGGAGGTTACGGTTGTTATCAATGAATCTGGGAAGAATCCCAAATTGCCTTCTGTGTTTGCATTTGTCTTCCTGCTGGAGAAAGCTCTGAATCAGGTCCTTTTTTTTTGTGCACTGCTATACGTGCTGTGAGCCAGGCTTTCTCTCAAGAAGAATTCAATTCAATGCAGATTTGGTCTCGCAGAAGGTCTTCAGGAAGGGAAAGGTCAAATGATGTAGGTTGTGGTGGTTAGATGCTGATTATCAATCATTGTTATGAAGCTGTAGATTCAAACTCTGACCTACATGATTAATTAAATGAATTCCCAAGTCCTGGGCTCTATGCAAATAATGAAAGATGTGACAAATGAAAGTAAGTCACAGATTCGAGGGCTTCTACGTATTGTGATGAGGGCTGAAAGCTGGGCTAACGGGAGTTTCAGTTAATATGCACATGGGACTGAGCTTATCATATTGACCAACGGTGATGTATGTGAAGGTCATTGGACTAGTGATCCACAGGCCTACATGACAGCAGTTCCAATCCCACCACGGCAACTGGTGGGATTTGAATCCAGTTAATAAAAATCTGGAATTATGAAGCTAGTCTCAGTAATAGAGAGTGTGCCATTAAAAACTCATCTGGGTCACTAATGGAGAGAAATCTGCCATCCTTACCTAGTCTGGCCTACATGTGACTCCAACACCACAGCAACCAGGTCAACTCTTAAAGTATCCATCTGAAATGTCTGAGTGAAACAATCAAGGGGCGATTAGGGATGGGGAATAAATACTGAGCTGCATGCTATAGAAGGATAAATAATTGGGAGGTGAACTGACTGGTGCTCTAGTAAACAGAGTAAGGTAGCAGCCAGGCCGAAATGCTGTTTGAATATTCAAGCTGATGACAAGGAAATGAGAGACACGAGCTGGCAGAATGAGATGAAGCAAGGGAATGCAATCCAAATGTTGAAAGTGAATTTGAACCTAACCCATATTTCAGAAAGAGACTGAACATTGGAGAAAAGACACTTTGATAAAACAAGAGTGTAATTACTGCTGTCTTCCTCCCACCTCAACCCCATCCCCGCCTAAAGTGAGATGGCAGACCTGATGGTACTATTACTGGACCCATGGGGTTGCACAGTGGTTAACACTGTTGCCTCACAGCACTGGGGACTGAGGTTTGATTCCAGTCTCGGCTGACTCACTGAGCAGAAGTTGCATGTTCTCCCTGTGTCTGCATGGGTTTCTTCCAGGAGCTCTGGTTTCCTTCCACTGTTGAAATAATGTACTGTTGCGTTGGTTGGCCATGTTGGATTGTCCATTAGTGTCAGGGAGATTAGCAGGGTCAATATATGTGGTTATGGAGATAGGGTGTGGGTGGGATTGTTATTGATGGGCCAAATGATCTCCTTCTGCACTGTAGAAATTCTGTGGTTCATGCGGAGACTCTGCTGAAGTCCGTTTCTGGTGAGTTAGTCATCACGGAATTCCCAAACTCTGAGCTACACAATGTTTATATGGCTGGTTCAGTTTCTAGTCATGGGTAATCCGTTGGATGTTGATGTTGAGAGATAAGTGCTACATTTTTGCAATATGCTACTTTTCAAAGTGTTCCTGAAACCAACCAGAAGGGCAGCAGATGTGGAAGGAAACTTTTTAAAGAAAAACTTACCTAAATGTTACTTTCAGGGGCATTGTTTGCTGAGATCTATTTTGCTGAAAATAGCTCATATTTAATCAAAATAAGATGCAGTAACATTTTATTGGTATCACCACAAAATCCATTGAGCATCTTCATGATGCATGTTAACGATATCTTCCCATGTGTTGAGAAATGCATTATCAATTAGTTTAAACAGAATTTAAAACTGAGTATTTAAATGGGATATTTTCTTTTGAAGTGGAGGGGGTTTGGAATAATTCCACTGTCAACTTGCATTTAAAGCATTGTGTTCCCATCTTGATTAATTGTGCTAGGTCCTCATGGTGAAGTAAGATGAGACAGACTATGAAGTTTGGATGTTTGAACTTGTTGGACATTTAAACTAAATAGACTAGGTGCTAGTTTTGATGTGTTGGAGTTCAGTACTATGATTAAACATCATTAACCTCAGAGTCTTTCAAACACAAAACGTGAGAGAAAATACGGTCTGGAAATGGAAATGAATTTCGGTGCTTGAAGAGGTGCAAATAACAGAAATTCAGTGAATTTTAACAATGCAAAATATGCTACCCTTCTTAGTGAAATTCCAATGCTGCTGGTTTCACAGTATTTATGCTTAAAAATGGCTTCCTTTAACTTTGAAGGTAGGAAAGTGAAAATGTTTTTTTAAAAATACTTGGCTGTGGAAATAATGACTCTTGTGGAGCCAGTGAATGCGGGGTTCTACCTGTTAACTGAAAAGTGAAATTGTGTGTCATGGACACACGTTAAAAATCATATCCCCATATAAGTTCTTTGATAGTTTTTCATTGTGGGATGATGTACACTCGTTGAGGAGTGTGAATGAGGATTTTTATGGAATGACCTTGCTGACTTGAAACAAATGCTGAAGTGAATGGAGGCCTTTGAAGATAAATAGGCCTGGTCGTTTTACACACACAAAAGAATGCATTGGCAAATAAATTGGTTGTGACCCTTCCAGAGAAGGGGAAGATTTTTGATTTGATTAGAAATTTTGGTTAATATGCATCAAATATTTTTACTTGCAGGGAGAGAAGGGAATGTGTTAACTGAATGTTAGTTTTGCTTAATTGCATGCAGGTGGTGGGAATTAACCTTTCCTCCTCGAAATAGACAAACTGAAACTGTAATAGTTAGGTTTAGAGTCGTATGCCTGCAACCCATAATTCTGTAAATGCTTGGAAGAGACTGCAAGCGATTGCCCCTGTCCTGTCCGTTGCAAACTCAATTTTATAGAGTACAACAACTCTTTCCACTGCAATTACTTATGTCACTGGTTCCATTGGAGTTGCACTGCATGCTGATTTTTTTTCAAAAGGTTGTGTGTACCCTGCAATGTCTATATTCCCAAACTTGGTCACCTTGCAATCGTGGGTGGAATTTTCCAATTTTAGTTTTTCTCAAGTGTTGTCTGGGGTGAAAAGCACAGAATAGCCAATTATTTTTTTAAAATAATTTAAAAACTCCTGAACAATTATTTTTTTAAATTTGAATAAAATTTGAAATTTGAAAACAATTTTGAAATTTGAATATTTTCTTAATTTGAAGAATATTGATTCTTTAAGAATTGGAAAATAATTGAAATCTGAAACGAAAACAAGTGAAGACAAGTGAGGCCATCCAATAGCCTCACCTACGGACTGAAAGTGTGCCATTTTTAAAGGGTAGTTTTCACCCAGGTGCAAATGTAGGGCGCACAAGCAGGTTGTCTCCCAGCCATGACCGACCTACACCCTCCCATCCCTGGCGGTATCTTTTCACCAGTTTTTAGTTTTTCAAAAGCTGTTTAAACTCCATATTTGATGGGATAGGAAATTCCCTTTGCGGGAGGGGGAATTATACAGTGGGGTCACCCTCTATTGATGATAGAACCCCATTATCACTGGTTAATGGTGGTCGGGGTATAATGGAGCAAAAATCCCATTGGAGTGCACTCTCCAATGGGACCGTTGTCCTTGATTCCCCCGTCTCCGACCAGTATTCCCACTCACAGTAAACCGCTCCCCACCCCGTGCTTCTGTAAAGGTAGTGATATCAGTGCCACGGCGCTCTCAGTTGATTCCAGTGCATTTATTCCCTTCAGTGATCCAAGCTTAGTTTTAAACACACACACACACACGCACACATGCACACGCACACACACACACAAAACCACCATCCATCCTCACACACACCCCCCATCCCCAAACATGTACCCGCCCCCAGCCTGCGTATCCCCCCTGCACACCCAGACCTGGGTGCCTGCCTGTGCGCCTGGACGTGCCACCCGCCTGTACACACACATACCCCTCCTTCACATACACCCCCCACCTACGTCACACACATGCCCCTATTTGCATCCCCCTCGCCCATTGATACATAAACACTCTCCTACACACACACACACACACACCACTGCTCTTGCACCGCTCTCTGCTCTTGCAACCCCCCGCTCCAGCGCTTCTCCCGTGCTCCCCGCCTGCCCTGTCATTGAGTACAATCTATGCCTACCTTATCTCCTTTTCTGTGCCATTTCCCCCATAGTCTTCTATTCCTTGAAAATTTATCCAGTTTCTCTTTAAACACTTTTAATGATCCAGCCTCCTCTATCCTTTGGGACAAAGAACTCCAGAAGTTCACCAACATCAGTTTTAAATTACCGGTCCTTTACCTTGTAGCTATGTCCCCTGATTTGAGACTCTCCCACTAGTAAAAACATCTCACCATCTATCCTGTCAAACCGCCTCAGGATCTTATATGTTAGAATAAGGTCGCCCTTCATTCTTCTGAGGGTGGCATGGTAGCACAGTGGTTAGCACTGCTGCCTCACAGCTCTAGGGACCCAGGTTCGACTCCCAGCTTGGGTCACTCTCTGTGTAGAGTCTGCATATTCTCCCCATGTCTGCATAGGTTTCCTCTGTGTGCTCCAGTTTCCTTCCACAATGCATAAAATGTGCTGGTTAGATGCATCGGCCATGTTAAATTCTTCCTTGGTGTGCCTGAATAGGTGCTGGAGTGTGGTGACTGGGGGTTTTCACAATAACTTCATTGCAGTGTTAATGTCAATCTACTTATGATACTAATAAACTAATAAATAACCTTCAAACTTTTAAAATTTTCTCAATTCTAGTGAACGCAGACCCAAACTATTTAGCCTCTTGATGGGACAACACACTAATCAAGTAATTAGCTTGGTGAACCTCCTTTGGACTATCTCCAATGTTACTATATTCTCTTTTAAGATAATGTTACGACCTTTGGGGTGAATGGGATGTCAGAGAGGGGTAGTATCCCTGGTGGGGGAGCACTTCACGTTCTTTTCAGGGTGGTTTGTCCACTCTTTGTCCCCACCTGGCACTCAGCTGTCACCTGTGGCTCCCCGTAACTGTTTGCTTGTGACAGCAGCCACACCCTGGCCGACGGCCCTGACAAGCCGGGTAAACCAAGTGAGGGTAGCCGACGGGTCTCAACCCTCAGTGAGATAGGGAGATGTCTATCCCAGCATGTGAAGAGAGACTGCCGCAGCTTGAGCGGACGAGACCAATGGAAGGTCCAAAGACCAAGAAGTCGGTCTTTGCAAGCGTCATGGAACATGAAGAGCAGAACAAGATCCAGGAGATGTCCTGATCATCCATTGCGCCTAGTCCCATCCGCAGCCTTCTTGACTCTTGTCTTGCCACTGGATCCAAATGGGAATTGGGAAGGGAGTGTGAGGCTAACGCTGCACAACTCCCTCACTTTAATCCAAATGAAGCGCTCGTCTCGGCACCATCATCATTATTATCATCCTGTTCAACCTTTGAAATCCTGTGGCGGTGGACAAGCGATGAAGTAGCAGGTGTGGATACACTGGGAGCTGTAGTTACAGATTTGCACATAGAGAGCTGAGGTCTAATGGTCATTTTCCGCTGACCATAGCAGCAGTGAAACTCGTCATCTACCTGCGCAACTGAGCAATCCTCTTCAGGAATGTACTGCTCACCTCTGCAGAATGAGGAAGGAGTTAAAAAAGGTGCACTAGACATTGCCTGTTTCATTATACCCTGGCCAATTTACCACGGTTGGCAGGGATCCCAAATTGCAGTTGAGCAGACAAGGTCTGTGGAGGATCGTGTCAAAGTTCGGCTACTCTTCCCAAATTCATTCAGATGGAATGCCAGTTCCAAGAAAGCATAATGGCCAGGGTACTGGATGACGGAGAATCTTCTGAGGCATTTCCAGTCACTAATGGTGTCGAAGAGGGCTGTGTGCTCTCTTTGACACCACTGTTCAGCATGATGTTTACTGCCATGCTGAATAATGTCTTCCAGGACAGTGTCGCTGGAATCAGCCTCAAGTACAGAGTGGATAGGAAGCTCTTCAACCTGAGGAGATTTCAAGATGTTACCAAAGTGAAGGAGACTGTTCTGAAAGACTTCCTCTTTGCCAATGACTGTGCCTTGTATGCTGGCTCAGAGCCAGAAATGCAAGTCCGTATGGACAAATTTTCCATGGCTTGTGACAACTTTGGATTCACCATAAACATTAAAAAGACTGAAGTCATGCACCAGCCTGCTGTTCAGGCACCGTACATAGAATCCATAATCACAGAAAGGGCAGAAACTATAGACAGTGGACCAGTTCACATATCTTGACAGCACCCTCTCCCAAACAGTGACTATTGATACAGAAGTTAACTGCTGAATAGCAAAGGTAAGTTCTGTTTTCGGTAGACTGCGCTGCACTGTATGGGAACGTCGAGGAATCAGCCCGGCAGCAAAACTGAAGTTCTACATCACTGTGGTATGTCTGAGAAAAGTGGACTGTGTATTGAAGGCATGCAAGACAATTCAATCATATCCAGAATATTATGCATCAGATGGCAAGACAAAGTACCAGACACTGAAGTTCTCTCTTGAACAAGTCTACCATCAGTCCACACAGAGAGCACAGACCTGGTGGGCAGGTCATGTCATCTGTACGCATACCCAAGCAGCAGCTTTTTGGGGAACTCTCTGTTGGAAGACACTTGTATAGAGGGCAGAGGAAAAGTTACAAAGACATACTCAAGGCCTCCCTGAAGTCACTTGACATAGACACGACCATCTGGGAAACAAAACCACCCTATCTGGTGTTGCCTCATCCACAAGGGCTGTCAAGCTTACAAAGCAAGGTGTATTGCTGAAGCATAACTTAAGCGCGAGCTGCACAAGTCCAGAGCCACCTGTGCAACAACTACAGTGTCTACACGAGTCTGTCCAATATGTGCCAGGACATCCCGTGCCCGAATTGGCCTGATCTTCAGACGCACCACAGCCAGCCTCGAAATGACTGATGATGTCGAAGTCCTCATCGACAATGATGGACAAACAGCAATGACCTCCAACTATTGGAGTGTTTCAGTATATCACTGATCCAATATATTCGCTCCACTCTGACATTCACCGACTCAAAAAAAAAGTATAGTGGGAAGGAGGGGCTTCAGTTCGTTGGGAATGATACAAATATTGGGGATAAAGGAAAAGTAATTATGAGGCCATAAGGAGGGAATTAGGGTGCATAGGTTGGACTAGGAAGCTACAGAGACTGGGCACATCTGAAATGTGGAGCTATTCAAGGAGCAGCTACTGCGAGTCCTTGATAAGTATGTCCCTGTCAGGCAAGGAGGAAATGGTCGAGTAAGGGAACCATGGTGTATTAAAAAAAGTTAATTCGCTGGTTAAAAAGAAAAAAGAGGCTTATGTCAGGATGAGAGGCTTGAAGGCTCAGTTAGTGCAATGGATAGCTATATATTAGCCAGGAGCGAGCTAAAGAGTGAGTTGAGGAGGGCTAAAAGGGTACACGAGAAGACTTTGGCTGATAGGATCAAGGAGAATCCTAAAGCTTTCTTTAGATATGTTAAGAATAGAAGATTGGTAGGGCAAGGTTAGGGCCAGTTATGGACAGCAGTGGGAAGTTGTGCGTGGAGCCTGAAGAGATTGGAGAGGCACTGAACAAATATTTCTCTTCGGTATTCACGCAGGGAGATGTAAATGTAGTTGTGGAGAACACTGGGATACAGGGTTGCAAACTGGAAAGTATTGAAGTAGATAAGGAGGATGTGCTAGATATTCTTGAGGGTTTGAAGTTAGATAAGTCCCCTGGGCCGGACGGGATTTACCCTAGGATTCTCTGGGAGGCGAGAGAGGCGATTGCAGAGCCTCTGGCTCTGATCTTCAGGTCGTCGTTGGTTACGGGTATAGTTCCGGAAGACTGGAGGATAGCGAATGTGGTCCCATTGTTCAAGAAGGGGAAGAGAGACTTTCCAGGGAATTATAGGCCAGTGAGTCTTACTTCTGTTGTGGGCAAAGTATTGGAGAGAATTATTAGGGATAGGATTTATAGTTATTTAGAGAGAAATGAATTGATTGGGGATAGTCAGCATGGTTTTGTGAAGGGTAGGTCGTGCCTTACTAACCTTATTGAGTTTTTTGAAAAAGTGACCAAAGAGGTGGATGGGGGTAAGGCAGTTGGACTTTATATGGACTTGGTATATATGGACTTTAGTAAGGCGATCGATAAAGTGGCACATGGAAGTCTTCTGCAGAAAATGCAGATGTATGGGATAGAGGGTGATTTAGCTAATTGGATTAGGAATTGGCTAGCAGATAGAAGACAGAGGGTGGTGGTTGATGGGAGATATTCATCGTGGAGTTCGGTTACAAGTGGTGTACCTCAGGGGTCTGTTTTGGGGCTCCTGCTGTTTGTAATTTTTATAAATGATCTGGATGAGAGTATTGAAGGATGGATTAGTAAATTTGCGGATGACACCAAAGTCGGAGGAGTGGTAGATAATGAAGAGGGGTGTTATAGTTTGCAGAGAGACTTGGACAAGTTGCAGAGCTGGGCCGAGAGGTGGCAAATGGAGTTTAATGTGGAAAAGTGAGAGGTAATTCACTTTGGCAGGAATAACAAATGTGTAGAGTATAGGGCTAATGGTAGGACTCTTAATAGTGTTGAAGAACAGAGGGATCTTGGTGTATATGTGCATAGATCCCTGAAAGTTGGCAATCAAGTCGATAAGGTTGTTAAGAAGGCATATGGAGTCTTAGCTTTTATTGGTAGGGGGATTGAATTTCGGAGCCGCAACGTCATGTTGCAACTGTACAAAACTCTAGTGCGGCCGCACTTGGAGTATTGTGTGCAGTTCTGGTCCCCACATTATAAGAAAGATGTGGAGGCATTGGAGAGGGTACAGAGGAGGTTTACCAGGATGTTGCCTGGTATGGAGGGCAGGTCTTATGAAGAGAGGCTGAGGGATTTGAGGTTGTTTTCGTTAGAAAGGAGGCGGCTAAGAGGGGACCTTATTGAAACATATAAGATGATTAGAGGTTTAGATAGGGTGGACAGTGATAGCCTTTTTCCTAGGATGGAGAAAGCTAGCACGAGGGGACATAGCTTTAAATTAAGGGGTGGTAGTTATAGGACGGATGTCAGAGGTAGGTTCTTTACCCAGAGGGTGGTAAGGGTATGGAATGCCCTGCCTGCGTCAGTTGTAGATGCGCCAAGTTTGGTGGCGTTTAAGAGGTTAGTAGATAAGTTTATGGATGAAAGGGGAATGGTTTAGGTTAGAGGGTCACTGCTTGTTCCTAATTGGTCGGCGCAACATCGAAGGTCGAAGGGCCTGTTCTGCGCTGTAATGTTCTATGTTCTATATGTGAAGAATGGATCAGAGGTGATTCTATTGAATGCTAGAGAAGGTCAGGGGGCTGAATAGTCTACTCCTGTTCCTATTTCTCATGTTCTTAACTCTTTCCTCATTCACAAACTGACACTTCTAAATGCAAAGCTCTTTATCTGAATACATGAAGCCAAAATAAATTGAGCTCGCTGCACAAATTATTAAAGTTCACGACTCACTGAGCAAAGGTGAAATCTGGAGCCAGTCTTTACTTAATAAGTTTATTCACTAAATTCCGAGAAAACAGGTACAGGCTCCATTGTTCTCCTTCTGCACTGATGAAAGCTTGTTCTTATACATCATTATACATAGAAAATAGGAGCACGAGTAGGCCATTTGGTCCTTTGAGCTTGGTCTACCATTCCACAAGATCATGGCTAATCCTCGACCTCAACATCATACTCCCACTCTCTCTTCTTACCTTTAGAGACTAGAAATCATATCTGTTTCCTTCTTGAATATATTCAGCATCTGGCCTCCACAGTTTTCTGTGGTAGTGAATTCCACACATTCACCACTCTGAGTGAAGACATTTCTCCTCATCTCCGACGTAAATGGTTTACCCCATGTCCTGAAACTGTGACCCCTTGTTCTAGACCCAGTTAGAAGAAACAACATCCCTGCATCCAGTCTTTCCAGCTCTGTCAGAATTTTACATGTTTCAATCAGATTACCTCTCAGTCCGCTAAATTCTTGTGAATATAGGTCCAGTTGACCCAATCTTTCCTCATATGACAATTCTGCCATCCTGGGATCAGTCTGGTGAATCTTCACTCCACTCTCTCCATGGTAAATATATCCTTTTTTAGATGAAGAGACCAAAATGGTAGTGCTCCAGGTATAGTCTCATCAAGGTCCTGCACAGCTGCAGTAAGACAAGTCTTTGTGCAGTGATAGCCAATGTACTGTTTGCCTTCATAATTGTTCGCTGTATCTGCATGCTTGCTTTCAGTAATTGGCATACAAGGACACCCATGTCTCTTTGTACGTTAACATTTCCCAATCTGTCACCATTTAAATAAATACTCAGCCATTCTATTTCTTTGTCTGAAGTGGATCACTTCACATTTCTCCATGTTCTACTGTATCTACGGTTTATTTGCATTCTCATTTAACTTATCTGCAAGCCTCTTAGTATCCTCTTCACTACTGATATTTCTGCCCATTTTCGTGTCAACACAGTAAGAGGTCTGACAACTGGTGTTGTCAGACCTCTTACTGTGTTTACCCCAGTCCAATGCCGGCCTCTCTACATCATTTTTGTGTCATCAGCAAACTTGGAAATATTAATTTTGGTTTCCTCATTCAAATCACTATATATTGTGAATACCTGGGTTCCAAACACTGATCCCTGTGAAATCTCATTAGTCATTGCCTGCCACTTCAAAAAAAACTCATTCATTCCCTACTCTTTATTTCCTGTCTGCTAGCCAATTCTCAATCCATGCCAATATATTACCCCCAAATTCTGTGTGCTTTAAATTTGCACACTAACTTCTTATGTGAGACTTTATCAAAAGTTTTCTGAAAATCCAAATATACCACACCCACTGGTCCTCTCTTATCTAATCCAGTGGTTACATCCTCCAAAAAACTCCAGTAGATTTGTCCAATATGATTTCCCTTAGATAAGAATGTGGTCCTCATATTTTTGCTTTCATAGCTGCTCTTAGTTGTAGCTAGTGTACTTTCACTATGACAGATTTTTAGCTAGTGACTGTTGCTGAGACATGGCTGCAAAGTGACCAAATGGCCTCCTCCTGTTCCTATGTTCCTGTTAATCAAGAGCTTGTAACAAAAACAATGTAATAATCACTGGGGGGATTTAATTGAATTTAGACTTCATTGTGCCTTCTCTACCTTATGGTAGATCTGAGCCAGAACACCATGCTGACCTCGGATAGGGCAAAGAAGGGAGGATCCAGATTCACCTCAGCCAGAGCAAGGGATGAAAGCAATAGGATCCACACAGCCATCCGAGTACCTGCCTCCCCAGGAATGCAAATTGCAGAGACAGCAGGCGCACAGTAACCCAGAGATTTTTTTGTTATTCATTTGTAGGACATGGGTGCAGCTGGCTAGCCAGCATTTATCACTCAATTGCCCCTTGAACTGACAGCAATTGAGAGTCAATCATATTGCCTTGGTTCTGGAGTTACATACAGGCCAGACTAGGTAAAGATATCAGATTTTCTTCCCTAAAGGACATTAATGAACCAGATGCGTTTTTCCAACAATCGACAATGGTTTCGTGGTTATTCGTAGATTATTAATTCTAGACTTTTTTAAAATTTAATTCAAATTCCACTATCTGCTGTGGCTGGATTTGAACCTGGTTACCCAGAACATTAGCTGAGTTTCTGGATTAATAGTTTAGTGATAATGCTACTTGGCCATTGCCTTCCAACAGAGGCTTCAAAGGCTTCAATGTTTCTCCCCTCACTAGGTTGAACAGGGATCCTTCTGGCTGTTATCATTTACCTTGGCGTGCCCTCAGGGTCTGTTTGGCCAAATCACAAAAGTGCTTCCCTCAGTAACCAAGTGCAGTGGTAGAGCTTCTCACTCAGAGACAAAGTGCTAACCCTCACACTGCACCATAACAGCTCTTAAATTTAAGGCAGAACAAAGCAAATTGTTAAGTTGAGTTTTGAAGATGGGTTTGTGGGATCTTACAAGGCAACATTTTAAAGTTAAAGTTTGTTTATTAGTGTCAAAAGTAGACTTATATTAATACTGCAATGAAGTTACTGTGAAAATCCCCTAGTTGCCACATTCCAGCTCTTGTTCAGTACACTGAGGGAGAATTTAGCATGTCCGATATACCTAACCATGTCTTTTGGACTGTGGGAGGAAACCAGAGCACCCAAAGGAAACCTTCATAGACAGGGGGAGAATGCACAGACAGTGACACAATCTGGGAATCAAATCTGGGCTCCTGGTGCATTGAGGCAGCAATGCCACTGTTCCGTGCTAAAATGCAATGCGGTAGAACCAACAGTTATTCGATGTGCAACAATGCGTTAATGAGGCAGGGTTAATTAGTGAACTCAATTAAAACGTCCCCTGGGCTAAACAAAATCCTCATGATGCATATTAATCTTGAGAATGGTGCTTTCAAGTTGCAAACAAGAATCTTAACCTTGATGCCAATGAAATAAGGATGAGGGCAGAGCTGGGTAAAAGTGTGTGGGTAGATTGTGGAAAAGATACAAGGGTAAATAAGCAGTCAGAAGTGCATTAAAATAAAATTAAGATATTCAGCAAAAATGTTCCAAAAATAAACAAAACCTCAGTCAAGATCCATGTGTCTGTTATGAGCCAAGTTGATTACAATTTTAAATTACATAAAGAGGCTTAAAATGTTGCGAAGAACAGTAATAAGCCCTAAGGAGTGGTAAAGCTTTATAAAGCAGCAAAGAGGAACCTAAACACTGTTCTTAAAGGGGAAGGAGATGAGTATGAGAGTAAACTAGCCTGGAATATGAAAGAAGACCTTTTATAAGTATTAGAAAAGAAGGAAAGTAGCTGAATATTGGTCCTTAGAGTCAGAGGAGAAGTTATATTGGAGAACACGGAAACAGCAAAGAGATTGAACAAATTGTGCTCTCCTTGCAGTAGATGACATATATTGGATCTCAGATATCGACTTAGAGGCCATTGAAAGTAGAGAATTTAAGGCAATTATTAACGCTGACAAAAAAAGAAAGACGTTGTCAAAAGTTTTTCATCTTGCACTCATCAGAGCAATTGCAAAAATACCACATTTCAAAGGAAGCAACATTTTATACTGCACGAGAAAAGGGTGTTGACTGGTTAAAGGTTAGCTCTGATTTTTTTAAGCATGTGCTATAATTACAAGCCAGGCACTAACTTCCACAGAGACCAAATGAGAGCTCTGAACTTGCTGCTGAATTTTGTCAGGGGCAGTCTTCAGTGATGTTGGTCATTGACTTGGGGGGGGGCTCCGCAGCTATAGCCTGAGTTCCTGCTAAGGCCCCACTGGTGACAATTTGCTGCACAAAGACCTTGGCCGGTGCGTAAATGGTTGAGGAGTATCTAGTTTTAGTGTGGCAGGTTGAAGTCGAGTAGGGATTTGCGGCAGGGACATACTATTTAATGGTTGTATGTTGGTCCCGTTCCTGCTACTGCAAGGTCCCTCCTTGGCATGGTGGTGTGAGCCATACAGGCTGTTAAGATAGATGGATAGCAGGTGGATTTAAGGTGAGAGTGGGAGATTCAAAAGGGTTGGGAGGGACAATTTTTTTTTCCACACGGAGTGATGAATGTCTGGAATGAGCTGCAAGAGGTAGTAGTAGAGGTGGGTACAATTTTATCTATTAAAAAGGATTAAGATAGTTACAGGGGTATGATGGGTATAGAAGGATCATAGAATCATAGAAAAACTACTGCACAAACAGGCCCTTCAGCCCACAAGTTGCACCAATCATATTTCTACCTACTAGGCTTACCTATAACCCTCAATTCTGTTAAGTCCCATGTACTCATCCAGAAGTCTGTTAAAAGACCTTATCGAATTTGCTTCCACCACCACCGACGGCAGCTGATTCCACTCACCCACCACTCTTTGAGTGAAAGACTTACTGCAGACATCTCCTCTGTACCTACTCCCCAATACCTTAAACCTGTGTCCTCTTATGGTAGCATTTCAGTCCTGGGAAAAAGCCTCTGAGAATCTACTTGATCAATACTTGCCATCATCTTATAAACCTCTATCAGCTCCCCTCTCATCCTTTGTCTCTCCAAGGAGAAAAGACTGAGCTCTCTCAACCTATCCTCATAAGGCATCACATCCAATTCAGGTAACATCCTTGTAAATCTCTTCTGTACCCTCTCAATGGCTTTCTCATCCTTCCTGTAATGAGGTGAGCACAGTACTTCAAATGGGGTCTGACCAGGATCTTATACAGCTACAGCATTATCTCCTGACTCCTAAACTCAATTCCTCGATTGATGAAGGCCTGTACACCGTATGCCTTCTTAACCACATCATCTACTGGTGAAGCCGATTTGAGAATCCTATGAACCCGGACCCCAAGATCCTTCTGATCTTCCACACTGCTAAAAGTCTTACCCTTAATTTTATATTCCTTCATCTCATTGGACCTGCAAAATAGACCACTACACATTTATCTGGGTTGAAGCCTCACTTTCTCAATAAGTCTTGCATGGGAGATCTTACAGAATGCCTTCCTGAAGTCTGTATAAACCACATCCACTGCTCTTCTTTCGTCAATGTGTTTAGTCATATTTTCAAAAAACCCAACCAGGCTCATAAGGACGATCTGCCTTTAACAAAGTCGTGCTGACTACTGTTAATTATAGTATATTTCTCTAAAAAAAAAAAAGGCGGCTAAGAGGGGATCTTATTGAAGCATATAAGATGATTAGAGGTTTAGATAGGGTGGACAGTGATAGCCTTTTTCCTAGGATGGAGAAAGCTAGCACGAGGGGACACAGCTTTAAATTAAGGGGTATGAGTTATAGGACGGATATCAGAGGTAGGTTCTTTACTCAAAGAGTGATTAGGGAGTGGAATGCCCTGCCTGCAGCTGTTGTAGATGCGCCAAGTTTGGTGGCGTTTAAGAGGTTAATTGATAAGTATATGGAAGAGAAAGGAATGGTTTAGTTTGGAGGGGCATTGCTTTTTATTTTGGTCGGCACAACATCGAAGGCCGAAGGGCCTGTTCTATGCTGTAATGTTCTATGTTCTATGTTCTAAATGTTCATAAATCCTGTCTCTCAGGACTTTTTCCCAACAACTTACCAACCACTGAGGTTAGACTCACTGGTGGATTAATTTCCTGGGTTGTCTCTATTCCCTTTCTTGAATATAGGAACCACATCTGCAATCCTCTAATCTTCTGAAATCTCTCCTGTCTCCCTCGATGACGCAAAGATCATCGCTGGAGGCTCTGCAATCTCTTCCCTCACCTCCCACAGTAACCTGGGATACATCCCATCTGGTCCCGGTGACTTATCTATCTTGATGCGATTCAAAGGCTCCAGTACATCCTCTTTCTTAATGTCCGCATACTCAAGCTTTTCAGCCCACTGCAAACCTGCACTACAAACACCAAGATCTTCTTCCATCGTGAATACCGAAGTATTCATTGAGTACCTCTGCTATTTCTACCAGTTCTATACAAACTTTCCCACCGTCACATTTTATAGATTCTGTTCCTTCACATTTCATCCTTTTATTCTTAGTTGTAAAACACCTTAGGGTTTTCCTTAATCTTACCTGCCAAAGCCTCCTCATGACCTCTTCTGGCTCTCCTAATTTCCTTCTTAAGTTCCTTCCTACAAGCTGTATACTCCTCTAGATCCCTAACATTACCTAGCTCCCTGAACCTTTTGTATGCCTTTTTTTTGACTAGATTCGTTACAACTTTCGTGCACCACTGTTCATGTAACCTACCATAACCTCCCTGTCTCATTGGAATGTTGTCGTGCAGAACTCCAGACAAACATTCCTTGAAAATTTGCCACCTTATTTCAGTACATTTCCCTGAGAATACCTTCTTTCAATTTATGCCTCTAATTTCCTGCCTGATGGTTTCATATTTCCCCTTATTCCAGATAAACACTTCCCTAGCTTGCGTGATCCTATCTCTCTCCAGTGCTAGTGTAAACATAGAACATAGAACAATACAGCACAAACAGGCCCTTCGGCCCACGAGTTGCGCCGATCACATCTACCAATCCACAGACCTATCTATAACCCCCTATCTTCTTTTCCATATACTCATCCAGAAGTCTTTTAAAAGACCCCAGTGAGTTTGCCTCAACAACCTCCGACGGCAGTCGGTTCCATTCACTCACCACCCTCTGAGTGAAAAACCTACCCCTGACATCTCCTTTGTATTTGCTTCCCTGCACCTTAAATCTGTGTCCTCTCGTAGTGACCATTTCAGCTCGGGGAAATAGTCTCTGAGAGTCCACCCTATCTATTCCTCTCAACATTTTATAAACCTCTATCAGGTCGCCTCTCAACCTACGTCTCTCCAGTGAAAAGAGTCCCAGCTCCCTCAACCTACCTTCATAAGGCCTGCCTCCCAATCCAGGCAGCATCCTTGTAAATCTCCTCTGAACTCTCTCAGTAGCCTCTACATCCTTCCTATAATGAGGCGACCAGAACTCAATACTCCAAATGGGGTCTGACAAGACTCTTATAGAGCTGCATCATTACCTCCTGACTCCTAAACTCTATTCCTCAATTAATGAAGGCCAGTACACCGTACGCCTTCTTGACCTCTTCCTCCACTTGTGAGGCCAATTTAAGAGTCCTATGGACCCAGACCCTGAGTTCCTTCTGCTCTACAACACAGCTAAGACTCCTACCCCTTATATTGTACTCCTTCATCCCATTATTCCTGCCAAAATGGACCACTACACATTTATCAGCGTTGAAGTAAAGAAGATAGAGTGATGGTCACTATTCCTGCCTGATCCTATCCCTTTCCAAAGCCAGTGTAAAGGAGATAGAGTTATGGTCACTATTCCTGCCTGATCCTATATCTCTCCAATGCTAATGTAAAAGAAATAGAGTTATAATCACTATCCCATATCGGTATGGACCAATTGCAGGCAATTGGGTCTAGCTTAATGGTTAAAAAGAAAGGGCAGCATGGCCAAAGAATCTGTTTCCATGCTGTAAACGATCATGACTCTGTACACGAGACTGTTTTGTTGCTGTCGGACTGAAAATACCATGTCTTAAGTAGTTGTCCGGCTTTGCAACATCATTGTTTAGTGTTGCTCCTACTTTAGAAAGTGTTTGAGTCTGAGAGACACAGCAGATATTGTCAGCATTGATGTACTTCTGAGACAGGATTGCAGGCAGATTGTTAATATAGAGATTGAAAAAGGTCAGGACTAGAACAGTTCCCCAGGGGAGGCCATCGGACTGTTTCCACCAGGCGCTTATCCCATCATCCATATGCACCCTGAACTGTTTGTCTCGAAGTAACAATTTGATGGTATCAACAACCGATGAAGAGAGGACTCGTATGTCTCGGAGTAATAGTTTGATGACGTCAGTAACGGATGGAAGGGGGATTCTTGGGATTTTGACAAGAGGGCCAGCTTGTATTGTGCACTGTAGTGATCTTGAGAATGATGGGCTATTTCGATGTGATCAGAGCAAGAACCTGGTCACAATTGTTGTTCTCTTACTGATTGTTTGTTCAAGTTGAAGTTTGTTCAACTTTACAGATTTTCTCCACCTCAGGCACTATCCACTCTGTAAGGTGAGACACTCTCAAACCTTGTGGGACAGAGATATCAGTCGGAGGATGAAGATCAGTTTTGGTCTTTGCCTGGTTTTGGAAGGTTGATGACTTTGGATGTGCTCCACGGTTTAGAGATTCTTCCTTTGCAGATCATCTGTGTGAAGAATTGAAGCAATCAGCAGCTGGCATGTGAGCCAAAGCGTTTGAGGAATTCGGGAAGAATGTTGTCAGGGCAAGCAACAGTGTCGGGCTTGATTTTCACTCCATAGCTCCTTGTCCAACTCCACTGCAATGTAGGTTTCAGAGTGTCATCTGAAATTATAATGCCTTCTAAAGGCTTTTCACTCGATTTGGGGAGGTGATGGCCAAATAGTATTATTGCTGTACTATTAAGCCAGAAATTCTGCCAATGTTCTGGGAACCTGAGTTTGAATTTCACCATCTACAACGATGATGGATACAGAACTGCTCAATCATAGAAAGAAGACTCACAACACCAGGGTAAAGTCCAACAAGTTTATTTGATAGTAAATGCCACTAGCTTTTAGGGTTTGCCCCTTCAACAGATGAGTCATCTGACGAAGGGGCAAACCCCCAACTCTAATGGTATTTACTACCAAATAAACCGGTTGAACTTTAACCTGGTGTTGTGAGACTTCTTACTGTGTTTAACCCAGTCCAACGCCATCATCTCCACATCATCGGTCAAAGAAGACAGAAGGTAGCAGTGGAACGCCATCTTTTTGAATGGAGGGCTGTGATAAGTGGCGTTTCTTAGATCAGTGCTGGGACCTTTGCTGTTTGTAATATGTGTGAATGATTTTGAGGAAAATGTAACTGGATTGATTAGTAAGCTTGCAAATGACACAAAGGTTGGTATATTTGCAGAGAGCGATGAGGACCACCAAAGAATACAACAGGATATAAATGGGTTGGAGGCTTGGGCGGAGAGATGGCAGATGGAGTTTAATCTGGACAAATGTCAAGTAATGCATTTTTGGAAGCTCTAATACAGATAGGAAATATACAATAAATGGCAGAATCCTTAAGAGTATTGAAAAGCAAATGGATCTGGGTGTACAGGTTCACAGGTCACTAAAAGTGGCAATGCAGGTGAGAATGTAGTCAAGAAAGCATACGGCATGGTTTGCCTTCCTCAGCTGGGGCATTGAGTTTAAAAATTGGCATGTCATGTTGCAGCTTGATAGAAATCTAGGCCACACTTGGAATATAGTGTTCAATTCTGATTGCCACATTACCAGAAAGATGTGGAGGCTTTGGAGAGGGTACAGAAAAGATTTACCAGGGTGTTGCCTGATATGGAGGGCTGTAGCTATGAGGAGAAGTTGAAGAAACTTGGTTTGTTCTCACTGGAATGGGGGTTGAGAAGCAACCTGATAGAACTCTAGAAGATTATGAGAAATATGGACAGAGTGGATAGTCAGAAGCTTTTTTCCAGTATGGAAGAGTCAATTACTAGGGCGCATAGGTTTAAGGTGCAAGGAGCAAGGTTTAAAGAAGATGTAGAAGGCCAGTTTTTTTACACAGAAGGTGGTGTGTGCCTAGGACTCACTGCCTGGCAGGTGGTGGTAACAGAAACACTAGTGAGTTTTAAGGGGCGTCTGGACAGATACATGAATAGGATGAGAATAGAGGGATATGGTCCCTGGAAGGATAGGAGGGCTTTAGTTCTGTCGGTGCAGGCTTGAAGGGCCGAAGGGCCTGTTCCTGGACTGTAATTTTCTTTATTCTTTGACACAAGTCAGGAGTGTGTGAGAATACTCTCCACTTGGTTGGATGGGTGCAGCTCCAACAACACTCAAGAAGCTCAACACCATCCAGGACAAAGCAGTCCCACTTGTTTGGCACCCTATCACTTTCTCAAACAACAACATGTATACCATCTACAAGATGCACTGCAGCAACTCACCAAGGCTCCTTAGGCAGCACCTTTGAAACCCACAATCACTGCCATGTAGAAGGACAAGCGCAACAGACACCTGGAAACACTAGGTTCCTCTGCAACCACCCTGACTAGGAAATATATCAACCGTTCCTTCACTATCACTGGGTCAAAATCCTGGAACTCTTGCCGTAACAGCATTGTGGGTGTACACCTCAGGGACTGTAGCAGTTCAAGGAGATGGCTCATCCACCACCACTTCAAGGAGAAGTTAGGGATGAGCAATAAATGCTGGGCCTAGCCAGTGATGGCAACTTCCTGGAATGGACACTAAAATCAGTTGCTATTTTAGGAATAAGCTGAATGCTAACTGAAGAATATTAACTAGAAAGTGACTAAATTCATTAGCGAAGAGGTATACAATGGAGGGTCAGAGAATGAAGGGTCTTGGTGGATCAGACAAGGACTGAGGGGGAGTTTATTTCCAACTGGAGGTAGTGGGGGAACATCGAGCTGTCAGTTACTGATGGGAAGCGTTGTTTTTGTGTTTTATAGGTGGGTGTCGTGGGACTGCAAACCAAACAATTTCCATGAGGAGCGGACGAAGATGCAGCTTCTGCCAGCCCTGCTGCTTCTCCTAGTGATGTTTACCAAACGGAGCCGGCAGGTCTTGTCAACACTGCGCATGGGTCTGTGAAATCACCCTCACTCTCTAAATACCCATCCATATCCTCACTACTCACTAATCACTGCCATATAGCCTCACTGAATAATCACTGCCATATACCCGCACTGAATAATCACTGCCATATACCCGCACTGGATAATCACTGCCATATACCCTCACTGGATAATCACTGCCATATACCCTCACTGGATAATCACTGCCATATATCCTCACTGGATAATTATCTGATATACCCTCACTAGATAATTATCTGATATACCGTCACTGGATAATTATCTGATACACCCTCATTGGATAAACACCCATATACTCTCATTGGATAAACACCCATATACCCTCATTGGATAATCGTTGCCACATACTCTCAGTGGATAAACACCACATATACACCCACTGGATAAAAAAACACATATAACTTCACTGCATAAACATCCCATACACCCTCATTGAACAAACACCCCATTTACCCTCACTGGATAATTACCTTGTATACCCTCAAATACCCCATATACCCTCACTGCCATGTACTCTCACTGGATAAACACCCCATGCACCCTTCTTGGATAAACAGCCTGTAATATCCTCACTGGATAATTACCCAATATACTATCACTGAATAATTACCAATATACCATCAGGTAGTAATTACCCCATTTAATATTGCTGGATAATTATCCTATATACCTTCACTGGATAATTAGCACCATATACCCTCATTAGATACACACCTCATATACCCTCACTGGATAAGCACCTCATATACCCTCACTGGATAAACATCCAATATACCCTCCCTGGATTATTACCCAATATACCATGGTTGGATAATTACCCCATATACTGTCACTGGATAAGCGCTCCATATACCCTCACTGGGTAATTACTTCAGTTACCATAAAAGGAAAATTACTCCATATATCCTTTTTAGATAATTATTCAATATGCCATCACTGGATAATTACCCTGTAAGTTTTCACTGGATAATTATCCTATGTACCATTACTGGATAATTACATTGTGTACCCTCGTTGGATAATCAGCATCATATACCTCCATTACACATAGCTCACACACCCTCACTGGATAAACATCCAATATACCCTCTCTGGATAATTAGCCAATGTACCATGATTGGATAATTATCCTCTATAACATCACTGGATAATTACCCCCATATACCATCATTAGATATACACCTCATATATCCTCACTGGATAAGCTTTGCCATATACCCTCACAGGATAAGCTCCCCATATACCCACAGTGGATAAACATACAATATATCCTCCCTGAATAATTATCCCATATGTTGTCACTAGATAATTACCCCATATACCAATATTAGATAGTTACCCTATATACTCTCACTGGATAAGCATGCCATATACCATCACTGGATAATCAGTACCAAACACCCTCATTGGATAATCACCCCGTATACCCTCACTGGATAAGCACCCATATATCCTCATTGGATAAGCACACGATACGCCCTCACTGGATAAATAACCCATATACCCTCACTGGATAAACACCTTTTATACCCTCACTGGATAAACACCCCTTATACCCTCACTGGCTAACAACCCCATATACCCTCCCTGGATAATTACCCCATGTAGTATCACTGGATAATTATCCCATATATCATCATTAGAAAATCACCCCAGAGACCCTCACTGAATAATTACCCCATATACCCTCACTGGATGACTACCCCATATAATATCACTGGATAATCACTCCGAATACCCTCCCTGATAATTACCAAGGGTACCATCACTGGATAATTACCCCATATATTCTCACTGGATGATCACTCCATGTACCCTCACTGCATAAAAACTCCATATCTCCTCACTGGATAAGCATCCCATATACCCTCCCTGGATAAGCACTCCATATACCCTCACTGGAAAGCACCCCATGTACCCTCACTGGATCTGCACCCAATATACCCTCATTGGATCAGCATCCTTTATACCCTCACTAAATATGCACTCCATATACCCTCACTAGATAAGCACCCCACGTAGCCTGTCTGGATAAGCACCCCATATACCCTCTCTGGATAAGCACCCCATATACCCTCTCTGGATAAGCACCCAAAATACCCTCTCTGGATAAGTACCCAAAATACCCTCACTGGATAAGCATCCAAAATACCCTCACTAGACAAGCACCCATATAACCTCACTGGATAAGCATCCCATATACCATATAATGAGTACATGGGACTTAATAGGATTGAGGATTATAGATAAGCCTAGTAGATGGGGATATGATCAGTGCAACTTGTGGGCCGAAGGGCCTGTTTGTGATGTAGTTTTTCTATGTTCTATGTTTGATGTTCTGTACCATCACTGGATAATCAGTACCACATATCCTTATTGGATAATCACCCTGTATACCCGCACTGGCTAAGCAATCATATACCTTGGAGAAGCAGCTGATATACCTTCATTGGATAAACACCCCATGTACCCTCACTGGATAAACACCCCATGTACCCTCATTGGATGAACACCCCATGTACCCTCACTGGATGAACACCCCATGTACCCTCACTGGATGAACACCACATGTACCCTCACTGGATGAACACCCCATGTACCCTCACTGGATGAACACCACATATACCCTCACTGGATGAACACCACATGTACCCTCACTAGATAATCATCCCATATACTCTCCCTGGATAATTGTAGCATGTACTATGACTGGATGAGCACGCCATACACCATCACTGGATGAGCACGCCATATACACTCACTGGATACATATCCTCTATACCTCCCTGGATAATTACCCCAGATACCATCACTGGATATTTACCCTGTATACCATCACTGGATAATCAGTACTACATACCATCATTGGGTAATCACTCCGCATACCCTCACTGGATAAGCACCCCATGTGCCCTCACTGGATAAGTACCCCATATAGCATCACTGGATAATCATCCCATAGATTTTCACTGGATAATCATCCCATAGATCCTCACTGGGTAATCACCCTATATACCCTTACTGGATAACTACACCATATACCATCACTGGATAACTACCCTATATACCATTACTGAATAATCACCCCATATTACCTGTTCTGTGCTGTATTGTTCTATGTTCTATGTTCTATGTTCTATTACCATTACTGGATAATCACCCCATATACCCTCACTGGATAATTGGCCCCATATATCATGGCTGGATAATTACCCTCTCTAAATCACCAGGCAAGTACTCCATATACCATTGTTGGATAGTTATCTAAGATATCATGCCTCACTGATCCCTCACTGACCAAGATATCATCACTTGCTAAAGTGTTCAGATATTATCACTCCCTAATTTCCCCCATATATTATTACTCCCTACTACCTCTGAAACATTATCACTCATTAATTACTCATATGTGCTGCAAAATTGCCTCTGAACATCATAACTATTATTGCAGTCTTGTATAATAATATTCACTCATTATGATCCACACATCATTACAGTCCACACATAATTGTTGATTAATTACAGCCCCGTCTGCAATTTCTCTCTAATTACAGACCTATTTATTAATTGAAGCCACATATAGCTAATTACAATCCCGTATATCATTACTTGCTATTCTGAGCATCATATATTATTCATTATCCTCATGTTATGAGCTCATTATTACTCATATATCATTGCTCTTTAATTAGCTGATGTATCATTAATCTATATACCATTACTGGCTAATATCCTCCCCCCCAAATATTTGTCCATATGAGATACATTATCTTTCATTTTGTTTTGCTCCTACGTCAATGTTTCCAATTACCCTCCTTTATATCATAAGTCTTTAACCAGAAAAGCCAAGCAGATAATCCATTTTAACCTCTTCCTAGGATCCCTTAGATCACAGATATCAGTCTTCAGCCAATTTAATTCACTCCACATGAAATCAAGAAATGGCTGAAGGCACTGGATACTGCAAAGGCTGTGGGTCCTGACAATTTTCCTGCACTAGTACTGAAGACTGCAGAACCTGCCATGCCCCAAGCCAAGCAGTTCCAGTACAAATACAACACTGGCATCTGCCCAGCAAGATGGTAAACTGCCCAAATATATCCTGTACAAAGAAAAGGACAAACCTCCCCTTAGCCAGCAGGTGTCAGTGACAGTGCTATCAAGTATCACTTACTGAGCAATAATCTGCTCAGGTTGGGTTCAGCCAAGGTCACTCAGCTCCTGATCTCATTATAGCCTTGGTTCAAACATGGACATGGTGCTGCGGCAAGCAATAAAGAAGTAACTGATGCATGTAAAAATTGTATGGAAATTATCATAGAGAATTTTGTTTGATCAAATCAGGTCGGTCAAACTAGCCTTGAGAAGGAGTTCATAGAATATATCCTGATAGTTTCCTCAAACTGTAATGTAATGTAATGGGTTGGTCCACTCAAGGATAGTGGAGGGATTGTATGCATGGAACCAGAGGAAATGGGCGAGATACTAAATGAATACTTTGCTGCAGTATTCACAAAGAGAAGGACCTGGTGGATGAGGAGCCTGGATAGGTCTGTAAATATTTTGGGTCATGTTGATATCAAAAAGGTGTCTTAAAAAGCATTAAAGTAGGTAAGTCCTCAGAGCCTGATGGGACCTACCCCAGAACACTGAGGGAGGCAAGGGTGGAAATTGCTAGGGCTCTGATAGAAATTTTCCAGAGGTATGGAAAATAGCCAATACTGTTCCATTGTTTAAGAAGAGCAACAGGGATAATCCAGGAAATTATAGACTGGTGAGCCTTGTGTCAGTGGTGGGGAAATTATTGGAAAAGATTTTTAGAGACAGGATTTACTCATATTTGGAAACAAACGGACTTATTAATGATAGTCAGCATGGTTTTGTAAAGGGGAGATCATGCCTCACTAACTTGATTCAGCTTTTCAAGCAAATGACGAAGTTGACAGATGAGGGAAAGGCAATGGATGTTATATACATGGACTTCAGTAAAGCATTTGACAGGGTACCTCATGACAGACTGATACAAAAGGTAAAGTCACACGGGATCAGAGGAGAACTGGCAAGATGGATACAGAACTGGCCTGGGCATAGAAGACAGAGGATAGCAGTAGAGAGGTACTTTTCTGAATGGAAAGCTGTGACTTGCGGTGTTCTGCAAAGATCAGTTCTGGAACCTTTGTTGTTTATAGTATATATAAATAATTTAGAGAAAAATGTAGCTGGTCTGATTAGTAAGTTTGCAGATGACACAAAAATTAGTGGCGTTGCGGATAATGAAAAGGATTGTCAGAGAATATAGAAAGATATACATCGGTTGGAAAGTTGGGTGGAGAAATGACAGATGGAGTTTAATCCAGATAAATGTGAGGTGTGCATTTTGGAAGGTCCAATGCACGTATGAATTATGCAGTAAATGGTAGAATCTTTAGTAGTAGTGACAGGCAGAGATCTGGGTGTACATGTCCACCGATCACTGAAAATGGCAATGCAGATGGATAAGTTAGTTAAGAAGGCAAATGGGATGTTTGCCTTCATTGATCAGGGCATTGAGTACAAAACTTGGTGGGTCATACTGCAGCTGCACAGAACTTTCATTAAGTCTCGTTAGAATATTGTGTACAATTCTGGTCACTACACTACCAGAAGGATGCGGATGCTTTGGAGAGGGTTCAGAAGAGGTCTATCAGGATGTTGCCTGAACTGGAAAGTATTAGCTATGAGGAAGATTGGACAAACTCAATTTGTTCTCAATGGAGTGATGAAGGTTTCGAGATAACCTGATAGAAGTCTATAAGGTTATGCATGACTTGGATAGAGTGGGTATACAGATCTCTTTCCTAGGATAGAAAAGTCAAGTACTAGGGGATACAGGTTTAAGATAAGTGGGGAAAGGTTTAGAGGAGATGTGTGAAACAATTTTTTTTTAATACAGAAATTGGTGAATGTCTGGAACGCAGTACCTGGGGAGGTAGTGGAAGCAGATACAATAGTGTCATTTAAGGGATATGGAAGGATCTGGACTCTATAGATTCATATGGTTTTAGTTTAGGCAGTATAGGCTTGGAGGGCCAAAGGACCTGTTCCTGTGCTATACTGTTCTCTGCTCTTTGAACCTATGAGCTACAAGCTATCCTAAACCTGGTCCTGTGTAATGAGACAGGAATAATTAAGGATCTCACAGCTAAGGATCCTCTGAGAAGGAGTGATTACAGTATTATTGAATTCAAAGCACTGGTGGAGTGTGAAAAGGTGCAATTCAATATCAGTGTCTTGAGCTTAAGTAAAGGAGACTACAATGGGATGAGGGAAGTGTCGGCTAAGGTAGACTGGGAGCAAAAATTTTATGGGAGACGATTGAGGAACAGTGGAGGATTTTCAAAGCATTCTTTCACATTGCTTAGCAAAAGTATATACCAGTGAAAAAGAAGAAGTGTAGAAAAAGATATAATCAGCTATGAGTATCTAAGGAAATAAAGGAAGATATGAAATTAAAAGAAAATGCATACAAAGTGGCAAAGAGGAAAGTATAAGATTGGGAAATCTTTAAAGGTCAACAGAAAACCACAAAAAAAGCTGGAAAGGAGAGTAAGATAAATTGAGAATAAACTAGCTCAGAATATAAAAACAGATAACAAAAGTTTCTATAAATATATAAAATGAAAAAGAGTGGCTAAGGTAAACATTGGTCCTTTGGAGAACGAGAAGGGGGTTAAGTAATGGAATTGAACAAGTATTTTGTGTCAGTCTTCACAGTGGAAGACACAAATAACATGCCAAAAATTGATGACAAGAAGGCTATGGCAGATAAGGACTGAGAAATTATCATTATCACTAAAGAGCTAGCATTTGGCAAGCTAATGAGCTAAAGGAAGGAAAGTCTCCTGGCCCTCATGGAATGCATCCCCAGTTACCCAGAAAGAGATGATGGGCAAATAGCAAATGTACTAGTGGTAAGTTACCAAATTTGCTGGACTCTGAGTGGTTCCGACAGATTGGAAAACAGCAAATGTGATGTCACTGTTTAAAAAAGGAGGTAGACAAAAAGCAGGTAACTTGATTGAGGCCTCTTAGCTTAATTTCTGTAGTGGAGAAAATGCTTGGGGTTTGCACATTCTCCTTGTGTCTGCATGGGTTTCCTCTGGGTGCTCCAGTTTCCTCCCACAATCCAAATATGCGGGTTAGGTTGATTGGCCATGCTAACTTTGTCTCTTAATATCTTGAGATGCGTAGGTTTGAGGGACTAACAGGTAAATATGGATATGGGGATATGGCCTGAATGGGATTGTGGTCAGTGCAGACTCAATTGGCCAAATAGTCTCTTTCTGCACTGTAGGTTTTCTATGTTTCTATTGTCAAGGAACAAATAGCGAGACATCTGGATAGAAATTGTACCATTAAGAAGACGCAACGTGAGTTCTGCCTCATAAAAGCAGGTCCTTATTTGAGAAAGGATATACTGGCACTGGAGGGGTGCAGAGGAGATTCACTAGGTTGATTCCAGAATTAAGAGGGTTGGCTTATGAGGAGAAACTGAATAGATTGGGACTATAACTCTTTGGAATTTAGAAAAATAAGGGGTATCTTATATGAACACACAAAATTATGAAGGGAATAGATAAGATAGAAGCAGGGAGGTTGTTTCCATTGGTGAGTAAAACTAGGGGGCATAATCTCAAAAGGGGGAACAGATTAAGGACTGAGTTGAGGAGGAACTTCTTCACACAGAGGGTTGTGAATCTGTGGAATTCTCTGCTCAGTGAAGTAGCAGAGGCTACCTCATTTTTAAGGCAAAGATACATTTTTGAACAGTAAGGGAATTGAGGATTATGGTGAGTGGACCTTCTTAATTACCTGCTGCACTTGTAAATCAACTTTTTATGATTCATGCACAAGGACACTCTGGTCCCTCTGCACAGCAGCATGCTGCAAGTTTTTTTACAATTTAAATAATAGTCCCTTTTGCTGTTATTCCTACCACCAAGTAATTCCTCTGCACCCTTTGCTCAACCTCTCATCTTAGTGTCCCAAGTGGGCAAGTGGAGCTGAATCCATAAAAAGATCAGCCATGATCTTATTGAATGGTGGAGCAGGCTCGAAGGGCCAGGTGGCCCACTCCTGCTCTTAGTTCTTATGTTCTGTATTGCAGAGGTGAGGTGGGAGTGACTGCCCTTCACATCAAGGCAGCATTTGACTGGACATCAAGGAACCCTTGTAAAGCTGTAGTTAATGGGAATCTGGAGGAATACCCTCCGCTGGTTGGAGTCATATGAGGCACAAAGGAAGATTGTTGTGGTGGCTTTTGAGTTCAGTCATCTCAGCTCCAGAACATCATTGCAGAGGTTACTTAGAGCAGTGTCCTAGGTCCATTGGTCTTCAGCTGCTTTATCAATATCCTTACGTCCATCAGAAGGTTAGATTGCACAATGTTCATCATTTATGTCTCCTCAGATGCTGAAGCAATCCATGCCCAAATGCAGCAACGACTAGACAATATCCAGGCTTGGGCTGATATGTGCCAATTAACATTTGAACCATGCAAGTGCCAGGCAATGACCATCTCCAACAAGACAGAATCTAAATATTGCCCCTTGATATTCAATGGCATAATCATCATTGAATCCCCCACTATAAACACCTTGGGGGTTACCATTAATCAGAGACTCAACTGGACTAGCCGTATAAATACTGTGGCTCCCAGGGCAGGTCAGAGGCTAGGAATCCAGTAGAGAGTAGTTCACCTCCTGCGTCTTCAAAGTCCAACACTTACAATGACACAACTCATGAGTGTGATGGAATACTCTCCATTTGCTTAGAAGCTCCAACAATACTCAATAAACTCAACACCATCCAAACCAAAACAGTCCCACTTGATTGCTGTTCTTTTCACAAACATCCTCTCCTTCCACCAATGATACACAGTGGCAGCCTTGTGTGTCACCTACAAGATGCACTGCAGGAACTCTTCAATGTTTCTTTGACAGTGCTTTTTGACCCACAACCTCTATCATTGACCAAGTCACTCACCACCCTGACTAGGAAATATATATATACTGTTCTTTCACTATTGCTGAGCCAAAATCCTGGAAGAACTTTTCTAACATTATTACCACAGAGACTGCAGCGGTTCAAGAAGGCAACTCACCATCACCTTCTCTAGGGGCAGCTGACAATTAATTTACACTTGCCAGTCGCTTTCCAAGAACAATTAAAAAAAACTTGCTAATTAGCCACATACATCATCAACTGACTATATATCGTTGCTCATTAATTAGCTTGATGTATCATTGCTTGTTAATTACTGCCATTTATCATCTCTTGCTAATTCTTCCATATATTACTATTTTTGCCCCATTCACCAATTGTTATTACCACTATATCTGCTCAGTTACTGATTGGCTCTTAAATGTATCATCATCACCAAATATCTCCAATTGCAAAAATACTGCATGGTCTCACAACACCAGGTTAAAGTCCAACAGGTTTATTTGGTAGCACAAGTTTTCGGAGCATTGCCCCTTTGTCAGGTGAGTGAGTAGTTGGGTTCACAAACTGGATGTGTATAGACACAGAGCCAATTACAAGATAATGATTGGAATGCGAGTCCGAACAGGAAATCAAGTCTTTGCAGTGACAGGCAATGTGAGTGGAGAGTGGGTTAAGAACAGGTTGAAGAGGTGTGAATTGTCCCAAGCCAAGACATTAGTAAGATTTTGCAAGCCCAGGCAAGTCATGGGGATTACAGATAGTGTGACATGAACCCAGGATCCTGATTGAGACTGTCCACGTGTGCAAAACTTGGCCAGTTTTTGCCCGACGATTCTGCTATTGTCTTGTGTCTTGAAGGCTGCCTTGGAGAATGCTTACCGGAAGATCAGAGGCTGAATGCCCTTGACTGAAGAAGTGCCTCCTGTCTGGTGCTTGTCGAGTGGTGTCCATTCATCCATTGTCGTAGTGATAGTGTGGTCTCGCCAATTTACCATGCCTTGGAACATCCTTTCCTGCAGCGTATCAGGTAGACAACGTTGGCCAAGTTGCAAGAGTATGTACTGTGTACCTGGTGGATGCTGCTTTCACGTGACATGATGGCATCCACATTGATGATCTGGTATGTCTTGCAGAGGTTGCTGTGATAGGATTGTGTGGTGTCATGGTCGCTGTTTACTTGAAGGTTGGGTAGTTTGCTATGAACAGTGGTCTGTTTGAGGTTGCGCAGTTGTTTGAAGGCAAGAAGTGGGGCTGTGGGGATGGCCTTGGCAAGATGGTCGTCTTCATTGGTGACATGTTGAAGGCTCCAAAGAAGATGTCACATCCGCTCCGTGGAAATACTGTACGACAAAGTACTGTCTGCTGTGTCCTGTGTTTGTCTTCTCAGGAGATTGGTGCAGTTTTTTGCTGTGAGGTGTCGGAACTGTTGGTTGATGAATCAAGCACCATATCCTGTTCTTATGAAGGCATCTTTAAGTGTCTGTAGGTGTCGATTGCATTCCTCCTAATCTGAGCAGATTCTGTGTAAACTGAAGGCTTGTCCATAGGGGATGGCTTCTATAGATATTTCAGGCGGAAGTTGGAGAAGTCGAGCATCATGAGGCTTATGGTACAGTTAAGTGCTGCGGTGATCATCCTTAATGAGCGGGTGTCCAAGAATGCAACTGAATTGGAAGAGTAATCCATGGTGAGTCTGATGGAACATGTAGTTGTTTCAGTGTTGTTCACCGTGAGTCCAAAGGAAGAAAATGTCATTGATATATTTAGTGTATAACATCAATTGAAAGTCTGTATGGTAAAGAAGTGTTGTTTAAACCTGTGCATGAAGATGTTGGCATGTTGAAGTTCGAATTTGGTCCCCATGGCTGTTATGTATGTCTGGATGAAGAACTGGTTGTTGAAGGTGAAGACGTTGTGGTCCAGGATGAAGCAGATGAGTTGTAGAATTGCGTCTGGAGCTTGTCAGTGTTGAGTACTGAGGCAGTTGCAGCATCGACGTGAGGGGTGCTGGTGTAGAGTGCCGAGGCATCCATTGCAACGAGGAATGTTCCTGTCCAACTGCTGCATGAGTGCTGCATTTCTGTAGGAAGTCTGTAATGTCGTGACAGAAACTGGGGGTTCTTTGTACAATGGATTTCAGGATGCCCTCGATGTAGCCAGAGAAGTTTTCACACACGGTCCTAATGCCTGATACAATGGAACAGCTGGATGTGTTGGTCTTGTGTATCTTCCAGAGACAGTAGAGGTTTCCAATGCAGGGAAAACGTTAAATGAGAGCACTAAGGATGCTCTGAAGGTTCAGATCAAAGATCTTGATCAGCCTGTTGAGTTGAAGGGTGTGTTCTTTGGTTGAATTTGTGGGTAACAGTCTGTAGTGTTCCTCGTTGTTAAATGTCGGTACATTTCTTTGCAGCAATCTGTTCTGTTCAGTTGGACAGTGACCCCTCCTTTGCTGGTTTGATGACAATATTGCAGTTGGTCTTGAGAGTGCGGATAGTGTTGTGTTGTGCTTGGGTGATGTTCGGGGTTGTCTCGTGATCGTGGCTGATGAATCTGGCATTGACACATCTCCTGATGGTTTGGGCACACATGTCGAGCTGAGAGCAGCGCCTTCCAGAGGAGTCCAAATCTACTCTTTCCTCTTCGTTTGCTGTACCACGGATCTTTTTATCGGTTCATTGTTGGCCTCTTGGAATTTGTGGAAGAATTCCTATAGCCTCATTCACCTGATGAATTCCTCTGTGTCTGCTGCAAAATTGATGAGGTCCATTTTGGTGGTGGGGCAGAAATTGAGCCCTCGGCTGAGAATTTTGATTTTGTCTGGTTGAAGGGTATAGTCCGACAAGTTGACAATGGACTTCCCTGGTGCTGTTTTCTACTGTAGGATTGAGGGAGGCTTGGTTGCTGCTGGTGATGATGCCAAGTTTCTCAAGTTTCCTATTCTTGGTGTGCGTGAAAGTGATGCTGTTCCGTTGTCTCATCTTCTTGGCAATGTCTTGCAGCTGGTCTGCTGTGTCCTAAGTGCAAGTTGAGAATATGGACTCTATCTTGGTTTCCAGGTTGCAGTCTCTGCTGTAGTGCTGGTGTATGAGGTGGGTTGAGATGTGTGAGAGAGATGCAGTAGCGAAGTCTGTCAGTGTAGTCTGTGTTATAGGTTGACCTGAGTGGGGTTGTGATCTGTAGTTCTTTCAGTATCCTGTCTGCTTTCTTGTACCTGTGCAGAAACTTGATGTCTGTGTCGATATGCAAAATCTTTTTGGACATCCTCTCCAAATTCTAAAAATCTATCAGCCGGAATTCTCTGCATTTGCATTATCCGCAGCTGCTGCCATCCGGAACAAGGAATTTGGTGCTCAGCCAAGTGTCCGTTCACTGCAGCGGGACTGGAGAATCCCAGCCATCAAGTTTTATCTCTGGTGTATTCAACAACAGAGTTGACATCCCTCTGAGTTGCTGAGTGTGACACACCCGTATCCACTTCGAGTGAAGAATGTTCTCCTGCTCTTGGTGTTGAATAATTACCATGTGTTGTAACATGGAAGAGGGGATCATCTTTCCAGGGTTTACCTTGTTGGATTCAGGATGGGCAATAAATGCTGAGCCACCCGGTGATGCCCATGTGCCTTTAGTGAATAAACAAAACAATGTGCATACTTTAATTAAAGTAAAGGAACATGGGGGAAGGGTTAGGCTCCTTGAGCCTGCACTAAAATTAGATCGTGGCAGACATGCCTCAACATTATCAAACTGTAGAACCACAACAGTGCAGAAGAAGGCCATTTGGCCTATCGAATTTGCACTCATCATCCAAAAGAGGGCCAGTGACGCCTGATCTTTGCTGGTGGAGATTATACTTGAGCCTTGTCAGGGAAGCTCGACAGGCGAGATGATAAAGATAAGTGAGCTTGCAGGAGAGTATCCGGGACTGCTTACTAGAACCACGCTGTCCTGCCATTTCCTCATAATCTCTCATTTACCATAGACAATCCATCTTCCTGCTCCATCCCCGACTCCCTTAATGTTATGGGTATCTAGAAATCCGTTGACCTCTGTTTTGGACGTACTCAGCAATTGAGCCTCCACAGACCTCAGGGGCAGAGAATTCCAAAAGTTCAACCACCCTCTGAGTGAAGAAATTCCTCCTCACCTCAGCCCTAATTTCAGGATCCTTTAGTCCTAGAGCTCTTCCCCTCCTCCAGCCAGGGGAAACAGCTTTCCTGTCTCTACCCTGCCAAGCACTGTAAAAATGTTGTTGTGCAGTTAGTGTTAAAATTATATGCACAATAATATTATCATTATTCCATGAAACTTGGCATATCACCCTGGCTTACTTACTCTCCCCTCACAGAGCAACTGCCTCATTCAAGGGTGAGGTCTGGTAAACCTTTGCTGGGTGCCCCATCTTGGACCACTTTGTCGCTTGAAGGTGACAGACTTGTACACAGCAGTCCAGCTGTGGCCTTGCGTAATTGCAGTGGAATCTCTTTTGTCTCGTTCGATCCTCCTCTTGGAACACAAGCTGACAGTGACTTGTTAATTTCTGGCTGTACCTACCTGTTTGCTCGCTGCGATTCATTTGCCAGGACACCCAGCTCCCTCGCAACTAAAAGCAAACATTTCTCACTCTCTGTTGCAGTACTAAAAATATCCTCTTCTTTTGTCTTTTTCCTCCTAACCGCCTTCCAAAGTGTTTGACTTTGCACTTTGCTGCGCCGCATCCCAGCTGTTGAGTTCGTGCTCACTCAATCACTCAACCTGTTTGTGTCCCCCTACCGTACTGTGAATCTTGTCAGTGATGGCGGGGTGGGTGAGGGGAGATAGGGAGGGGGGGGTATGGAGTCTAAGCTTACCAGAAAGCTGGCTGTTGAACGCTAAGGGTGCTAGTGCGCAGGCACCCCAAACTCCCCGTATACAGTGTACCTCATGAACACACCAGCATGGGCATCAATCCTCTCCCACCCCCATGGACATTGTTTCCCCCCCCCCACCACTTCCCCATGATAACTCCCCACCCCACAACCAATTGCTGCCCACTCCCCGCCATTCACGTACCATGATCTCCTACATTTAGAATTGCCGGCAAAGTTTGGGTCCATTACAGTCAGCCCCCTCATCTCAGTGACAAATATAGATAGGAAATAGTTAAGGCCCAAGTCTTGAATCGTGTGGTTCTGGAGATCGTGGCACTGTCAGCCTAGGAATGTCCCTTGTGTTTCTGATTCTGCTTTCTACCCTCAATTTGCATCAGCAAATTATCCCCAATTTCTTGAATCTTCATTTTGCATCACATTCCTCTTGGGCGTCACTTTGTTCATTTGTTTTTTGGCTAGAATTCTCAAGTTTCATGCCCACCCTCTGCCAATCAGAACCCAGAATTTGGCACTCAGCCAAATCTTCATTCATTGCAACGGTTCTGAAGAATCTCAGTCCCGGGAGCCAGGTCGGACAATTTGGCCTTTTTTTTTGAAAAATAGACCCATACACCTTGTCCTGTGTTTCACCAATTTCTCTCATCCCTCGCACAATGGGATTACGTGTACTGCCATCCAACCCTTGGGATCTGTTTCAGAATCTGAGGAATTCTGTGCAATGTGGAGCCGTAATGTGAATATTGCCAGGAGCAGGGTGGGGGTATTGCATGAATGTGGTCGGGTGAGGGCGCGGGCAAGGTGTGGCATAGAGTCTCATTGGGAAATCAGATGTTGAGTGTTAGGGGCATCAGTGTGCAGGTGCCAAATCTCCCAGCATGCACTGGACACGATGATCACAGTTTTGTGGAAAATCTTTCACTATGCCCCCCGTATTAAACCCCACACCCTGAAGCAGAGATGCCCCTTCTCTTTCCTACCAATCGATCTCCCCGCCCCTATCTGGCTGTGCTCCCCAGCACTGCCAGAGTGCCAGGCTGTCAATGCCCAGTACCCTGCCTCAGTGGTCTCAAAGTTCCATCAATGAGGCCATCACATCGAATACCCAGGTCATCTTCGCCAGTGAAGACGTCCCCCAATGAGGTGGGGAAGGCAAGTGAGACTGGGCAATTGTATCCCAGCAATATATCACGGGAGATTGGGCGAACAACCCGATTTTCCACCTCATTCATATTTCCCACCCTGCTGTGTTACTCTCTCCCCTGAGTGCCAAGCTAGGGAGAAAGGGGGAGAGTTTCAGACTCGGTTTATGGGCGATTTTGAAAAAGCAATCTCTGTGCCAGGTTGCAATTCTCAACAGCACAGACTAGGGTGGGTGGAGCCTGAGCTCACCAGGAAGCTGAGCTTCAGGGGTGCTTTTGCGCAGGTGCCCTGATCTCCCAGTGTATTGGGAGATCTCTGCTCCATCACCACCCCATGGATATCAGGGACTATCCCGTCCCCTTCCAACTGTCCCCGTGCCGGTTTACCCACCCCCACCCAGCCCACAGACATCAGGACCTTTCCTATGGATTCAGGACAGATCCCACATACATCGGGACCCCATCATGTCAATCAAACCCTATGCTGGTTTCTCACTCCCTACCTACACCATGAACATCACAATCCCTCCTAGCCCCCACCCTTGCTGATCACTCCCACTGCAGAGCTTGCTCCCCTAGCCGATTGCTTCCCTCTCTTTTCCCCCGCCAGCAGAGCCACCCATAACTACCCCCCCACACATCCCTTCCCCAATGGAGTTCCTTCCCTCCCCATCATAGCTCCACCCATATTCAGGGTCCACCTCCTTGGCACTGCTTCGGAACAGTTATGGTGCCCAGTGAGTGGCGAGCAATGCCAAGGTGCTCAACGGGCACTTTCATGGTGACACTGCCCCAAGGGCACTCCCCTCCCGATCTTCACCCAGAGCATGGCCATCACATCTGGTCTCTGGTGGAGACCGTACTTGACTCTCATCAGGGAATCTCAACCAGCTGGTGCTAGGGCACCACACCTCCCCCCTGCCGCCGCCGCCCCGCTCCCCCACCATACTCACTCACATTTATTCAAATGGTAAAGGTAAGTGAGCCTGCAGGAGAGCATCCGGAACTGCGTAATGACATGTTAACCATGTCATTAATATTTTAATCAGGGTGCAAAGTTGATTTCATTGGCAAAAGATCAGGCATGTCTCTGATTTTTTTTAACCTTCTGTCCAATCATACTACCACACCTCACTGAAAGTTGGATGGGACAAGGCCATAAGTATCATAACAGTGTGAAAACTGGAGCCCTCCACACTGGTCTTTTGGGAGAGTTTGTCACTACAGTCTTCCAAAGTGGTGATCTCGGGGTTCTTTATAAAATAGTGATATAGGGGATTGTTGTGAAGTGGTTATTTAGGGGGGTAGTTGTGATGTGGTGATATGGGGAATATTTATGAAGTGGTAATATGGGGGAGATTTATGAAGTAGTTATGTGGAAAATATTTATAGAGTGGTGACTTGGAGGATATTTATGAAGCGTTGATATGAGTGGTATTTATAAAGTGGTGATATGGGGAGATTTATGAAGTGACATAGGGGATATTTATGAAGTGATGACATGGAGGATATTTATAAAGTGGTGACATGGGGTATTTATGAAGTGATATGGGTGTATTTATGAACTGGTGATATGTGGGGGTATTCATGAAATGGTAACATGGAGGGAGTTATGATGTGACATCAGGGTATTTATGATGTGGTGATATAATGGGGTAATTATGACATGGGGGATATTTATGAAATGATTTATTGCAATTTTCTGGCACTGTCAAATAGTCTTTCTGATGTGGAGATGCCGGTATTGGGCTGAGATAGACACACTAAGAAGTCTGACAACACCAGGTTAAAGACAAATAGGTTTATTTGTAGCAAACAGCACTAGCTTTTGGAACTGGCTGTTATTTTGTTAGGTGACCTGTTGGACTTTAACCCGGTGCTGTGAGACTTCTTACTATAGATAGTTTTTCTGACAGCTTTGTGCTGGTACTGAGAAGGGTGGTAAGGAAGGAGGGAGATTGATGGAGACGGAGCCTAAATACTCCAGGGAATATGGCTTCAAAACGCTTGAGTGCCATTTCAGAGGGCACTCTGATTTGCCGCTAAACAGGGAGACCACCTCCCTCTCCACGGACATTGCCGACCCTTGCCCCCAATCAGCAGTATTATTTATCCTCCCACACTCTAACAGGTTGCACACAACCACCCAGCGCTTCAATGGCTTTCAAATTCAACCCTCCCCCCAACACTCCGGCATGGCCATGGAGCAGAACTGTAATGATTCCCACCAATGTGATGCCTTGCCAGCAGATGGGAAGCATCCTGGAGGCGGAGGTGGGGGGGGGGGTGGGGGGGGGGGGGGGGGGGGGGGAAGCAGCCATGCTGGACTTCCTAATGAAATGAAGATGTGAAAGGGCGTGAAGCTGTTCTTGTCAGTAAAATGGAGCTGAGAAGTTTGCAATTTGATTTGTACTGGGTGCAGATCAGATTTTTGGCCCCTCATGCCAGCATCGCAGTTCGCATCTCTGAAGAACAGGCAAGGCGAGCTGGGATGAGAGGCCAAAAATCTCTTACCTTGGCCCCAATAGAGTCACGCAATTATACGCTGCAGAAGAGGCCCTTCAGCTCATCGAGTCTGCACTGACAAACACCTAACCTCCCACCTGATCCTGTTTATCAGTACTTGACCTTGAATGTTATGACATACCATCCAGGTACTTTAAAGGATGTGAGGAAATCTGCTTTAACCCCTCTCCCCCATCCCAGGCAGCGCATTCCAGACCTTCACACCCTCTGCATAAAAATGTTTTTTACTCACATATTCCCTGAACCTCCTGCACCTTACTTGAATCTATACACAGATAAAACTGAGCTAATTTTGAATCTACTTTATCAAATTACACCGTTTGCATTTCTCTTCTTTCAAATCTCGCATATGAGACCTTGTCAAAGGCTTTGTTAAAATCCACGTAAACTACATTGACTGCACTTCCCTCACCTGCTCACATATTAAATGCTAAAACCTCTGCAGACCAATGATTTTTTTGTAAACTTTATAAAGCTCTTCATTTGATCTAGTGTTACTATCAACTCCCCTTGTCAACCACTGCTTTTGTCTCTTTAAAGGAATGTATAATAAGTGTAAATAAGGTACTAATCCTTTCAGTGTTTGCCATTGCATTTTTACTGTCAACTCTCTCCAGATTTGCCTGAACCAACTTGCTGTTTGACCTCACTGTGAATAGCTTTGAAAATCAAGTTTTGGACTTCGCTAAGTCACTTCCACACCCAATGCAACACTCTACAATAAATAAAAACAGAAAATGCTGGAAACACTCAGCAGGCCACGGCAGCACCTGTGGAGAGAGAAAGGGTCAAAGTTTTAGTCAAAGACTTTACAGCGCTGCTTGCTTGCTAATTACCCACAGTTATCATCGTTCACAAGGTACTCCCCGGACATCAACACTGATTAATTATCCCCCATGTCACTACTAGCTCTGCAAGATCAGCACTCGCTAATTATCCTCTATATATCACCAATCATTAATTAACCCTATATACCATTGGTGAGTAATTAAACTAAAATATTCTCACTTGTTAACTCTCCACCAACCACAATCAAATCCCAAATAGCTGCAAGATATCATTTCATAGCCATCCCATGTATCACTACTTAAAAAATACCCTTATATATCATCACTTCATAAATACCCCTGTATATCACCACTTCTTCAATACCTCCCATATATCACTTCATAAATACCCCTGTATATCACCACTTCCTCAATACCTCCCATATATCACTTCATAAATACCCCTGTATATCACCACTTCCTCAATACCTCCCATATATCACTTCATAAATACCCCATATATAATTTCATGAAAACCCCCATATATCATCAGTCAATAAATACCCCTGTATACCACAACTTCATTAATACCCTGTATATCATCACTTTGTAAAACCCCCCATCTATCACCACTTCATAAATATTCCTGTATATCATTTCATATATACCCCTGTATATCACCAGTTCCTAAAGACCCCCGTATATCACCACTTCATAGATACCCCTGCGTATATCACCACTTCATAGGTACCCCTGCGTATATCACCACTTCATAGCTACTCCTGTATATCACTTTTTAAATATCCACATATGTCATCATTTCATAAATACCCCCGCATGACATCACTTCCTAATCACCTTCGTATATGATCACTTCATAAATACCCCATATATCACTCTGTTACATCTACCCCTACAGATTGTATGGACTTGCCAAACCAGACCTATCACCAAAGCAAATCATACTTGAACCAGATATACCTATACAGACCAATTCAACTAGTCTGTATCTGGACCAGACCGATTTAGTCAGACTGTATCTGGATAGGACCGATTTAGTCAGACTGTATCTGGATCAGACTGGATTAGACCAGAACACTGCATTTGCCTGACAAAGACAGAGTGTCGAAAGCTCACAAATTTACTATCAAATAAATCGGTTGGATTTAAAATTGGTGTTGCTAACTTCTTACTGAGTTCTTACAGACCGGTTTAATCAGACTATATCTGGACCAGACCAGTTCAACAATAGTTTGCCTGTACAGACCAATTCAGTTTAGAACAAAGAAAATTACAGCACAGGAACAGGCCCCTTGCTCCTCCAAGCCTACACTGACCATGCTGCCCAACTTAACTAAAACCCCCTACCCTTCAGGACTCATATCCCTCCATTCCCATCTCATTCACATACTTATTAAGACAACTCTTAAAAGTTACTACTTATCTGCTTCCACTGCTTCCCCCCGTCAACGAGCTCCAGGCACCCACCACTCTGCGTGTAAAAAATTTACCTTGTGCATATCCTTTAAACCTTGCCCCGTGCAGCTTAAACCTATGCCCCCTAGTAATTGACTCTTCCACCTTAGGAAAAAGCTTTTGACTATCCACTCTGTCCCTGCCTCTCATAATCTTGTAGACTTCTATCAGTCTCCTCTCAACCTCTGTCGCTCCAGTGAGAACAAACCAAGTTTCTCCAACCTCTCCTCATAGCTAGTGCCCTCCATTCTAGACAACATCCTGGTCAATCTTTTCTGTAACCTCTCCAAATCTGTGTGGTAGTCTGGCAACCAGGATTGAACACTATTTCCCAAGTGTGCCGTAACTAAGGTTCTATAAAGCTGCAACATGACTTGCCAATTTTTAAACTCAACATCCTGGTCGATGAAGGCAAGCATGGTTTACTTAAACCATGTCTTGTTAAGACTGCTTTCCATGGCCGGTACCTTCTGTCTGCCTCCAGTCTTCAGTCCGTTCTCTCCAGAACCAGAAATTATCTCTCCCCACCCTGGCACATACTGGGCACTCAGCAGTAGGGGTTGCGTTGTTACTGAGTGGCAGCAATGGTGGAGGAATTGTCCCTTTGCCCCCTTTACTTACTCCTCCATGTGTTTTGTTACAGCTGCTATTTTGGATGACCACACTACATGCGGCAGGGGAGAGAGGTTAGCACTGGCGCTCGCTCGAGAAAAAATCAACAGCATCATCGAAGTCCCCGCCAAAGCCCGTGTGGAAGTGGAAATCTTTGAGCTCCAACAGGATAGTCAGTACGAGGCAACAGATATGAGTATGTTCTACACTCACGTAAATGTCTGTGATAAACTACAGCTATGGAACTAGCTCGAAACAGTGTGACTGTCTTCATTTGCATCTTATCGAAATGTCCCTGTTTATGTGTTCTAAACACTCTGTGCATGTCTGTTGGTCATCAATCTGCCAGATGCTAATCAATCTGTGTCTGATTTTAATCAATCTGTCGGTGTCTGATTCTAATTGGTCTGTGCCTCAATCTACTCGGTCTGTGTCTGATTCTGATCACTCTGTGTCTGACTCTGATCACTCTGTGTCTGATTCTGATCACTCTGTGTCTGATTCTAGTCAGACTGTGTCTGATTCTTGTCAGTCAGTGTCTGATTCTTGTCAGTCAGTGTCTGATTCTAATCTATTTGCCTTTGTGTCTGATAATCAGTCTGTGTCTGATACTAATCGGTCTGTATCTGATTCTGATCAGTCTGCATCCAATTCTGATCAGCCTGTGTCCGATTCTAATCAGTCTGCTTCTGATTCTAATTAGTCAACGTCTGTTTCTAATTAGTCTGCTTCTAATTCTCATCAGTTAGTGCCTGATTCTAATCCGTGTGTATCAGATTCTAATCAGTCTGCATCCGATTCTGTTTAGTGTATGTCCGATTATAATCCATTTGGTTCTGTGACTTATTCAAATCATTCCATGTCTGAATTTAATCAATCTCTGTCTGTGTCTTATTCTAATCAGTCTGTCTGATTCTAGTGAATCTGTATCTGGTTCTAGGCAGTCTGTGTCTGATTGTAATCAGTCTACATCTGATTCTAATCAGTCTGCATCTGATTCTGATTAGTCTGTGTCGGATCCTAATTAGTCTGTGTCCGATTTTGATCAGTCTGCGTCCGATTCTGATCAGTCTATGTCCGATTCTAATCAGTTTGCTTCCAATTCTGATCAGTCTGTGTCTGATTCTGATCAGTCTGTGTCTGATTCTGATGAGTATGTGTCTGATTCTGATCAGTCTGTGACTATGTCTGATACTCAGCAGTCTGTATCAGATTCTATGAGTTTATGTTGTGTCCGATTCTAATTCATTTGGTTCTGTGTCTGATTCTAATCATTCCATGTCTGAATTTAATCAATCTCTGTCTGTGTCTGATTCTAATCAGTCTGTGTCTGAATCTAATCAGTCTGCATGTAATTCTCATCAGTCGGTTGCTGATTCTAATCAGTCTGCGTCTGATTCTAATCAGACTGTGGCAGATTCTGATCAATCTCTGTCTGATTCTGATTAGTCTGTGTACAATTCTGATCAGTCTGTGCATGATTCTAATCAATTTTCCTTTGAATCTAATCAATTTTCCTTTGTGTCTAATTGTAAGCTGTGTTTGATTCTAATCAATTTACTTGTGCACCTGATTCTAATCTGTCTGTAGCAGTGTCTGATTCTAATCTGTCTGTGTCTGATACTAATCATATGGTTTCTGATTCTAATCAGTTTGTGTCTGATTCTAATCAGTCTGCATCTGATTTGAATAAGTGTGTGCCTGATTATATTCAGTCTGCGTCTGATTCCAGTTGGTCTGTGTCTGAATCTAATCAACTTGCATCTGTGTCTGATTCTAATCCGTCTGTGCCGTGTCTGATTCTAATCGGTCTGTGTCTGATTGTAATCAGTCTGCATCTGATTGTAATCAGTCTGAGTCCGCTTCTAATCAGTCTGCATCCGATTCTAATCAGTCTGCGTCCGAGTCTGGTCAGTCTGCATCCAATTCTAATCAGTCTGCATCCAATTCTAATCAGTCTGCGTCTGATTCTAATCAGTCTGCATCTGATTCTAATCAGTCTGTGTCTAATTCTCGTCAATCGGTGTCTGATTCTAATCAGTTGTTGTCCTATTCTAATTAGTCTGTCTGATTCTAATCAATCTGTGTCTGATTCTAATCAATCTGTGTCTGATTCTAAACTGTTGGTGTCTGATTCTAAGTTGTTGGTGTCTGATTCTAGTCAATAGGTGTCTGATTCTGATCAGTCGGTGTCTGATTCTTATCACTCTGTGTCTGACTCTGATCAGTCTGTGTCTGATTCTCATCAGTCTGTGTCTGATTCTCATCAGTCTGTGTCTGATTCTCATCAGTCATGTACGATTCTAATCAACTTGCTTCTGAATCTAATCAGTTTGCCTCTGCATCGGATTGTAATCAGTCTATGTTTGACTCTAATCAATTTACCTCTGCATCTGATTCTAATCTGTTTGTGGCTGTGTGTAATTCTAATCTGTCTGTGTCTGATACTAATCATTTGGTGCCTGATTCTAATCAGTCCATGTGTGATTAAAATCAGTCTGTCTCTGATTCTAATCAGTCTGTGTCTGTTACTAATCAGTCTGTGTCTGTTACTAATCAGTCTGTGTCTGATTCTATTTGGGTGTGTGTTTGATTCCAGTCGGTCTGTCTCTGAATTGAATGAATTTGCCTCTGCGTCTAATTCTTATCAGTCTGTGCCTGTGTCTGATTCTAGTCAGTCGGTGTCTGATTCTAGTCAGTTGGTGTCTGATTCTAGCCAGTCTGTGTCTGGTTGTAATCAGTCTGCATTTGATTGTAATCAGTCTGCATCTGACTGTAATCAATCTGTGTCTGATTCTAATCAGTCTGCGTCTCGTTCTAATCAGTCTAAGTCCGGTTTTAATCAATCTGCGTCTGAGTCTAATCAGTCTGCATCTGATTCTGATCAGTCTGCGTCCGATTCTGATTAGTCTGCGTCTGATTCTAATTAATCTATGTCTGATTCTGATCAGTCTGCCTCTGATTCTTATCAGTCTGCTTCTAATTCTCATCAATTGGTGTCTGATTCTAATCCGTGTGTGTCGGATTCTAATTAGTCTGTGTCCGATTCTGATTAGTGTACGTCCGATTCTAATCAGTCTCTATCCGATTATAATCCATTTAGTTCTGCAACTTATTCAAATCATTCCATGTCTGAATTTAGTCAATCTCTGTGTCTGATTCTAATAAGTTGTTGTCCTATTCTAATCAGTCTGTCTGATTCTAGTGAGTCTGTGTCTGGTTCTAGGCAATCTGTGTCTGGTTCTAGTCAGTCTGTGTCTGATTGTAATCAGTCTATGTCCAATTCTGGTTAGTCTGCATCCAATTCTATTCTATCTGCATCTGATTCTAATCAGTTTGCGTCTGATTCTGATCAGTCTGTGTCTGATTCTGAGTATGTGTCTGATTCTGATGAATTTATTCCTGTGCCTGATTTGAATCTGCCTGAAGCTATGTCTGATACTCATCAGTCCGTGTCAGATTCCCGTGAGTCTATGCCTGTGTCCAATTCTAATCAGTCTCTGTCCGATTCTAATCCACTTGGTTCTGTGTCTGATTCTAATCATTTCATGTCTGAATTCAATCACTCTCTGTCTGTGTCTGATCTAACAGTTATTGTCCTAATTCTAATCAGCCTGTCTGATTCTAATCAACCTGTGTCTGATCCTAATCAGTATGTGTCTGATACTCATCAGTCTGTGTCTGAATCAAATCAAGTTGCCTCTGAATCTGATCCTAATCAGTTTGTGTCTGATTCTAGTCAGACTAAGAACAAAGAACAAAGAACAACACAGCACCGGAAACAGGCCCTTCGGCCCAACGAGCCCGCGCCGCCGTCCTAACGCCTTAATGACATATAGGGACCAATTTGTTACCCAATCAGCCTAAGAGCACATTTTTGGGATGTGGGAGGAAACCAGAGCACCCAGAGAAAACCCATGCAACCACAGGGAGAACGCGCAAACTCCCGCAGACACAGGCCCAAATCCATGTGTCTGCACAGCAACAGCGATAGTCCCTGAGCTGTCATGGTGCCCATCAGATGGTCCAGTTTAAGCATACACTAACGACGTGAAGCACTAGGCCACTCCTGAAGCAACATCCAAGAGCAGCTCTCGCACGACCTGCCGCATGCATGCCCTTGTTGGTCAACAAGGTGGACCGAACATCCTGTGGAAACAAATAGGATATTTAAACAGTCCTACTATATCCCTCTATCTGCAGACCGCTCATGTGGCTGTCCAAGAGACCCTTAAACAACCCTAGCGTGCCTGCTCCCACCACCTTACTCGGTAGTGCATTCCACACCCCCACTACCCTTTGTGTGAAAAAATGCCCTCTAATATTCGTCTTATACATAGCCCCCCTCACCCTAAGGCCGTGACCCCTCGTTCTATCCTTTTCTAATGGTGGAAAAAGCTTACCACCATTTACTCTATCTATACCCCTCATAATCTTATGTACCTCTAATAGATCCCCTCTCAGCCGACGTCTTTCAAGGGAAAACAATCCCAGTGCGTTCAATCTTTCCTCGTAAGACAGCCTTTCTATACCAGGCAGCATCCTGGTAAATCTCCTCTGCACTCTCTCCAGGGCCTCCACATCCTTCCGGTAGTAAGGCGACCAGAACTGGACGTAGTACTCCAAGTGAGGCCTAACTAACGTTCTATACACTTGCAACATTAGACTCCCACTCTTGTATTCTATACCTCTTCCTATGAAGGCTAACATACCATACGCTTTCTTTATCACATTCTCCACCTGTACTGACACCTTTAGAGACTTGTGAAACTGCATCCCCAGGTCTCTCTGCATCTCTATACTCCGGATAGTTTTACCTTTTATCCTATAACTCCCTGCTACATTTTTCCGGCCAAAATGCATCACCTCGCATTTATCCGGATTAAATTCCATTTGCCATCTATCTGTCCAATCTACCAGCCTATGTGTGATTCTAGTCAGTCGGTGTCTGATATTAATGAATTTGCCTCTGAATCTAATCAATTTGCCTCTGAATCTAATCATTGTCTCTGTATCTGATTCTAATCAGTCTCTGCCTGTGTCTGATTCTAATCAGTCTGTGTCTGATTCTAATCAGTCTATGTTTGATTCTAATTAATTTGCTTCTGCATCTGTTTCTAATCAGTCTGTGCCTGTGTCTGATTCTAAGCAGTCTGCGTCTGATTCTAATCAATCTGTGTCTGTGCCAGATTCTAAACTGTTGGTGTCCGATCCTAAACTGTTGGTGTATGATTCTAGACAATCAGTGTCTGATTCTTATCATTCGGTGTCTGATTCTAATCAGTCTGCGTCTGTTTCTAATCAGTCTGCGTCTGTTTCTAATCAGTCTGCGTCTGTTTCTAATCAGTCTGCGTCTGATTCTAATCAGTCTGTGTCTGTTTCTAATCAGTTTGCGTCAGATTCTTATCAGCCTACATCTGATTGTAATCAGTCCACATCTGATTCTAATCAGTCTGTCTCTGATTCTAATCAGTCTGCATCTGATTTTAATCAGTCTTTGTCTCATTCTAACCAGTCTGCATCTGATTCTAATCAGTATGTGTCTGATACTCATCAGTCTGTGTTTGAATCTTATTAATTTGCCTCTGAATCTAATCAATTTGTCTGATTCTAATCACTCTGTGTTTGGTTCTAATCAATTTGCCTCTGTGTCTGATTCTAATAAGTCTGCGCCCGATTCTAGTCAGTCTGTGTCTGATTCTAATCAGTCTGAGTCTGATTCTAGTCAGCTTGTGTCTGATTTTGTTCAATTTGTCTCTGTATCTGATTCTAATCAGTCTCTGCCTGTGTTTGATTCTAATCAGTCTGTGTCTGATTCTAATTAATTTGCTTCTGCATCTGTTTCTAATCAGTCTGTGTCTGATACTAATCAGTCTGTGTCTAATTCTAAACTGTTGGTGTCTGATCCTAAACTGTTGATGTCTGATTCTAGTCAGTCGGTGTCTGATTCTGATCAGTCTGCATCTGATTCTAATCAGTCTGCGTTTGATGCTATTCCGTCTGCATCTGATTCTAATCCGTCTTTGTCTGAATCTAGTCAGTCTGAATCTGATTTCGATCAGTTGGTGCCTGATTTCGATCAGTCGGTGCCTGATTTCGATCAGTCGGTGCCTGATTCCGATCAGTCGGTGCCTGATTCCGATCAGTCGGTGCCTGATTCCGATCAGTCGGTGTTCGATTTTGATCAGTCCGCGTCCAATTCTGCTCAGTCCATGTCCGATTCTGTTCAGTCCGTGTCCAATTCTGATCATTCTATGTCTGATTCTGTTCAGTCTGCAGCTTGATAAGTCTGTGTCTGTTTGTAATAAATGCGTGTCCGATTGTAATGAATGTGTGTCCGATTCTAATCCATCTGTGTCGGATTCTAATCCATCTGAGTCCGATTCTAATCAGTCTGTGTCTGATTCTGATTAGTCTGCGTCTGATTCTAATCATTCAGTGTCTGACTCTGATTAGCCTCTGCCTGATGCTGGATCAGTCTGTGTCTGATTCTAGTTAGTCTGTGTCTGATTCTAGTCAGCCTGTGTCTGATTCTGATCAGTCTGCATCCGATTCTAATCAGTTGGTGTCCGATTTTGATCAGTCTGCGTCCAATTCTAATCAGTGTGTGTCTGTTTCTGATCAGTCTGTGCCCGATTCTAATCAGTCTGCATCCGTTTCTAATCAGTCTATGTTCAATTGTAGTCAGTCTGCGTCCGATTCTAATCAGTCTGCATTTGATTCTGATCAGTCTACATCCGTTTCTGATCAGTCTGATTCCAATTCTGATTGGTCTGCATCTGATTCTGATTCTGATCAGTCTGCATCCATTTCTGATCAGTCTGTGACTGCTTCTAGTCAGTCTGTGTCTGATTCTGATCAGGCTTTGTCTGATTCTGAGTAGTCTGTGTTTGATTCGAATCAGTCTGTGTCTAATTTGAATCAGTCTGTCTGGTTTGAATCAAGTCTGATTTGAGTTAGTCAGTGTCTGACTCTAATGAGTCTGCGTCTGATTCTAATCAGTCTGTGTCAGAATGTAATCAGTCTATGTCTGATTCTGATCAGTCTGTGACTGCTTGTAATCAGTCTGTGTCTGAATCTAATCAATCTGTGTCTGATTCTAGTCGGTCTGTCTGATTCTAATCAGTCTGTCTACTACTAAATCAATCTGCATCTGATTCTTATCAATCTGCGTCCAATTCTTATTAGTCTGTGTCTGATTCTCATTAGTCTGTGTCTGATTCAAATCAGTTGGTCTCTGATTCGAATCAGTCTGTGTTGGTGTCCTATTCTAATCAGTCCACACTTGATTCTAACCAGTCTATGTCCGATTCTACTCAGCCTGTGTCCGATTCTACTCAGCCTGTGTCCGATTCTAATCCGTCTGTGTCCGGTTCTAATCAGTCTGTGTCCGGTTCTAATCAGTCTGTGTCCGATTCTAATCAGTCTTATTTTAATCAATCTGTGTCTATGTCTGATTCTCATCAGTCTATGTCTGATTCTCATCAGTCTATGTCTGATTCTAGTCAGTCTATGTCTGATTCTATTCAGGCTGCGTCTGATTCTAATCAGTCAGTATTTGTGCCTGATTCGAATTATTCTGTGTCTGATTCAAATCAGTCTCTGTCCAATTCTGATCAGTCTGCGTCTGATTCTAATCAGTCTCTGTCTGATTCTAATCAGTCTGTTTCTTATTCTAGTCAGTCTGTGTCTGTGATCTTAATCTGCCCGTGTCTCATCCTAATCCACGTGAGTGATCCTAATGCACCCGTGTCTGATTTGAATTATTCTGTGTCTGATCTGAATTGGTCTGTTTCCGATTCTAATCAGTCTGTGTCTGCTTATAATCAGTTTGTGACTGATTCTAATGGGTCTGCGTCTAATTGTAATCGGTCTGCGTCTGATTGTAATCAGTCTGTGTCTGATTCTAATCAGTCTGCATTTGATTTTAATCAGTCTGAGTTTATGTCTGATTCTAATCAGTCTGTGTTTGATTCTAGTCAGTCTGTCTAATTCTAGTCAGTCTATCTGCTTCTAATCAGTTTGCGTCTGATTCTGATCAGTCTGTGTCTGATTCTAATCACTCTGTCTCTATGTCTGATTCTAATCAGTCTGCGTCTGATTTTAATCAGTCTGTCTCTATGTCTGATTCTAATCAGTCTGTGTCTGATTCTAGTCAGTCTGTCTGCTTCTAATCAGTCTTCTTCTGATTCTAATCAGTCTGCGGCTGATTATAATCAGTCTGCATTTGATTATAATCAGTCTGTGTCTTATTCTAATCAATCTGCATCTGATTCTAATCAGTCTGCGTCTGAATCTAGTTCAGTCTGTGTCTGAACCTAATCAGTCTGTGTCTGAACCTAATCAGTCTGTGTCTGAACCTAATCAGTCTGTGTCTGAACCTAATCAGTCTGTGTCTGAACCTAATCAGTCTGTGTCTGAATCTAATCAGTCTGTGTCTGAACCTAATCAGTCTGTGTCTGCTTCTAATCAGTCTGTGTCTGCTTCTAATCAGTCTGTGTCTGCTTCTAATCAGTCTGTGTCTGCTTCTAATCAGTCTGTGTCTAATTGTGATCAGTCTGTGTCCAATTCTGAACAGTCAGTGTCCAATTCTGAACAGTCAGTGTCTGATTCTAATCAGTCAGTGTCTGATTCGAATCAGACTGTGTCGGTGTCCTATTCTATTTAGTCTGTGTCTGTTCCTGGTTAGTGTGTGTCTATGATTCCATGCAATTCACTTTTCCATTGATCTCATTCATTTTCCACTCAGATTCAGACACAGACAGCTTCAAATCAGACACAGACAGCTTCAAATCAGACACAGAGTGATTAGAATCAGACACAGATTGATTAGAATCAGACACAGACTGATTACTATCAGATGCAGACTGATTAGAATCAGACACACAGATTGATTTGAATAAGTCACAGAATAATTCAAAAAAGATAGGTACAGACTGATTACAATCAGACAGACAGATTTGAATCTGACACAGTCTGATGAGAATTAGACACAAACTGATTAGAATCAGATATGGACTGATTAAAATCAGACACAGACTGATCAGAATCAGACACAGGCAGATTAGAATCAGAAGCAGACTGATTAGAATCAGACTCGGAGTGAATAAAATCAGACACAGACGCAGACTAATTAGAATTAGACACAGACTGATTATTATGAAAAGTCTGCTACTGTGCAGAGGGACCTGGGGGTCGGGTCCTTGTGTACGCATCGCAAAAACTCAGTTTGCAGGTGCAGTAGGTGATCAAGAACGCGAATGGAATGTTGGCCTCTAGAGCGAGGGGGATAGAATATAAAAGTAGGAAGGTCTTGCTGTAACTGTTCAGGGCACTGGTGAGGCTGCAACTGGAGTACTGTGTGCGGTTTTGGTCCCCTTATTTGTGAAAGGATATGTCGGCCTTAGAGAGATGCAGAGAAGGTTCACCAGGCTGATACTGGAGATGAGGGGGTTAGCTTATGAGGAGAGAATAAATAGACTGGGTCTGTACTCATTGAAGTTTAGAAGGCTGAGGGGGAATCATATAGAGATTTACAAGATAATGAAGGGGCTAGATAGGGTAGAGGTAGAGAGATACTTTCCACTTTGAAAGAAAAACAGAACTAGAGAGCACAGCCTCAAAATAAGGGTGGGGGGGGCAGTTTAGAACAGAGTTGAGGAGGAACTTCTTCACTCAAAGTGTGGTGAATCTCTGGAATTCTCTGCCCATTGAAGTGGTGGAGGCTGCCTCATTGAATGTTTTTAAGTCACGGATATATAGATTTCTGATAGACAAGGGAATTAAAAGTTATGGGGAGATAGCGGGAAAGTGGAACTGATCCACTTTAGATCAGCCATGATCTTATTGAATGGTGAGGCAGGCTCAAAGGGCTATTCCTGCTCCTATTTCTTATGTTCTTATGATTCTAAACAGTCTGTAACTATCTGATTCAAATCAGTCTGTGTCTCTGATTCGAATCGTGTGTGTCTGATTCAAATCAGTGTGTGATTGATTCGAATCTGTGAGTGTCTGATTTGTCACACTGTCTGTGTGAATCAGTCTCTGTATCTGATTATCAGTCTGTGCCTGATTCGAATCAGTCTCTGTATTGATTCTAATCAGTCAGAGTCTGATTCTAATCAGTCTTTGTGTGTGATTCTAATCAGTCTTTGTGTGTGATTCTAATCAGTCTTTGTGTGTGATTCTAATCAGTCTTTGGTGTGATTCTAATCTGTCTCTGTTCCATATCACTCTGTGTCTGATTGGAATCTGTGTCTGTTTTGAATCAATCTGTGTCTGTCTGATTCTAATCAGTTTGCGTCTTATTCAAATCAGTCTGCGCCTCATTCTAATCAGTCTGTGTCTATCTGATTCTAATCAGTCTTCGTCTGTCTGATTCTAATCAGTCTGTGTCTGATTCTAATCAGTCTGTCTGATTCAAATCTGTCTGTCTGATTGTAATCAGTCTGTACCTGTCTTTTTCAAATTATTCTGTGTCTTATTTGAATCAGTCTGCCTGTCTGATTCTAATCAGTCTGTATGTCTGATTCTAATCAGTCTGCACCTGATTCTGATCAATCTGTGTCTGATTCTAATCTGCCTATGTCTGATTCAAATCCATCTTGTCTGATTCTAATCAGTGTGTATCTGATTCGAATTATTCTGTGTCTGATTTAAATCAGCCTATGTCTCTGATTTAAATCAGCCTATGTCTCTGATTTGAATCAGTGTGTCTCTGATTTGAATCAGGGTGTCTCTGATTTGAATCAGGGTGTCTCTGATTCGAATCAGTGTGTCTCTGATTCGAATCAGTGTGTCTCTGATTCGAATCAGTCTGTGTATCTGATTCTAATCAGTCTGTGCCTGATTCTAATCAGTCTGTGCTTGATTCTAATCAGTCTGTGCTTGATTCTAATCAGTCTGTGCCTGATTCTAATCAGAGTTTGTCTGATTCTAATCAGTCTGTGTCTGATTCAAATTTTTCTGTCTGATTGTAATCAGTCTGTACTTGCCCTTTTCGAATTATTCTGTGTCTTATTCGAATCAGTGTGTGTCTGTGACCACAATTCGGTTACGTTCACCTTAGTGATGGATAGGGATAGGCATGAAGCTGGGGGGCAGTAGTTATAGCTGGGGGAAGGGTAATTATGAGGCCATAAGGAGAGAATTAGGGTGCATAGGTTGGACTAGGAAACTACAGAGACTGGGAACATCTGAAATGTGGAGCTTATTCAAGGAGCAGCTGCTGCGAGCCCTTGATAAGTATGTCCCTGTCAGGCAAGGAGGAAATGGTCGAGTAAGGGAACCTTGGTGTACTAAAAAAGTTAATTCGCTGGTTAAAAGAAAAAGGAGGCTTATGTCAGGATGAGGCTTGAAGGCTCAGTTAGTGCAATGGATAGCTATAGATTAGCCAGGAGGGAGCTAAAGAGTGAGTTGAGGAGAGCTAAGAGGGGACACGAGAAGACTTTGGCTGATAGGATCAAGGAGAATCCTAAAGCTTTCTTTAGATATGTTAAGAATAGAAGATTGGTTAGGGCAAGATTAGGGCCAGTCATAGACAGCAGTGGGAAGTTGTGCGTGGAGCCTGAAGAGATTGGAGAGGCACTGAATAAATATTTCTCTTCGGTATTCACGCAGGGAGATGTAAATGTAGTTGTGGAGAACACTGAGGTACAGGGTTGCAAACTGGAAAGTATTGAAGTAGATAGGGAGGATGTGCTAGATATTCTTGAGGGTTTGAAGTTAGATAAGTCCCCTGGGCCGGACGGGATTTACCCTAGGATTCTCTGGGAGGCAAGAGAGGAGATTGCAGAGCCTCTGGCTCTGATCTTCAGGTCGTCGTTGGTTACGGGTGTGGTTCCGGAGGACTGGAGGATAGCGAATGTGGTCCCATTGTTCAAGAAGGGGAAGAGAGACCTTCCAGGGAATTATAGGCCAGTGAGTCTTACTTCTGTTGTGGGCAAAGTATTGGAGAGAATTATTAGGGATAGGATTTATAGTTATTTAGAGAGAAATGAATTGATTGGGGATAGTCAGCATGGTTTTGTGAAGGGTAGGTCATGCCTTACTAACCTTATTGAGTTTTTTGAAAAAGTGACCAAAGAGGTGGATGGGGGTAAGGCAGTTGATGTGGTATATATGGACTTTAGTAAGGCGTTTGATAAGGTGGCCCATGGAAGGCTTCTGCAGAAAATGCAGATGTATGGGATAGAGGGTGATTTAGCTAATTGGATTAGGAATTGGCTAGCGGATAGAAGACAGAGGGTGGTGGTTGATGGGAGATATTCATCGTGGAGTTCGGTGACAAGTGGTGTACCTCAGGGGTCTGTTTTGGGGCCCCTGCTGTTTGTAATTTTTATAAATGATCTGGATGAGGGTATTGAGGGATGGATTAGTAAATTTGCAGATGACACTAAAGTCGGTGGAGTGGTAGATAGTGAAGAGGGGTGTTATAGTTTGCAGAGTGACTTGGACAAGTTGCAGAGCTGGGCTGAGAGGTGGCAAATGGAGTTTAATGTGGAAAAGTGTGAGGTAATGCACTTTGGCAGGAATAATAAATGTGTAGAGTATAGGGCTAATGGTAGGGTTCTTAATAGTGTTGAGGAACAGAAGGATCTTGGTGTATGTGTCAATAGATCCCTGAAAGTAGGCAGTCAAGTGGATAAAGTTGTTAAGAAGGCATATGGAGTCTTAGCTTTTATTGGTAGGGGGATTGAATTTAGGAGCCGCAGCATCATGTTGCAACTGTATAAAACTCTAGTGCGGCCGCACTTGGAGTATTGTGTGCAGTTCTGGTCCCCACATTATAAGAAAGATGTGGAGGCATTGGAGAGGGTACAGAGGAGGTTTACCAGGATGTTGCCTGGTATGGAGGGCAGGTCTTATGAAGAGAGGCTGAGGGATTTGAGGTTGTTTTCGTTAGAAAGGAGGCGGCTAAGAGGGGACCTAATCGAAACATATAAGATGATTAGAGTTTTAGATAGGGTGGACAGTGATAGCCTTTTTCCTAGGATGGAGAAAGCTAGCACGAGGGGACACAGCTTTTAATTAAGGGGTGATAGTTATAGGACGGATATCAGAGGTAGGTTCTTTACCCAAAGGGTGGTTCGGGAGTGGAATGCCCTGCCTGCAGCAGTTGTAGATGCGCCAAGTTTGGTGGCGTTTAAGAGGTTAGTTGATAAGTATATGGAAGAGAAGGGAATGGTTTAGTTTGGAGGGGCATTGCTTTTTATATTGGTCGGTGCAACATCGAAGGCCGAAGAGCCTGTTCTGTGCTGTAATGTTCTATGTTCTGTGGTTTAGTTTGGAGGGTCATTGCTTTTTTCATAATTGGTCGGCGCAACATCGAAGGCCGAAGGGCCTGTTCTGCACTGTAATGTTCTATGTTCTATGTTCTATACTAATCAGTCTGTCTGATTCTAATCAGTCTTTGTGTGTGATTCTAACCAGTCTGTGTTTGTATGATTTTAATCAGTCTGTGTCTGAATCTAAGCAATCTGTGTCTGTCTGTGATTCTAGTTAGAGTATCTGATTCTAACCAGTCTGTGTCTGAATCTAACCAGTCTGTGTCTGATTCTAATTCTGATAATTCTGTGTTTGATTCTAATCAGTCTCTGTCTGATTCTAACCCGTCTGTGTCTGATTCTAATCAGTCTGTATCTTATTCTAATCACTCTGCGTCTGATTCTAATTGGTCTGTCTGATTCTAATCAACTTGTATCGGTGTCTGATTCTAATCAGGCGATGTTTGATTCTAATCTGTCTGTGTCCGATCCTAATGGGGCTGTGTCTGATTTTAATCCGTCTGCGTCTGATTCTAATCAGCCTTTGTCTGTTCCTAATCCGTCTGTGTCAGATTCTGATAATTCTGTGTCTGATTTTAATTAGTCTGTGTCTGTATCTAATCGGTCTGTATCTATGTCTGATTCTAATCAGACTGTGTCAGTGTGATTCTTAGCAGTCTATATCTGTATTTGATTCTAATCATTCTGTGTCTTGTCTGATTCTGATCAATCTGCGTCTGTGCCTGATTCTGATACATTTGATTCTTTGTCTGATTCTAATGAATCTGTCTGTTTCTGAATCTAATCAGTCTGTGTGAGTGTCTGGTTCTAACTAATCTGTGTGAGTGTCTGGTTCTAACTAATCTGTGTGAGTGTCTGGTTCTAACTAATCTGTGTCTGATTGTAATCAGTCTGTGTCCGATTCTGATCAGTCTGTGTCTGTGCCAGATTCTAACCAGTCTATGTGTTTGATTCTAATCAATTTGTGTATGTGTCCAATTCTAATCAATTTGCATCTGATTCTAATCAGCCTCTGATCAGTCTGTGTCTGATTCTAATCAATTTGCGTCTATATCTGATTCTAATCAATTTGTTTCTTTGTCTGATTCTAATCAGTCTGTGTCTGTGTCTGAGTCAGATTAGTCTGTGTCTGTATCTAATTCTAATCATTTTGTGTCTGATTCTAATGTGTCTGTGTCTGTATCTAATTCTAATCAGTCTTTATCTGATTCTAATCCTTCTTGTCAAATTCTATTCTGTGTCTGATTCTAATTAGTATGTGCATCTGATTCTACTCAGTCTGTGTTAATTCTAATCAGTCTGTACCTGTCTGATTCTAATCAACCTGTGACTGTGTCAGATTCTAATCAGTCTGTGTCTGATTCAAATCAGTCTGTGCCTGATTTTTATCAATCCAGGTCTGATTCTAATCAATCTGTTCTGATTCGCAATAATCTTTGTCTGATTCTAAACAGTCTGTGTCTTTGTCAGATTCTAATCAGTCTCTAATTCAAATTGTCTAATTCTATTCTGTGATTTGAATCAGTTTGTGTGTCTGTGTATCTGATTCGAATCAGTGTGTGTCTGATTCTAGTTGGTATGTGCATCTGATTCTACTCAGTCTGTGTCTGATTCTAATCAGTTTGTACCTGTCTGATTCTAGTCAGTCTGTGACTGGGTCAGATTCTTATCAATCTGTGTCTCTGTCTGATTCTGTCAATCAGTGTCTAATTCTAATCTGTTTGTGTCAGATTCTAATCATTCTGTCTAATTCTAATGAGTCTGTGTCTGATTTTTATCAATCTGGATCTGATTCTCATCAGTCTGTGTCTGTGTCAGATTCTAATCAATCTGTATCTAATTCATATCAGTCTGTGCCTGATTTTTATCAACCCGGGTTTGATTCTAATCAATCTGTCCTAATTCTAATACATCTTTGTCTGATTCTAAACAGTCTGTGACTTTGTCAGATTCTAATCAGTCTCTTATCTAATTCGAATCAGTGTATGTCTGATTCTATTCAGTCTGTGTCTTGTCTGATTCAATCAATTTGTTTCTGTGTCTGGCCCTAATCAGGTTGTGTCTGTCTGATTCTAATTAGTCTGTGACTGGGTCTGATTCTCATCATTTTGCATCTGTGTCTGATTCAATCAGTTAGTGTCTATTTCTAATCAGTCTGTGTCTGATTTTATTAGTCTGTATCTTATTTTCATCAAGTTGCATCTGATTTTGAGCAGTCTGTGCATGCGCCTGAGTTGAATCAGTCTGTGTCTGATTCTAATCAGTCTATGTCTGATTCTGATCAATCTGTGTTGGTCAGTCTGTGCCTGTATCTAATTCAAATCGGTCTGTCTGATTCTAATCAGTCTGTGTCTGAGTTGAATCAGTCTATGTCTGATTCTAATCAGTCTGAATCTAATTCTGATCAGTCTATTTCTGATTCTAATCAGTCTGTGTCTGCTTCTAATCACTCTGTGGCTGGGTCTTATTCTCATCAATCTCCGTCTGTGTCTGATTCAGTCAGTCTGTGACTAATTCTAATTGTTCTGTATCTGATTCTAATCGTTCTGTGCCTGATTCTTATCATTCTGTTTCTGGTTCTGATTTTTTTTTTCTGATTCTATTCAGTCTGTGTCTGTGTCTGATTCTGATCAGTCTGTGTCTGTGTCTGAGTCGAATCAGTCTGTGTCTGTATCTAATTCTAATCAGTCTGTGTCTGATTCTAATCAGTCTGTGTATGATTCTCATCAATTTATGGCTGTGCTTGCTACTAATCAATCTGTATCCATGTTGCATCCAAATCAGTCTGTGTCTGTGTCTGATTCTTATCAGTCTGTGCCTGATTCTAATCTGTCTGTGTCAGAATCTGATCAGTCAGGTTATGACCATAATCAGTTTGTATTTGTATCTGCTTCTAATTAGTCTGTGGCTGGGTCTAATTCTAATCAATCTGCGTCTATGTCTGATTCAAATAGTCTGTGCCTAATTCTAATCTTTCTCCGACTGATTCTAATCATTTTGTGTCTGTGTCAAGTCAGTCCGTGTCTGATTCGAATCAGTCTGTGTCTGCGTCTGATTCTAATCAGTCTGATTTTCATTATTCTTGACAGTTCTTAATGATTTTTATCAATACCTCAAACTCCCCCCCCCCCCCCCCCCCCCCCCCCCCACCGTCCCCCCCCGTCCCCAGCATCCTCTCCTCTATGCCTCTTTCCTTCCTTCCTTCTCTGTTATGTGCACTTTATCTGCAGGGATATTTAGACTTCTCTCTGCCATCTTTCTGAACCAGTTCTCTGATGTCGTCCTAACATATAACCTGCAGCCACACTCATTCTTTAACTCACACCGGATTCAAGGGTCTTTGCTTTGAAGTTATTTTCTAACTGATTTTATTTCTATATTGCCTTTTGGTCTGATCCCACCCAGTGCTGTACAATTTCTAATGTTAACTCTACCTTCCTTTCTCCGTCCATTCTATACCTTTGCTTTTTTTTCCTCCCATCTGTTGGTTCTCATTCTCCAGCCAAATTTAAATTTCAAACCCTTTACTATGTTATAATGGCCCTCAGTCGGTCCCAGCTCTGTTGATGTGGAAATCATCCAATCATAAGTCCCATTACCTCCCCGCTGCACCCCAGGACTAACCCTAATGTCTAAGGGGTCTAAAGCATTCCCTCCAGCCCTCTCACCAGCCCTGCATGCACCCCACCCCTCCACCCATACTATCCTATTTTGAGGCTCGTATCAGAGTATTATCTGACAGCTTTCTTTCTCACTTGTTAAGTGCTGCCTATAGATCTCTCAGACGCCTTTCTTCCTTTGCCTGTGCAAGATTCATGAATTATCGGAAATAGGGGCAAAGGAAGGCCATTTGCTTCTTCTTGCCTACTTTGCCATTCCCTATGATCATGGCTGAACCTCTCTCTCAATACCGTACTCCCTTCCGCGCTCTCCCCATAGCTATGGGGGAGAATCATCCTTTTAGATGCTAGAAATCTAATTCTTTCCTCCTTAAATATACTCAGCCATTTCTGTGGTAGAGAATTCCACACATTCAGCACCATCTGAGTGAAGATATTTCTCCTCACCTCAATCCCTATATCCTGAGTCTGTGATCCCTAGTTTGAGATAGTCCTAGCCTACGGAAACAACATCCCTGCATCAAATCTGTCCAGCCCTGGTGGAGTTTTATATGTTCCAATTAGATCCCCTCTTGTTCTTCTAAATTCCCATGAATACAGGCCCATTCCACCCAATCCCATCTGACAGTTCTGCCATCCCACTAGTCAATTTGGTGAACAGTCACTGCATTCCTTGTATGGTGATAAAATCATTTCTCAGATAAGAAGACTAATACTGAACACAATAACCCAGGTGTGATCTTACCAAGGCCCAATACAGCTGCAATAAAACATTCTTTGATTTGATTTATTATTAGTATACAGCAAAAAGTATTGTTTCTCCCTCTACGGACAAAGTATAGCATTCATAGAGAAGGGAACAAGAGAGTGTAGAATGTAGTATGATACCCATAACTAGAGCGTAGAGAAACTTAAAGCAAGATATGTCCATTCAAAAGTCTGATGGCAGACTTCCTCTGGCTCCTACAGCACCCTCCCATCTCTGTAATCTCCTCCAGCCCCTACAGCCCTCCCTATCTCTGTAATCGTTTCCAGTCCCCACAGTCCTCCCTATCTCTGTAACCTCCTCCAGCTTCTATAACCTCCCATCTCTGTAACCTCCTCCAGCTTTTACTGCCTTCCCTACCTCTGTAATCTCCACCAGCCTCAACAACCCTCTCTATCTCTGTAATCTCCACCAGCCCTACAACCCTCCGTATTTCTGTAACCTCTTCCAGTCCCTACAATCCTCCCTATCTCTGTAAACTCCTCCAGCTTTTACTACCTTCCCTATCTCTGTAATCTCCACCAGCCTCTACAACACTCCCTATCTCTGTAACTGTTTCCAGCCCCTACATCTCTCCCTGTCTCTGTAATCTCCTCCAGCCCCTACATCCCTCCCTACCTCTGTAACCTCCTCCAGTCCCTACAATCCTCCCTATCTCTGTGACCTCCTCCAGTCCCTACAATCCTCCCTATCTCTGTAACCTTCTCCAGCCTCTATAATCCTCCTTATCTCTGTATCTCCTCCAGCCCCTACATCCCTCCCTATCTCTGTAACCTCCTCCAGCCCCAACAATCCTCCCTATCTCTGTAACCTTCTCCAACCTCTATAATCCTTCTTATCTCTAATTTCCTCTGGCCCCTACAACTCTCCCTATCTCTGTAAATTCCTCTGGTCCCTACCACCGCCTCTATCACTGTAACCTTCTCCAGCCCCTACATCCCTCCCTATCTCTGTAACCTCCTATAGCCTGCGGAGATCTCTGCACTCCTCTAATTCCAGCCTCTTGAGCATCCCCTGATTCCCATCGCACCACCATTGATGACCATACCTTCAGCTGTTTGTGGATTATGGAATTCCTTCCCTAAACTTTTCCGCCACATCATCTTCCTCCACTTTAACGGTTTTCCTTAAACCCTTTGTCCAACCTCATGTTCAGCTGCTCTGATATCTCTGATGTGTTTTTGTGTTAAACTTTGATAGGTTCTACACCTCTGAAGTATCGTAGGATGTTTCACTTTGTTAAAGGCAATGTATGTGTATAAATTCAAGGTGGATTTGTTGTTATTCAACAACACTGGACTGATCATATATGAGAACTCGTTATCATCTTCACTTTTATCATCCTCACCCTCACAGGATTCCTCTCCATCTGATTACCTTCTTTTACAGTGTGCCAGATTCTTCCCAAAGGCGTGGCGGCCATCTTGGGCCCATCATCAAGTCCAGCGTCCGGATCATTCATCAGTCACATCTGTGGAGAGAAAGAGGTAAAGGGAAAACATTCGGCAAGGTCGGGGTAGGAGATGGCTGGATTGTGAGCAAAAAGCATGTGAAACGGATGTAGGAATGGTGCCTGGAGGGGAGGACCAATCCCCAGGCAGGGAGACAGGGCAACGCCCCCGCAAGTGGGAGGGGAGGGCCGCCCCGCAGACAGGAGGGGAGGGCCGCCCCGCGAACGGGAGGGGAGGGCCGCCCCGCGCACGGGGAGGGGAGGGCCGCCCCGCGCACGGGGAGGGGAGGGCCGCCCCGCGCACGGGGAGGGGAGGGCCGCCCCGCGCACGGGGAGGGGAGGGCCGCCCCGCGCACGGGGAGGGGAGGGCCGCCCCGCGCACGGGGAGGGGAGGGCCGCCCCGCGCACGGGGAGGGGAGGGCCGCCCCGCGCACGGGGAGGGGAGGGCCGCCCCGCAGATGGGAGGGGAGGGCCACTCTGTAGACGGGAAGGGAGGGCCGCTCAGCAAACAGGAGGGGGAGGCCACCCCACGAAAGTGAGGGGAGGGCCGCACCCCTAGGATGGAGGGGACAGCTGGCTCATCCCTTCTGGGCGGAGGGAAGAGCCCTCCCACACACCGTCCCACCAGGCAGGAGAGGAGGGCCGGCCCACCTCATCATCCTGCTCGGGTCAGGGCAGCTCACCCCCCACCTTTGACCCCACTGTCAACCCTGGGCCGGAGGGGACGGCCACAACCCCGCACCCTCTGGGGGTGGAAGGGGGCGGCCCTACTGCCTTGAGTAGGAGGGAGCGGGTCACCCACCTCTCCTTGGGCACGATGGGGTTTGACCACCATCTCTCCTCCCCCTCCCAGGTGGGAGGGGGTCTGTTGAACAGGGTGTGGAGAGTGGTTCTGGGTGGGACAAGGTCTGGGCAGGATGGAGATATTTCTGGGACAGAGCAAGGGTGAGGAGCAGCTTCTGGGAGAGGGTGAGGAAGAATTTTAAGCATGTGAGAATTTGGATGTATTTGAAGTGATAAATCTGGGTGAATCAAGTATTGGTGTGATGGTTAAGTTTCAGATGAAGTTCTGTCCCAAGGTTGGGGTGAGTTTAAGGTCGAGTGTTTGGATGAAAGCTTGGTACTGACTCCAATCTTTCTTTCTCTCCTGTGTAGATTCCTCACATTAAGGTTGGCCCTGAGGAAACACCAAAATTACAGTACCTGAGATTTGCCTCTATCAGCCTTTACCCAAGTAATGAAGACATTAGTCTGGCTGTGGGAAGTATTCTAAAGTTCTCCAACTGTCCCTCCAGCAGCCTTGTCTGTGCAAAAGCTGAATGTAAGGACACAGTTTTGTTTGCAGCGTACGGTCACTCAGTGTGGGCTAAAATCAGATATATCTCTAATCTGTCTCATCTACACTTACTCAGCGATTTCCATTTCAGGAACTCTGCCTGTTTCTCCAATCATTTTCTCTCTCCATTCTCACAAAACCTCTCTCTCCCTAAAACAGCAAATTTGCAGCCATCAGTCTTCCTGGCAACTCTTCTACTGCCCACGCATTCTGCGCTCTTGAGCACAAAATGCGTGGGTGGCAAGGTAGCACGGTGGTTAGCACTGCTGCCTCACAGCGTCAGGGACCCGGGTTCGATTCCAGCTTGGGTCACTCTCTGTGTGGAGTCTGCATGTTCTCCCCAAGTCTGTGTGAATTCCCTCCGGGTGCTGCAGTTTCCATATTCCAAAGATGTGTGGGTTAGGTGGATTGGCCCTGCCAAATTGACCCTAGTGTCAGGGGGACGAGCTAGGGTAAATGCATGGGGTTATGGGGATAGGGCCAGGTTTGTGGTTGGTACAGACTCGATGAACCAAATGGCGCTGTAGAACTCTATGATTCTATCCTATCTCTGATCCCATCCACTTGCCTTTTGCCTCCACCCGTCTCTGTCTCACCCTGAAATAAACCATTACAATTTGCATTAGGAGTAGGCCCTTTGGATCTGCTCTGCCATTCGCTAAGATCATGGCTGGTCTGATCGTGGCTTGAACCCCACATTCCTCACACATCGTCCCGATAACTTCTAACACCTATACAGTCAAGAATCTAACCGCCTCAGCCTTAAACGTACTTCCCAGTCTCCGCTCTCTCTGGGTAAGAAAGCTCCACAGATTCACAACCCTCTCAAAGAAAAATATCCCCCTCATTTCCACCCCAACCTTCCCCTTATTTCAAACTTGTTTTAGTCTGGATGTTTAATCTCTGTCACAAGTGGACCATCCTCTTAGCACCCACCATGTCTCATCCCCTCAGGATGCCCCATGTTTCATAACATGGATTACAAGCCTGTCATAGAATCCCTACACTGCAGAATGAGGTCATTTGGCCTGCACCAACACCAACCCCATCCAGGTCATATCCCCACGATGAGAACCCACCCATTTACTCTACTAATCCCTCTAACCTGCTCATGGACTCTGAGGGGAATTTAACACGGCTAATCTACCTAACTGGCACATCATTGAACTGTGGGAGGAATCCAGAGCACCCTGAGGAAAGCCACACAGAGATGGGGAGAATGTGCAAACTCCACACAGAGATTTACCCAAGGCTGGAATTAAACCCAGGTCCCTGGCGCTGTGAGGCATCAGTGCAAACCACTGTGCTACTACTCAATCCACTATCCAAACTATCCTTTGATTTGTTATTGTCATATGTATTAGTACACAGTGAAAAGTATTGTTTCTTGCATGCCATACAAAACATATGGTTCATAGAAAAGGAAAAGGGAGAGTGCAGAATGTAGTGCTACAGTCATAGCTAGGGTATAGTGAAAGATCAACTTAATAGAACAAAGAACAACACAGCACGGAAAACAGGCCCTTTGGCCCAACGAGCCTGCGCCGCCATCCTAACGTCTTAATGACATATAGAGACCAATATAGGGACAATTTGTTACCCAATCAGCCTAAGAGCACATTTTTGGGATGTGGGAGGAAACCGGAGCACCCGGAGAAAACACACGCAACCACGGGGAGAATGCGCAAACTCCCACAGACACAGGCCCAAATCCATGTGTCTGCACAGCAACAGCGATAGTCTCTGAGCTGTCATGTTGCCCATATGATGGTCCAGTTTAAGCATACACTAACGACATGAAGCACTAGGCCACTCCTGAAGTAACATCCAAGAGCAGCCCTCGCACGACCTGCCGAATGCACGCGCCTTGTTGGTCAACAAGGTGGACCGAATAGCCTGTGGAAACAAATAATAAAGTATTTAAACAGTCCTCCTATATCCCTCTATCTGCAAACTGCTTATGTGGCTGTCCAAGAGACCCTTAAACAACCCTAGTGTGCCTGCTCCCACCACCTTACTCGGTAGTGCATTCCACACCCCCACTACCCTTTGTGTGAAAAACTGCCCTCTAATATTCGTCTTATACATAGCCCCCCTCACCCTAAGGCCATGACCCCTCATCCTATCCATTTCTGAAGGTGGAAAAAGTTTACCAACATTTACTCTATCTATACCCCTTATAATCTTATACACCTCTATTAGATCCCCTCTAAGCCGACGTCTTTCAAGGGAAACAACCCCAGTCTATTCAATCGTTCCTCATAAGACAGTCCTTCCATACCAGGCAGCATCCTGGTAAACCTCCTCTGCACTCTCTCCAAGGACTCCACATCCTTCCGATAGTACGGTGACCAGAACTGGACGCAGTATTCCAAGTGAGGCCTAACCAACGTTCTATACACTTGTAACATCAGACTCCTACTCTTGTATTCTATACCCTTTCCTATGAAGGCTAACATACCATACGCTTTCTTTATCACTTTCTCCACTTGTACTGACACCTTCAGAGACTTGTGAACCTGCACCCCCAGGTCTCTCTGCGTCTCTATACTCCGGATAGTTTTACCTTTTATCCTATAACTCCCCTCTACATTATTCCGGCCAAAATGCATCACCTCGCATTTATCCGGATTAAATTCCATTTGCCATCTATCTTCCCAATCTACCAGCCTATCAATGTCCTGTTGTATTGCCTGGCACTGCTCCTCAGTCCCCGCCAATCCAAGTATCTTAGTGTCATCAGCAAATTTGCTGATCACACCACCTACCCCCTCTTCCAAGGCATTTATATAAATCACAAATAGAAGAGGTGCTAGTACTGAGCCCTGTGGCACACCACTAGTGACTGACCTCCAGTTGGAAAAAGAGCCTTCCACTAATACCCGCTGTCTCCTCCTCCCAAGCCAGTTCTCAACCCATCTACATACCTGGCCCTGTATCCCATGTGCCTTCACCTTTTTTATCAGCCTACCAAGGGGAACCTTGTCAAACGCCTTACTGAAATCCATGTAGACGACATCAACGGTTTGTCCTTCATCAACCGTTTTTGTCACCTCTTCAAAAAATTCCACTAGATTCGTAAGGCACGATCTCCCCTTAACGAAGCCATGCTGTGTATCCCTGATCAGATCGCAGCGCTCCAGATGCTCATACATCCTGTCCCTGAGGATCCTCCCCATTAGCTTACCTATAACTGAAGTCAAGCTCACCGGCCTATAGTTCCCTGGGTTATCCCTCTGACCCTTTTTAAACAACGGTACTGCATTTGCAATCCTCCAGTCCTCTGGGACCTCACCTGTGTCCAAAGAAGAGACAAAGATTTGCGTCAGAGGCCCAGCAATGTCATCTCTCACCTCCCTTAGCAGCCTGGGATAAATACCATCAGGCCCTGGGGCTTTATAAGTCTTTATGCTACCTAAAAGCCCCAACACTTCTTCCCTCGTAATGATTATTTCCTTTAACGGGTCCTCAAAATCCTCAAAGCTGGCATCAGACATCAGGCCCCTCTCCTGCGTGAATACTGATGCAAAGTATTCATTTAGGATCTCCCCCATTCTCTCAGGCTCTAAGCATAGTTCCCCTCCTCTGTCCTTGAGAGGTCCAATCTTCCCCCTAACCATCCTTTATGCTCCTTACATAGGAGTAAAATGCCTTAGGATTTTCCTTAATCCTACCTGCCAAAGCCATTTCGTGGCCCCTTTTTGCCTTTCTGACACACCTTTTAAGATCCCGTCTACACTCTCTATATTTTTCATGCGCTGCCTCTGTCCCCAATTGCCTGGATCTAATGTACACCTCCCGCTTCTTCCTGACCAAGTCCTGAACATCCCTAGTAACCCACGGTTCTCTAATCCTACCCTTCCCATCCTTCCTCCTTACGGCACGTGTCTTTCCTGCAAAAATTTTAGTTTTCTCTTGAAAGACTCCCACATGTGCAGCGTCGACCTACCCTCGAACAGCTTATCCCAGTCGGTATCCCTAAGATCCTGACTAATCTGGCTATATCTAGCCCTCCCCCAGTTTAACACCCTCCCCTTAGGGCAGGCTTCATCTTTTTCCATTAATACCCTAAAGCAGGCAGAGTTGTGGTCACTATTAGACACATGCTCTCCTACTACAACGTCAACCACCTGCCCTGGCTCATTCCCCAGAACCAGATCCAGTATAGCCCCCTCTCTAGTAGGGCTATCCACATACTGCTCCAAGGACCCTTCTAAAACACACTGTACAAATTCCTCCCGTCCGCACCTTCCGCTCTCGGCACCTTCCAATCTACCCCAGGGAAATTGAAATCTCCCATTACAACTACCCTATTCTTCCTACACTTATCTAAAATTTCCTTACATATCCCTTCTTCCACGGCACGCAGACTGTTGGGCGGTCTGTAGTACACACCCAACATAGTAACCTCTCCCTTCCTATTCCTCAACTCCACCCATAGCGACTCAATTCCTAACTCATGCGAGGTAAGTCCATTCAAAATCTGATGGCAGCAGGGAAGAAGTGTTCTTCTGTCAGTTAGTATGTGATCTCAGACTTTTGTATCATTTTCCTGACAGAAGAAAATGGAAGAGAGAGCTCCAGGTTGTGTAGGGGGTCCTTAATTATGCTGCCTGCTTTGCCGAAGTGTAGCCAGAGTCAATGGATGGGAGGCTGGTTTGAATCATAGAACCCTACAGTACAGTACAGAAAGAGGCCCTTCGGCCCATCGAATCTGCACCAAACACAATCCCACCAAAGCCCTACCCCCATATCTCTACGTATTTTACCCTCTAATCCCTCTAACCTAAGCATCTCAGGACACTAAGTGGCAATTTTTTTAGCATGGCCAATCAACCTAACCCGCACATCTTTCAGCTATGGGAGGAAACCAGAGTACCTGGAGGAAACCCACACAGACATGAGGAGAATGTGCAAACTCCACACAGACAGTGACCCAAGCTGGGAATCGAAGCCAGACCTCTGGAGTTGTGAAGCAGCAGTCCTAACCACTGTGTTACTGTGCTGCCCGGCACAGTAGCACAGGGCGTGATGGATTAGGCTACATTCACTTACGGTTTCTTGTGGTCTTGGGCAGAGCAGGAGCAATACCAAGCTGTGATACAACCAGGAAGAATGCTTTCTATGGTGCATCAGTAAAAGCTGGTGAGAGTCGTAGCAGACATGCCAGATTTTCTTAGTCCTTTCTTTAGTCTTAGTCTTCCTTGCCTTTGTAAGTTAATCCCACTCACCCCAGGAATCAATCATGTGAATTTTCTCAGAATTGAACTCAGCTCTGTCTCTCGAGCTTCCTTTGGTGGTTATCGATTAGTCCAGCCGTTTGCTGGGAAGTTCCTGTGGTGATGTGGAGATGTCAGCGTTGGACTGGGATAGACACAGTAAGAAGTCTTACAACACCAGGTTAAAGTCCAACAGGTTTATTTGGTAGCAAACGCCACTAGCTTTCGGAGCACTTGCTGCTCCTTTGTCAGGTGGGTGGGAGATCTTTTCACAAAAAGAGCATATAAATGCACAAATTCAATTTACAGAATAATGATTGAAATGCGATCTTTACACTAATCAAGTCTTAAATATACAGACAATGTAAGTGGAGAGAGAGTTAAGCACAAGTTAAAGAGATGTGTATTGTCTCCAGATTTAGTGAGATTTTGCAAGTCTAGGCAAGTCACGAGGGTTACAGATAGTGTGACATGAACCCAAGATCCCGGGTGATGCTGTCCTCATGTGTGCAGAACCTGGCTATCAGCCTTTGCTCTGCGACTTTGCACTGTTGTGTGCCATGAAGGCTGCACAGTGGATAGTGCTCTGCCTCTGAACCTCAGACTGAGGGATCGAGTCCCAGTCTGCCACTTGAGGGTCAGGGAAGGTCTGATCAAACAGACTGATTCTGCTGGAATGCTGGAAATTCGAAGCAGGTCAGGCCAGCATGAACAGAGTTAACATTTCCGTCAAGATGATGTTTTATCAGAGCCCGTGTCTCATTCACTGTCACTGCTCTTCCAGGAACGCGGACATGAAACAAGTTCTTCCCTTCCTTCCCTTTGTCTCTTTGATCTTGTTCAATTCTGGGAATCCCTCAGGCTCTCTCTTCAATTCTGTCTTCTATGTTGTGCTTTTATAATGATATAATATCTTGAACTTATTTACTGTACAACACACAATGCGCCAGTCGTTCACAGTGCCAGTCCCTGCCCAGGGTACCACTCTATGCACAGTGTTCTAGTCTATATTGGTTTTGATGAAGTGGTTTGATCTTTGCCCATTCTGTTGCTAATTCTACGAGTTACTGCACCTTGTTTTTGGGTGGAAATATGCATGAATATTTCTGTCTCTATTGCCTTTCCTATCTAGGCTTGCTTCGCCTTGAAGAGTTAGTGCGGCAATTCCTCATTTCCAAGGAGTCGCTCTCAATACGAATGCTGGACCATTCCAATGACCCCACCCCACTATTGAAGGAAATCCGCGATGATAAGATCTCCACCATCATCATCGATGCCAACGCTTCAGTGTCCTATCTCATTCTGAAAAAGGTTACGTGTGGGTGGCGGGTGTCCTGTTACATTGGGACAACATGTGAAGTGACTAGCTTTCCAGGATTAGGGGTTTATTAACTGTCCCCGGTAAGGGAAAGAAATTAATTCATTCTAGACTTGGCGCCTTTGGAGAAAGCTCTATTTTCCCACAATTTTCAATGTGTAGGGACCCAGTTCAGACTGAAGAATGAGGTGGAAGCCAGGAATATTGGTTAGAGGAGGAGCGAGAGATGGAGAGGGGGAGCGAGAGATGGAGAGGAGGAGCGAGAGATGGAGGGGGAGCAGGGACAGAGAGAGGAGGGAAGAGAGAGAGAAATAGTCACACAGGAAGAAAGAGGGAGAAAAACACACACACATGCACACACACACACACGCATACACAGACACACAGATAGAAAGACTGCTAGAGATCGACAGAGAGTGGGTGATGGGAAGTTCTCTTCACAAGAGTTGTGCGATTTTGTCATTTGATTCCTGTCAGCAGTTCTAGGCTTTTGTCATTTGATTCCTGTCAGCAGTTCCAGAGGTCAGTATTTTCACCAGAGGTGAAAATACTGCACCTGACATCTCCGTATTGGAGACGTGGAATAGTGGTATTATCACAGGATCAGTAACGCAGAGGCCTAGATTTAATGTTCTCGGGGTGGAGAGAGGGACAGGAGTTCAAATCCCATCACGGCAGTAAATTCAATTAATAGATGTGGAATTGAAAAGCTAGTCTGAGTGATGGTGACCATGTCCATTGGTGTAAAAATCCTGTGCTTTGATGAAGGAGATCTGCTAGTTTTACCCTAACAGGGCAGTCAGTTGAGAGCCAATCGTCAGTGTCCTATGGAAATGGGCAAACAAAGCAATCTGTCCACGGGTAGTGAGGGATTGGAGGAATTGCTCGCCTTGTCAGCAATAAGCACATCCCCAGAAAGGAAGAAATTCTTCCTAGAAGATATCCTGAGACAGTAGGTTGTGAGTTTGAGCATTGGAGAGGGGGAGCCATGTTGAATGCTGACATCCCAGAGCAATACCAAGCTAATGTTGCTCTCACAGAACCCGCTTTTACAATCCGCTGTGTTAAACTGAAGCTCTTCCTGTCAATCAGGTTAAATGATCTGGCCATTATCAATCAAATCACATGTCTATTCATTTCCATTGCAGGCTGCTGACCTGGGAATGACTTCAGCGTACTATAAGTACATTCTGACCACAATGGTAAGTTAGGGATAGCAGTCACTTAACATAAACTAAATTAACCATCATCAGATGGTAAAAACACTGTATCTCCTGAGTAAATACAGAGTCTCTCTGTATTCAGAGGTCCTGTGTATTAAGGATTACTGTACACATTTTCTGTGTATTCAGGGTAAGGATTACTGTACAGAGTCTCTGTATGTTCAGAGTAAGGATTACTGTACAGAATCTGTAAATATTCAGGGTAAGGATTACTGTACAGAGTCTGTGTATTCAGTATAAGGATTACTGTACAGAGTCTCAATGTATTCAAAGTAAGGATTACTGTACATAGCCTCTGTGTATTCAGGATAAGGATTACTGTACATAGCCTCTGTGTATTCAGGCTAAGGATTACTGTGCAGAGTATCTTTGTATTCAAGGTAAGGATTACTGTATAGAGTATTTGTGTATTCAGGGTAAGGACTACTGTACATTGTCACTGTGGTAAAGCCTCTCTTTCTTTCTCTCTCCACAGGACTTTCCTGTCTTACAGCTCAGTGAGATTGTGGATGACCATGCAAACATCATTGGCTTCTCCATGTTGAATCCAAGACATCCCTTCTTCCTTGAGTTTATCCGTAGCCTTAACATGTCGTGGCGGGAAAACTGTGATACAGCTCATTTCCCTGGAGCTGCAGTAAGTTTTGGCAACACACAAATTAGGCTGCGTAGCTATCTGAAGAAAGTATTTGTATACATATAGTGACCCGGGGAGTAGTGTCACTGGGGTGGGACCTCTTGCACTCCCACGAGCTTCCTCATTACACATTGGGAATGATGTGATGCCTCTGGCGATAGAAGAGATTCTGAGTAATTGTGAGGAGGAGGGGTTTTGGTTCATTTGGAGAGTTGGCTTGCGTGGGGCTGAATTCTCTTCAACCTCAGAAAGTGGAGGAGAGACTGAATAGGGATTTCTAAATGGCCATAGATTTTGTTAGAGTGAAGAAGGAGAAACCGTTTCCAGTTTTCCATTCCAGGTTGAGGTGAGGGCCTCTGCAATGAGGTGCTGTGATCTAGAACAAACAGGGCCGAAGCAAATTCAGAAGCAGCTTCTGAAAGGGAAGTGGATCCATGAATGAAGGGAGTTGAATTTACCAGCCATTCGGAATGAAACTCATTGGATAATCTAACAAAGATGTAGAGATGCTGGTGTTGGACTGGGGTAAACTCAGTAAGAGGTCTGACAACACCAATTTTAAATCCAACCGATTTATTTGATAGTAAACTTGCAAGCTTTCAGCTTTTATAGCCTTCCTCTGGCGAATGAGGTATTCTGGTCTGCAATAGCACATATATCAGCACAGACAGTTTACAGATTGCAGATTATTCTAATCAGTAATCTGTAAACTGTCTGTACTGATATGTGTGCTATTGCAGACCAGAATACCTCATTCGCCAGAGGAAGGCTATAAAAGCTGAAAGCTTGCAAGTTTACTATCAAATAAATCGGTTGGATTTAAAATTGGTGTTGTCAGACCTCTTACTAATCTAACAAAGAGCCAGCAAGGCAATAGTGGCTGAATGGCCTCCAGCAATGATGTAAAATTCAATGATGGTACAATTTTCTAACTCTCCCTGGGTCTCTGTCTGCCTCCCTCTTTTTCTCTCTTTCTGTCTATCTCCATTTGTCTCTCTGTCACTCTCTGCTCCACCCTCTGTCTCCCCCTCTCTCTTTGTTTATCTTTCTGTATCTTTGTCTGTCTCCATACTTGTCTATCTCCCTATTTGACCCTTGCTTTGTCTCTCCATTCTGTTCACCTTTCTCTTTCACTGTGTTTGTGTGTGTGTGTGTGTCTCCCTCTGTGTGTTCTTCGTCTGAGTGAGACTCCCTCTGAGTATGTGTCCCCACTCCCTCTGTATGTGTGTGTGTCCCTCTGTGCATATGTATGTGTGACTCCCTCTGTGTATGTGTCTCCCAATCCCTCTGTGCCACTCCTCCTCTGTGTGTGTGTGCGTGTGTGTCATTCCCTCTGTGTGAGGATGCCCCACTCACTCTCTGTGTGTGTGTGTGTGTGTGTGTGTGTGTATCTGTCTGTGTGTGCGTGAGTGCGCATCCCATTCCTTCTGTGTGTGTGTATGTTGTTCCCCTCTTCTCAGTGTCCCCCCCCCCACCTCAGTGAGTCTCCCACACCCCCTCCCTCTCAGTGTGTTCCTCCCCTCTCTCTCGGTATGTAGATGTCTCCTTCTCGGTGTGTCCTGCTCCTCCCGTTGGTGTGTCCCTCCCCCACTCCTTCTCGGTGCTCGGTGTGTTCCCTCCCCGTCTCGGTGTGTTCCCTCCCCGTCTCGGTGTGTTCCCTCCCCGTCTCGGTGTGTTCCCTCCCCGTCTCGGTGTGTTCCCTCCTCCCCTTGTTGGGTTCCCCCCCTCCCTCTGGTGTTTTTCCACCCCCCCTCGGTGTGGTCCCCCCCCTTTTTTGGTCTGTAACCCCCCCCCCCCCCCCCCCAATTGTGTGTTTCTCCCCTCCCTCTTGGTGTGTATCATCTCCCACTTTGTGTGTTGTCACCTTCCTTTCAGTGTGTTCAGCCCCCTCCCTAAGGAGTTGAGTTTAGGAGTCAGGAGCTAATTCTGCAGCTTTATAAGACCCTAGTCAGACCCCACATGGAGTACTGTGCGCAGTTCTGGTCGCCTCACTACAGGAAGGATGTGGAAGCCATAGAAAGGATGCAGATGAGATTTACAAGGATGTTACCTGAACTGGGTGGCATGCCTTATGAGGATAGGTTGAAAGACCTTGGTTTTTTCTCCTTAGAGAGAGACGGAGGATGAGAGGTGACCTGATAGAAGTGTATAAGATGTTGAGAGGTATTGATCAGGCGGATTCTCAGAGGTTTTTTCCCAGGCCTAAAATGGACACAAGTTTAAAATGCTGGGAAGTAGGTACAGAGGAGATGACAGGATAAATTTTTCACTCAAAGGATGGTGGGTGAATAGAATCGGCTGCCAGCGGTGATCTTTTAAGAGACTTTTGGATAAGTACATTGGACTTAGTAAGATTGAGGGTTATAGGTAAGCCTAGTAGGTAGGGACATGTTTGGCGCAACTTGTGGGCCGAAGGGCCTGTTTGTGCTGTAGTTTTTCTATGTTCTATGTTCTCCCCACTCAGCATGTTCCCCCCTCATCTTGGTGTGTCCCCCCCCCCGTCTTTCCTTTCTCCCTCTTGTCCATATCTGTCTGTACTTCTCACTGTTTCTGTCCCTGATCCATTTCTCTGAACTAAATCTCTCATTCTCTCCTGTCTTTCTCTCAGATTGTCACTTTCATGTTCTCTCACTCCCTCTCTGCTCTTTTAGTCAGCATACTCCAGTTATACCTGTGTACTCTCAGTGTACTCCAGTCATATCTGTGTACTCTGAGTCAGCGTATTCCAGTTATATCTGTGTACTTTCGGTGTACTCCAGTTATATCTGTGTACTCAGTCAGTGTACTCCAGTTATATCCATGTATTCTCAATCAGTGTACTCCAGTTATATCCGTGTACTCTGAGTCAGTGTACTTCAGTTATATCCATGTACTCTCAGTGTACTCCAGTTATATCTGTGTACTCTCAGTCAGTGTACTCCAGTTATATCTGTGTACTCTCAGTCAGTGTATTCCAGTTATATCTGTGTACTCTCAGTCAGTGTATTCCAGTTATATCTGTGTACTCAGTCAGTGTACTCCAGTTATATCCATGTATTCTCAATCAGTGTACTCCAATTATATCCATGTACTCTGAGTCAGTGTACTTCAGTTATATCCATGTACTCTCAGTGTACTCCAGTTATATCTGTGTACTCTCAGTCAGTGTATTCCAGTTATATCTGTGTACTCTCAGTCAGTGTACTCCAGTTATATCTGTGTACTCTCAGTCAGTGTATTCCAGTTATATCTGTGTACTCTCAGTCAGTGTATTCCAATTATATTCGTGTACTCTCAGTCAGTGTACTCCAGTTATATCTGTGTACTGTCAGTCAGTGTATTCCAGTTATATCTGTGTACTCTGAGTCAGTGTACTCCAGTTATATCTGTGTACTGTCAGTCAGTGTACTCCAGTTATATCTGTGTACTCTCAGTCAGTGTACGCCAGTTATACTTGCTGTGTCTGATTGCAGCTTCCGTCTGCGCTGATGTTTGATGCGGTCCATGTTGTAGTCAATGCTGTCCGGGAGCTGAACCGTAGCCAGGAGATTGGTCTGAGACCTCTGTCATGTACAACTTCCCAGATCTGGCAGCACGGGACCAGCCTGATGAACTATCTGCGCACAGTGAGTACGGGCGGCGCGCAGTGAGCATGGGCGGCGCGCAGTGAGCATGGGCGGCACGCAGAGTGAGCGCGGGTGGCACGCACAACGAGTACCGGAAGCGCGCAAAGTGAGCGCGGACGGCGCGCAGAGTGAGCGCGAGCGGCGTGCTCAGTGAGTACAGGTCATGCACACACAGCCAGGAACGCAATGGTATATGCAGAAATTGGCAGCTGATCACACTGAGAGCAGAATACTGACATCAGTGATCACACTGAAACAATCAGCCATGTTCTGTGTGTCCCCGGACATCATCCCATGCCCCCCCCCCACACACACACACACCGAGGCCTGCCCCTCATCTCCCCCCCATCCGAGGCCTGCCCTCCCACCCCTACTGAGGCCAGGGCCCCCACTGCAGCAGCCTGCCCACTCTTCCACTGAGGCTTGCAACCCCCTGGCTGAGACCAATCCTCTGCTGAGGCATAACTCTCCCCTCCTCACACCCGCTGAGACCTGCCCACCCACTGAGGCCTGCCCTCCCCTCCCCGCTGAGGCCTCTGCCCTCCCCCTACGCCCTTCCTGCCCATGCTTAAGCCTGCCCCCTGCTAAGGCCTGTCCCCTGCTGAGGCCTTCCCCACTGCTGATGCATGCCCTCCCCCTACCACTGAGACCTGCCACCATACCACACCCCCTGCTGAGACCTGCCCCACTCCCCGCCAACCCCACCAACTGAAGCCTGCCATGAGCATCCCAAGTGAGGCTTGGCATTCCCTCTCCCCATCTGAGACCTATGCCCCAACCCTATCCAGCTGAGGCCTGGCTCCCCCAAGCCCCCCCAACCACCTCCAAGCTGAAGCTGGTTTCATCCACCGCTCCCCCAGCTGAATCCTGTCCCTAACTCTCCCCCCAGCTGAGGCCTACCCCCCCCGCAGCTGAGACCTGTTCCCACTTCTCAGGCCTGCCCACTCGCCTCCTCCTCCTTCCTTCCCCCCCCCGGCTGAGGCCTGCTCCCCCCGCCCCCTCCGGCTGAGGCCTGCTCCCTCCCCTCCCTCCCCTGCACACTGAGGACTGCCTCACCCCTGGCTGACGCCTGCCCCCTGGTGAAGAATGTTTATGCATGTGCCTGTTGGTCTCCTGGTGTGAGACAGGGTTAGTAGGTGCACATTCATTCTGGGTTAATATAAAACTGTTTTTTGACAATGAGCAGAAATTGGTGAACACTCTGGGTAATAATAACTCATCACTGATGTTTTACCTTCCTCCCAAAAAACACATCCTGATTTTTCTTTCTTTTCTATATATTTTTGCTTTCCCTCTCTCTGTTTCCCTCCTTCTTTCTGCCTATGTCTCTGTTTGTCTCATTTCTCTCTTAATTGTTCTTTATCATTGTCTGTCTGTTACGGTCCACTCGCTCTCTCACTCTCTTTCTCCCTCTGCCTATTTGCCTATCTCTCTATCTCTCCTTGCTCTCCCTCCCTCTCCTTCCCTCCCTCCTGGATAGGTGGAGTATGAAGGGTTGACAGGTCGTGTGGAGTTTAACAGTAAAGGCCAGAGGATGAATTACACACTGCGGATCCTCGAGCAGGGAAGGAATGGTCACAAACAGGTAGGAGCAGGGCCCTTGAGTGGGGGCTGGGCGGGGGAAATCACTGGAATATTTATTGATGGATGGTGAATAACTTCCTTACTCATGTTCTCAATGGAGCAAGAAACAGATTTAAGTGTAGAGCCCTTCCCTTGAGATGCTGATTCTCACTCTCCCCTGAAAGTTCTGTCTCTCTTTCTTCTATCCAGTGAAAGTGCCGATTCTCCCTTGCTCCCCTGAAGGTGCTGACTCTCTCCCGCTCCCTCTCTCTCCCGCTCCCTCTCTCTCCCGCTCCCTCTCTCTCCCGCTCCCTCTCTCTCCGCTCCCTCTCTCTCCCGCTCCCTCTCTCTCCCGCTCCCTCTCTCCCCTCCCTTCCGCTCCCTCTCTCTCCCGCTCCCTCTCTCTCCCGCTCCCTCTCTCTCCCGCTCCCTCTCTCTCCCCCTCCCTCTCTCTCCCGCTCCCTCTCTCTTCTGCTCCTGCTCCCTCTCTCTTCTGCTCCCGCTCCCTCTCTCTTCCGCTCCCGCTCCCTCTCTCTCCTGCTCCCTCTCTCTCCCCTTAAGATGCTGACTCTCTCTCTCTCTCTCTTTCTCTCCTGAAAGATGCCCGCCATTCTTTCTCCCTCCCCAGAAGATGAACGTAAGAACTCGGAGCAGGAGTAGGCCATGTTGCCCCTTGAGCCTGCTCCGCCATTCAATAAGATCATGGCTGATCTTTTTGTAGATCCAGCTCCACTTACCTGCCTGCCTCCCATAACTCTTAATTTCTTTACTGTTCAAAAATGTATCTATCTTTGCCTTAAAAATATTCAATGAGGTAGCCTCAACTGCTTCACTGGGCAGGGAATTCCACAGATTCACAACCCTTTGTGTGAAGAAGTTCCTCCTCGACTCGGTCCTAAATCTGCTTCCCCTTATTTTGAGGCTATGCCCCCTAGGTCTAGTTTCACCCGCCAGTGGAAATAACTTCCCTGCTTTTATCTTATCTACTCCCTTCATGATCTTGATGTTTCTATGCAATCTCTCCTCATTCTTCTGAATTCCGATGACTATAGCCCCAGTGTACTCAGTGTCTCCTTGTAAGCCAACCCTCTCAACTCCGCAATCAACCTAGTGAATTTCCTCTGCACCCCCTCCAGTGTCAGTATATTCCTTCTTAAGTAAGGAGATCAAGACTGTACACAGTACTCCAGGTGTGGCCTCATCAGCATATTATACAGCTATAACATAACCTCACTGTTTTTAAACTCCATCCCTCTAGTAACGAAGGACAAAATTCCATTTGCCTTCTTAATTACCCACTACAACTGCAAACCAACTCCTTAAGATTCCTGCACAAGGACACCCCGGTCTCTCTGCACAGCAGTATGCTGCAGTTTTTTATCATTCAAATAATAGTTCATTTTGCTGTTACTCCTACCAAAATGAACGACCTCACATTTACCAACATTGTACTCCATCTGCCAGACTCTTGCTGATTCACTCAGACTATCTGTATCCCTTTGCAGACTTCCAGCATCCTCTGCACACTTTGTTCTTCCACCCATCTTAGTGTCATGTGTGAATTTTGAAACTACACTTGGTCTCCAACTCCAAATCACCTCCATAAATTGTAAACAATTGCGGTCCCAAAACTGATCCCTGAGGCACATCACACGTCACTGATTGCCAACCAGAAAAACACCCACTCTTTGCTTTCTGTTAGTTAACCAATCCTCTATCTATACTAATACAGTACCCGTGTGAGGCGTGCCAAGTTCCATGACAGCATGGCAATGCTGTCTGTTTTAATTTTGGGCAGCACAGTGGCACAGTGGTTCACACTGCTGCCTCACAGCTCCCAGCACCTGGGTTCGATTCCCGGCTGGGGTCACTGTCTGTGTGGAGTTTATAAATTTTCTCAGTATCTACATGCGTTTCCTCTGGGTCCTCCAGTTTCCCCTCTCAGTCCAAAGATGTGCTGGTTAGATTGATTGGCCATGCTAGATTTCTCATAGTGTCCCAGGTTGTATGGATTAGGGGGATTTGCAGTGTAAGTCTGTGAGGTTGTAGGAATAGAGACTCGGATGGGATTGTTGTTGGTGCAGACTGGATGGACCAATGGTCTTCTTCTGCACTGTAGGGTTTTTATGATTTTAAGGTGCTGACTCTGTCTCTCCGTCTCTCCCCTGAAGGTGCTGACTGCCTCTCTCTGTCTCTGTCTCTCCCCTGAAGGTGCTGACTGTCTCTCTCTGTCTCTCTGTCTCTCCCCTGAAGGTGCTGACTCTCTCCCTCTGCCTCTCCCCTGAAGGTGCCAACTCTCTCTCTTTCTCTGTCTCTCTCTGTGTCTCTCCTCTGAAGGTGTTGACTCTCTTTCTCTCTCTCCCCTGAAGATGCTGACTCTCTCTCTCTTTCTCTCTGTCTCCCCCCTGAAGGTGCTGGCTCTCTCTATTTTTCTCTCTCTCTCTCTCTCTGTCTCTCCCCTGCAGATGCTGACTTTCTCTCTCTCTCTCCCCTAAAGGTGCTGACTCTTTCTCTCTCTCTCTCTCTCTCTGTGTTTCTCCCCTGAAGGTGCTAACTCTCTCTCTCTCTCTCTGTCTCTCCCCTGCAGATTCTGAATTTCTCTCTCTCTCTCCCTAAAGGTGCTGACTCTTTCTCTCTCTCTCTCTTTCTGTGTTTCTCCCCTGAAGGTACTAACTCTCTCTCTCTCTCCCCCCCCACTAAAGGTGCTGACTCTCTCTCTCTCTCCCTCCCCTTCCCTCCCCTGAAGGTGCTGACTCTCTCTCTCTCTCTCTCTCTCTCTCCCTCCCTCCTGTGAAGGTGCTAACTCTCTCTCTCACTCCCTCTCTCTCTCTCTCTTCCCTGCAGTGCTGACTCTCTCTCTCTCTCTCCACCTCTCCCCCCCCTCCCTCTCCCCCTGAAGATGCTGATTCTCTCTCCCTTCTGTGAATGTTATGGAGTCATATGGGTTTATAGCAAGGAAACAGGCTCTTTGGCCCAACTTGTCTATGCCGCCCATTTTTTTAACCCCTAGGCTAGTCCAAATTGCCTGCATTTAGTTCACACCTCTCTGTACCTATCTTATCTATGTAATTGTCTAAATAATTTTAAAAGATAAAATTGTACCTGCCTCTATTACTACTTTTGGAAGCTTGTTCAAGACCTTGTTCAAGCCTTTTCAAGCTTGTTCACCACCGTCTGTATGAAAAAGTTGCCCCTTTGGAGCCTTTTGCATCTCTTCCCTCTCACCTTAAATCTTTGCCCTCTACTTTTAGGCTCCCCTAGCTTTGGGAAAAGATGTTGACTATCTAGCTGATCTATGCCTCTCATTATTTTATAGACCTCTATGAGATCACCCCTCAACCTCTTACACTCCAGAGAAAAAAGTGTCAGTCTATCCAGACTTTCCTTATAACTCAAACTATCAAATCCAGGTGACATACTAGTAAATCCTTCCTGCACTCTCTCTAGTTTAATAATATCTTTTCTGTAATAGGGTGACCAAAACTGTACACAGTATTTCAAGTATGGCCTTAACAATGTCTTGTACAGCTTCAACAAAACGTTCCAACTCCTGTATTCAATATTCTGTCCAAAGAAACCAAGCACGTCAAGTGGTCTTCGCCACTCTGTCCTCCTGTGACTACACTTCCAATGATCTATGAACCTATACCCATAATCTCTTTGTTCTGTAACTTTCCCCAGTGCCCTACACATTAAGTGAGTAAGTCCTGCCCTGCTTTAATCAACCAAAATGCATCACTTTGCATTTATCTAAATTAAACTCAACCCACTGGTCCAATTTATCAACATCCCATTGTAATCCTAGATAATCTTTCTCATTATCCATTATGCCACCAATTTTGGTGTCATCTGCAAACCTACTAACAATGCCTACTAAATTCTCATCCAGATCATGAATATAAATGACAAATAACATTAGACACAGCATTGATCCCTGAGACACACCGCTAGTCACAGGCCTCCAGTTTAAAAAATATTCCTTATAATCACCTTCTGTCTTCTGTCATTAAGCCAATTTTGTATCTATTGGCTAGCTCACTGTGGATCCCATGAGATTTAAATTTACGTAACAATCTACCATGTGATACCTTTCAAAGGCCTTGCTAAAATCTATGTAAATAACATCAATTACACTGCCCTCATCTATCTTCTTGGTTACTCCTTCAAAAAATTCAATCAGATTGATGCGATATGATTTTCCATTCACAAAGCTGACTGTCCCTAATCTTTCCTTGTGTCTCTAAATGCCTGTAGATCCTGTCTCTCAAAATAGCTTCTAACAACTTGCCCACTATAGTTCCTGGTTTTTCCCTGCTGACCTTTTCAAACAAAGGCACATTTGCCATCCTCCAACTGCAGGCACCTCACTTATGACTATTGATGATTCAAATATCTTTGTGAGGGGACTCCCATTTTCCTCCCTAGCCTCCACAGTGTCCTGGGATACACTTCATCAGGTCCCAGGGATTTATCTACTTTGATGTGCTTTAAGACTTCCAGCACTTCCTTCTCTTATGTGTACATTCCTTAAGACATCACTACTTGTTTCACCAAGTCTTCTAAATCCATGCTTTCCTCAAAAGTAAATACTGAAGAGAAATATTCATTTGGGAACTCACCCATCTCTTGTGGATCTGCACGTAGATGACCTTCTTGATTCTTAAGAGGCTCTACTCTCTCCCTTGTTACTCTTTTGCCCTTTATGTATTTGTAGAAGCTCTTTGGATTCTCCTTTGCCTTATCTGTCAAAACATTATCATGCCCCCTTTTTGCCCTCTTGATTTCTCTTTTAATTCTACTCCTCCACCGTCTGTACGCTTCAAGGGATCTACTCTGACTCTTTCCCTCTCCTGAAGGTGCTGACACTCTCTTCCTCCCCTGAAGATGCTGACTCTCTCTCTCTCTCCCTGTTGGGGTTCAGTCTGTGTCATTCTGCCCTGGCTCCTAGACTCTGGGTGTGAATGTGGGTGCATTGTTGATGGTGCTGGTTAATTCTCTCTCTCTGTCTGTTTCTCTCAGATTGGGAGTTGGCACTCAAATCGAGGCCTTATCATGGACGCTACTTTCCTCGATATTAATGTTTCTGAGACACTCGTCAATAAGACTCTTATTGTCACCACCATCTTGGTGAGTTCACCTCCTCTACCCTCACAGTCCGTGCCCCTCACCCTACCCTCTCCCCCTCCCTCCCCCTCCCCTCCCCTTCCCCCTCCCTCCCCCTCCCCCTCCCTTCCTTCCCCCCCCCCCTCCCCTTGCCTTCCCTCCCTCCCCCCTTCCTCCCCTCTTCCTCCCCTTCCCCCTCCCTCCCCCCTTCCCCTCCCCCCTTCCCCCCTCCCCTCTCCCCTCCCTCCTTCCCCCCCTCCCCTCCCTCCCTCCCTCCCTCCCCCTCCCTCCCTCCCTCCCCTCTCCCTCCCTCCCTCCCTCCCCCCTCCTCCCCCCTCCCTCCTCCCCCTCCCTCCTCCCTCCTCCCCCCTCCCCCTCTCCTCCTCCTCCCTCCTCCCTCCTCCTCCTCCCCCCTCCCCCTCCTCCTCCTCCCCCCTCCCCCTCCTCCTCCTCCCCCTCCCCTCCTCCTCCTCCTCCCCTCCTCCTCCTCTCGCCTCCTCCTCCTCCCCCTCCTCCCCCTCCCACCCTCCTCCCCTTCCCCTCCCCTCCTCCCCCTCCCTCCCCCCTCTCCCCCTCCTCCCTCCCCCCTCTCTCCCCCCTCCCCCCCCTCCTCTCTCCCCCTCTCTCCCCCTCTCCCCCCTTCCCCCCTCCCCCCTCCCCCACCTTCCCCCCTCCCCCACCCCCCCCCTCCCCCCACCCCTCTCCCCCCCTCATCCCCCCTCTCCCCCCTCCTCCTCTCCCCCCTTCTCCTATCCCCCCTCCTCCTCTCCTCCTCCTCCCTCCTCCTCCCTCCTCCCTCCCTCCCCTCCCCCCCCCCCTCCCCTCCCCTCCCCTCCTCCTCCGCTCCCCTCCTCCCCTCCCTCCTCCCCTCCCCTCCCCTCCTCCCCTCCTCCCCCCCCCCCTCCCCTCCCCCCCCCCCCCCTCCTCCACTCCTGACTGGTCATACTAATGAATAAACATAAAAAGCCCATGTCCAACACTTAATTCTTCACTCTCCAGCCCTTGCCTATCTTCCCTGCCCCTATCTCCCCACACTCTTAGCTGCAAATCCACACCATCAGACACAGCCAGCCTTTGCCTTGTAGCCCTCCCCTAATCTGATGCCCTCTTACCCTCCTATCCCTGCCCATCTCACACAAATCCTCAATTTCTGCCCAATAGATAATTCCTAACCCTCTGTGAGCATGAAGGTGCGAGTCGGTGAGCGTGAGAGCGGAGGTGCGAGTCGGTGAGCGTGAGAGCGGAGGTGCGAGTCGGTGAGCGTGAGAGCGGAGGTGCGAGTCGGTGAGCGTGAGAGCGGAGGTGCGAGTCGGTGAGCGTGAGAGCGGAGGTGTGAGTCGGTGAGCGTGAGAGCGGAGGTGCGAGTCGGTGAGCGTGAGAGCGGAGGTGCGAGTCGGTGAGCGTGAGAGCGGAGGTGCGAGTCGGTGAGCGTGAGAGCGGAGGTGCGAGTCGGTGAGCGTGAGAGCGGAGGTGCGAGTCGGTGAGCGTGAGAGCGGAGGTGCGAGTCGGTGAGCGTGAGAGCGGAGGTGCGAGTCGGTGAGCGTGAGAGCGGAGGTGCGAGTCGGTGAGCGTGAGAGCGGAGGTGTGAGTCGGTGAGCGTGAGAGCGGAGGTGCGAGTCGGTGAGCGTGAGAGCGGAGGTGCGAGTCGGTGAGCGTGAGAGCGGAGGTGCGAGTCGGTGAGCGTGAGAGCGGAGTTATGTATCACAAGCGTGCACACTTACATTTTGGTTCTGTGTCCCAACAGGAAAATCCGTACGTGATGAGGAAACATAATTTTCAGGACTTGACGGATAACGATCGATATGAGGGGTTTTGTGTGGACATGCTGAAGGAACTGGGAGACATCCTGAAGTTTAATTTTAAGATCAAACTGGTGGAAGATGGATTGTATGGAGCTCCCGAGTCAAATGGCTCATGGACTGGCATGGTTGGGGAACTCATCCAGAGGGTAGGTGTCCTGCACTGGGCAAGACTGGCACTGGCTAACGATGGCACATCAAACAGCTTGGAGTGAGGTAACTCAGGATATAAGGAGGCCAATCAGCCCCTGGATATTGGTACACAGGAACTGGAGGGGGTAATTCACTCCTCTTGATTCTGTTGGACTGAATTAGTGAGGACCATTCAACCCCTCGGTCATGTTACACAAAAACAGGAGGAGACCATTTAACCGCTCAAGCGTATTTTGCAAGAACAGGGTAAGACCCATTGATCCCTTAAGCCTGTTACACAGATGGAGGCAGAGTGCGAGAGACAGTGAGAGAGAAGCAGAGTGAGCAAGAAACACAATACGGTGAGAGAGACAAGATGAGCAAGAGAGAGAGAGGAAAATAACAGAAACACAAAGAGTTGTGGAGTGGGGGGGAGACGGTGAGAAATACAGAAAAGAACAGACAGAAAGACAGAGGGAGAGTGAAAGAGAGAGATAGAGACAGTGTGAGATGTGAATTGTGTGGAATGACACTGTTTGTGTACTTCTAGAAAGCTGACCTTGCTGTAGCTGCCTTCACAATCACCGCAGAGCGGGAAAAAGTGATTGACTTCTCCAAACCCTTCATGACGCTGGGGATTAGCATCTTGTACCGAATGCACATGGTAAGAATGATCAGTCTTCAACCCTATCTCTGGATCCAGAAAACTCAGGCGAGAATATAATCACAACAACCAGTAAAGCTTAGTGGGAATTTCAACATCCACAAGAACAGAAAGATCACTTAAAAAGTTGCCTACAAATTTGCTTGATCACAATAGCTTTTAGATGTTATTGGAAGTAGTGCTTGATTTGCAGTTAAAATTCAAGTAACTAATTTATCACACTGATAACTAATTTCTAGAACACGAGGCATCAATTGAACACACATCACAGGTTAGAGCCAATGTAATCACATTCCTACATCTAGAGGTCACATACCCTGTCACATACACACTGTCCCTAATTAAACATCCCATTCACACAGTCTCTAATTAAACATCATCCCATTCACACACACTGTCCCTAATTAAACATCACACCATTTACACACACACTGTCCCTATAAACATCACACCTTTCACACACACTGTCCTAATTAAACATCATCCCATTCACACACACTGTCCTAATTAAACATCACACCATTTATACACACACTGTCCCTAATTAAACATCACACCATTTACACACACACTGTCCCTAATTAAATATCGTCCCTTTCACACACACACTGTTCCTAATTAAACATCACACCATTCACACACACACTGTCCCTAATTAAACATCACACCATTCACACACACACTGTCCCTAAATAAATATCGTTCCTTTCACACACACACACTGTTCCTAAATAATATCGCCTTTCACACACACACACTGTCCCTAATTAAACATCATCCCATTCACACACACACTGTCCCTAATTAAACATCACACCATTTATACACACACTGTCCCGAATTAAACATCACACCATTCACACACACACTGTCCCTAAATAAATATCGTTCCTTTCACACACACACACTGTTCCTAATTAAACATCACACCATTCACACACACACACTGTCCCTAATTAAACGTTATCCCATTCACACACACACACTGTCCCTAATTAAACATCATCCCATTCACACACACACACACACTCTGTCCCTAAATAAATATCGTTCCTTTCACACACACACACTGTTCCTAATTAAACATCACACCATTCACACACACACTGTTCCTAATTAAACATCACACCATTCACACACACACTGTCCCTAATTAAACGTTATCCCATTCACACACACACACATACACACTGTCCCTAAATAAATATCGTTCCTTTCACACACACACACACTGTTCCTAATTAAACATCACACCATTCACACACACACTGTCCCTAATTAAACGTTATCCCATTCACACACACACACACTATCTAATTAAACATCACCCCATTCACACACACACTGTCCCTAAATAAATATCATCCCATTCACACACACACTGTCCCTAATTAAACATCATCCCATTCACACACACACTGTCCCTAATTAAACATCATCCCATTCACACACACACTGTCCCTAATTAAACATCATCCCATTCACACACACACTGTCCCTAATTAAACATCATCCCATTCACACACACACACTGTCCCTAATTAAACATCATCCCATTCACACACGTACTGTCCCTATTAAACATCATCCCATTCACACAGACACACTGTCCCTAATTAAGCATCACACTCATTCACACACACACACTGTCCCTAATTAAACTCATCCCATTCACACACACACACTGTCCCTAATTAAACGTTATCCCATTCACACACACAGTATCTAATTAAACATCACCCCATTCACACACACACTGTCCCTAAATAAATATTATCCCATTCACATACACACTGTCCCTAATTAAACATCACCCCATTCGCACACACACTGTTCCTAATTAAACATCACACCATTCACACACACACACACACACACAGAGTCTCTAATTAAACATCATCCCATTCACACACGTACTGTCCCTAATTAAACATCATCCCATTCACACACACACTGTCCCTAATTAAATATCATCCCGTTCACACACAACACACACCACACACACAACACACACACACACAACACACACACACACAACACACACACACACACCACACCACACTGTCCCTAAATAAATATATCCATTCACTACCACTGTCCCTAATTAAACATCATCCCATTCACACACACACTGTCCCTAATTAAACATCACACCATTCACACACACACTGTCCCTAATTAAAATATCCCGTTCACACACCACTGTCCGTAATTAAACATCATCCCATTCACACACACACTGTCCCTAATTAAACATCATCCCATTCACACACACACTGTCCCTAATTAAACATCACACCATTTATACACACACTGTCCCTAATTAAACATCACACCATTCACACACACACTGTCCCTAAATAAATATCATCCCATTCACGTACACACTGTCCCTAATTAAACATCATCCCATTCACACACACACTGTCCCTAATTAAACATCACACCATTCACACACACACTGTCCCTAATTAAATATCATCCCATTTACACACACACTGTCCCTAATTAAATATCATCCCATTTACACACACACTGTCCCTAATTAAATATCATCCCGTTCACACACACACTGTCCGTAATTAAACATCATCCCATTCACACACACACTGTCCCTAATTAAACATCATCCCATTCACACACACACACTGTCCCTAATTAAACATCATCCCATTCACACACACACACTGTCCCTAATTAAACATCATCCCATTCACACACACACACTGTCCCTAATTAAACATCATCCCATTCACACACACACACTGTCCCTAATTAAACATCACACTATTCATTCACACTATCCCTAATTAAACATCACCCATTCACACACACACACTTTCCCTAATCAAACATTGCACTATTCGCGCACACTGTCCCTAACTAAACATCACACCATTCACACAGCGACAAATTCTAATTAAACATCACACTATTAGCCAACATCCATCTCTAAACATCACCATCTTCGCACAGTTTTCACAATCCCTTTTTATGGAATCTATTATTTACAGATATTGTAGATTTATAGATTGAAGTATTTACTCCCGCTGGTCTACACTTCCTGTTCTTTCACAGCTTTTCTGGTGCCTGAATAATATTTGCTCCTTTCTCTTTTCCACTGTGGTTCACTCTCCCATCATCTCCCTCTGCTCTTTGTCACTCTCACACTCTCTCCATCTGCTCCTTACTGTGATCATCCCTACTTACTCCTCTCACCTTTTTGCCTCTTACTTCTTTTCCTATTCTTTCTTCATTTTCCCCCTCATTCCTCTTATTCCTCCTCCTATCTCCCCTCTTTTCTCTATTCTCCAATTCCCATGATCTCTCTCTCTCTCACTCTGTTGTCCTTCTTTCTCTCTTCTGTTTGTCCCTGTTCTCTTCCCCCCCTCTCTTCACCTTCACTTTGCCAATGTCATTCAATGCTCCCTTTGTCCTCACTGTCTCTCCATCAACCCCACTCTCTTTCCCACATCTCTGCTCCTGTCCCCTCTCACATTCCTCTTTCACTCTTCTCCTCCATTGCCCTCTATCCTCCATCCTTTGCCTTCCCTCCTTCCCTCCCTTAGGGTCGGAAGCCGGGTTACTTCTCCTTTCTGGACCCTTTCTCTCCGGCGGTCTGGCTCTTTATGCTCCTGGGTTACCTGGCCGTCAGCTGTGTGCTATTCCTCGCAGCCAGGTAAGCTGTATAAGCTGCCCTCTCACCCGCTCTGCTCACTGGCTCTCTCATATAATACTTCCCCTATTTTACACAGTGACCAAGGGCAGAATCCACCTCAGATTTCCAGAGTTTTGTGGGTTCCATGGGGATCAGGAGAAATGGGGTTGGGGAATTTGGGGGGGTGGTGGTGAGATTCTTGCTCCTTGCCATTGAGGCTCTTTCATTTTCTGTCCACATTCTAAGGGACCAGTGAGGTTTCAGGAAATCGATACAGAAAGAAAGCAGATGTAAAAACATGATCATCGATCCAGTGCTGTGAGATCTTCTTTAATTCCTCTTCCAATCTCCATCAATGTTCACTTAGTAATTTGGATTCAGGCATCCAGATACCATAGAACCAGAGAATCCCTACAGTTTAGAAGGAGGCCATTCAACCCAGTGAGATTGCACCAAATCTCCAAAAGAACATCTTACCCTAGCCCTAACCCATACCCTACACATTTACCAAAGCTTTGGATACTAACAGGCAACTTACCACAGTTAATCCACCTAACCTATATATCTTTGGACACAAAAGGGCAATTTTTCATTGCTAATCTGCCTAACCTGCACATCTTTGGATACTAAGGAATAATTTATTGTGGCCAATCCATCTAACCAACACATATTTGGACACTAAAGGGCACTTAGCATGGCCAATCCACTTATCAGCATATCTTTGGACTGAGGGAGGAAACTGGAGCACCAAGCAGACACAGGGAGAACGTGCAGAGTTCACACAGAGAGTCACCCCAAGCCAGAATGGAAGCCATGTCCCTGGCTCTGTGAGGCAGCAGCGTTAACCACTATGCCATCATGCCACCCAAAGTGTTTATGCTGAGGATAGGGCTCAGAGAACATTGGGAAGGAGGGGAGTGCAACTAAGAGTCAAATCAGTCATCACGCTGGAATAGGCTAGAGGGGTATTCACCTATGGCAACGCTCCCAGGAACTGGCTTGAAGGAGTCATCTCTGTCAGGAGTGAGTTCGGAATCTCGTTCTTTAGACAATGGTGAAAATGAAAATAGACATCGGAGGAAATTTCTCAGCAGACCAGGCAGCATCTCTGCACAGGAAGAAACAGAACCAAAATATCAGGCCAATGATCCGCTCTCCTGACAGGAAAAGGTGGAAGTTGAGCATGCGCTGAGCAAAATGGGAGGGATTAACGGGAAGTGGGGATGATGGAGAGAAGGCACAACCTGAGACTGAAGGGATGATCCTTTAAGACAAAGATGAAGAGGAATTTCTTCAACCAGAGAGTGTTAAATCTGTGGAACTCTGCTGCAGAAAGCTCGGAGGTCAGGTCCTTGAGTGTCTTTAATACAGAGATAGATAGGTTATTGATGTATAAGGGGATCAGGTATTATGGGGACAAGGCAGGAGAGTGAGGATGAGAAAAATATCAGCTTTAATTGAATGGCAGAGCAGATTCGATGGGCTGTGTGGCCTAATTCTGCTCCTATGTCTTATGGTCCTCTTGTAGGGGACTGCTGATGGCAACAGAGTGAGAGGGAAAGAAACATTCAGATTGTAACAGCAGAATCATTACTGCTGCTGCTCTCTGAGAAAACAGGAGCCATGTTACACAGGAAATAGAGATGGGGGAGACATTCAGCCCATCAACTGCCCTTCCCTGCTGCTCAGTAGGTTTATGACGGATTTTAGGGATTCAACTCCACATAACTGTTCACTCCCTGTATCCCTTAATTCCCAAGGCACCAAAAATCTTTCTATCCCACAGCTTTAAATGTCTTCATCGATGAAGCATCCACATCCCTCAGAGGACATGTTGTGAATGTACTTTGAGTAAAGACATTTCTCGTCACCTTAGTCTAATATGGCTGCCTCCTTTATCCTGAGATTTTGCCTCCATGTTTTAGATCCCCTGATCAGTGGAAACAATCTCTATTTCCGCTTGATCGAAGCTCCTTCAGAATCTAGTAAATGTCAATGAGATCCCATCTGATTTTTCTAAATCCAGAGAATATAGCCCAACTTCCTCAGCTCCTTTTCATAGGACAACCTTCTCTGTAGAATCCCTACAGTGCAGAAATAGGGCATTCAGCCCATTGAATCTGTATCCCATTCAGACCATCCCCTCGCCCTATCCCTGTAATTCCGTGGCTAATCTGAACATTCTCAGGCACTAATAGGAAATTTAACATGGACAATCTACCAACCTACAAATCTTTGGACACTTGGGAACAATTTAGCATGACCAATCCATCTAACCTACACATTTTTGGACCATGGGAGTAAACTAGAGTTCCTGGAGGAAACCCATGCAGACGCAGGGAGAATGTACAAACTCCACACAGTCATCCAAGGCCGGAATTGAACCCGGGTCTCTGGCACCGAGAGACAGCAATGCTAACCGCTGTACCATTGTGTCATACTCATCCCAGGGAGCAATCCAGTGAACCTTGGCTGTACTACGTCCAGTGCAAGTAAATTCTCTTTTAAACGTGGAGACCGAAACTGTGAAGAGTCAGTGGTTCTGATAATTAGATAATGATGTTAACAAAAGTGTGATCATGACATTGAGGGAAAAGGCCAAGAGATTCTAAATGAGTAAGACAGTCTGTGTCCAGAGGATAATATACTTACCAAGAGATCTTACATGTAAATAGTTGCAAATGAATAGTTTCAAGAAGAACTTAATACTAGCTTTCTCCAGGTCTCTCAGAGTAAATGAAGACTCATCAACCCAAAGGTTAAGACACGCAAAGGACAACATAGAAGATAGGAGCAGGAGGAGGCCATTTGGCCTTTTGAGCCTGTACCGTCGTTCATTATCATCATTGCTAATCATCCAACTCAATAGCCTAATCCTGCCTTTTCCCCATTCCCTTTGATCCCATTTGCCCCAAGTGCTATATCCAGTCGCCCCTTAAATATATTCAATGTTTTAGCATCAACTACTTCCTGTGATAATGAATCCCACAAACTCATCACTCTTTGGGTAAAGAATTGCCTTCATCTGCCCTGAATCCTCAGACTGTGATCCCTGGTTTTGGACCCTCCCACCATCGAGAACATCCTGCATTTCCCCTGTCTAGTCTTGTTAGAATTTTATAAGTCTCTATGGGATCATCCCTCATTCATCTGAACTCCAGTTAAAACAATCCTAACCTTGTCAATGTCTCCTCATACATCAGTCCTGCCATCCCCAGAATCAGCCTGGTAAATCTTCACTGCATCCCGAGAATAAGATGTAGAGATGCCAGCTTTGGACTGGGGTGAACACAGTAAGAAGTCTGACAACACCAGGTTTAAGTCCAACCGATTTATTTGATAGTAAACTCACACAAGCTTTCGAGGCTGTGCTGTTACTGTGTTCCCCAGGAGCAACAACAGACTTCCTCAGAAAAAGAGACAAAATTGCACACAATGTTCTAAGCGTGGCCTCACCAAGGCCCTGTTTAATTGCAACAACACATTCTTGCTCCTGTACTCAACCTCTCGCAACATACCATTTGCCTTCTTTATTGCCTGCTGCACCTGCATGCTTACCTTCAGTGACTGGATACACAAGGACACCCAGATCCCACTGCACCCTCCTCTCTCCCAATTTACAGCCATTCAGGTTGTAATCTGTCTTGTTTTTGCTTCCAGATTGATTAACCTCACATTTATCCAAATTATACTGTAGCTGCCATTGATTTGCCCACTCACCCAACCTGTCCAGATCATTTTGAAGGATCTCTGCGTCCTCGTCACAGTTCACCCTCCCAACCAACTTGCTATCATCCGCAAACTTTGAGATGTTACCTTTTTGTTCTATCACACATATCATTCATATATACTGTGAATAGCTGGCGTCCCAGTCCACTGTGACACCCCACTAGTTATTGCCTGCCAATTTGAACATCAAGCCGAGCTATGTTGGCTCTGCCTGAGGCTGCAGTTTAAGAAAACGGAGGCCACAGATCAGAAATGAGAGCATCGATCCGTGGGTGAAGATCTAGGAGCAGCTTGACTTTGCAAATAAGATCAAAAGTAAGATGTAGGGGGCAGTGAGCAAAACATTCGATGGCGACAGTCATTGAATAGTCATTACCTCTTCCGCAGCCTTTCCAACAAATCGAAGGTCCATAGCAGAAACAGCAGAGGGAGCTCTGGCACCAAAAGTTTCAAAGTGCTCTGGGCTTAACAGAAGGTAAAATAAACTTGTTCAGCACTGTACTATATGCAATGGGGGAAATTACTAATGATGCCTAGATGAGGCAAGGAGTCCAGGGATGAGGAGGGGGGAATCCCACTGCCTCAAAGTCCTATTACATCAACCCTTAAAGAATGCAGTCATTGAACAGCGAGATTGATCCAGAGACCAGGTGAATCCATCGATTTATTCATTGCTGACCAGCCGATAGTTGCAGGTACAGAGGTTTAAAATGTGAGTTGATCCTTGACCGTATTGTGCCAGGGAGGATTTGATGTTGGAGGAAGTTAAAAGTTTGCCAGGCAGATGCAGCTGTGCTTAAGGTGAGGCTTGGGTAGGGTCAAACCAGTAATACAGGCCCAAAATCAGAAGCCGTGCCCAGCGAGAAAATCCCTGCAAAAGAGCCTGCTAGAGGGAAAGGAAGGGTCTGTCCACTGTGCTTTAACATGTTCCAGATGTTGCATCATAAAAGCAGCATCGTCACAAAGAATGTTCAGCCGGGGGAGCCAAGTGGTTTCTATCGCAAGACCGGACATTTTAAACAATTCTGCAGATCTCTTTGTACCCAACAGAATCAGTAATTCTGTCTGCTCGGCAGGGCAGTGTGGGATGGTGGGCTAACACAGGATGACAGCGGAGCCATATTTAGGACTGAATTTCCTGAGTTATTCCAGGGACTGAGAAAGTATAAAGGAGACATCATGTCACTATCCTCCCAGTGTACAAAGCCATCTGCTTATTTATTTATCTCTGGGAGGGGGTGCCCCACCCACTGATCGAGAGAGTCACAAAGTAAGTTGACAGGATGCTGCATTCAGCAGCGGCCTCTCCTATCACGGTGCCTACGACAAGGTGCTTATGTTTAAGTAACTGTCCCTGAACCTCATGGCAAAATCCATGTCAATCCGACAGGGCTAAATGAAGCCCTTCAAAAGGAGATATGCCCAACATCCTTTATTGATGACAGGCTGGTAAAGCTGTCCAAAAGTGTTCTTATTGCCCAGCCTTTAGGTTTTGACAGACTCCCCCTTGACCAAAAATCAAGGATTCGGGGTGGCACAGTGGTTAGCCCTGCTGCTTCACAGCTCCAGGGACCTGGGTTCAATTCCCGGCTCGGGTCACTGTCTGAGTGGAGTTTGTACATTCTTCTCATGTCTGCGTGGGTTTCCTCCAGGTACTCTGGTTTCCTCCCACAGTCCAAAGATGTGCAGGTTAGGTTGATTGGTCACCCTAAAAAAAATGCACCTTAGTGTCCTGCGGTGCATAGGTTAGAGGGATTAGTGGGTAAAATGTGTAGGGGTATGAGGGTAGGGACTGGGTGGGATCGTGTGCGGTAAACTTGATGGGCCGAGGGCCTCTTTCTGTACTATAGAGTTCTATGATCTATTATTGACTGAATTCATCGCATTCATTTGGTTCAATTGGACTGTGCAGCACGCCAGGGGAGTTGCCCCCATAGGATTCTTAAGATGTTACATGGAGTAAACCTTGGATGTTTCCACTCATGGCATAGTGTAGGACCAGAGGGCATAATCATAAAATAAGGAGGTGCTCATTTCAGATGGACTTAAGGAAACATTTCTCTCAAACGGTGATAACAGTGGGTGGCACAGTGACTAGTGCTGCTGCCTCACAGCATCAGCTTTGATTCCAGCCTTGAGTGAATGTGTGATGTTTGCATGTTCTCTCTGTGTCTCCTTGGGTTTCTTCTGGGATATTCCAGTTTCCTTCCACACTCCAAAGGGTTATGTGGATTGGCCACGCTAAATCACCCTTTAATATTCAGTGATGTGTCTGTTAGGTGGATTAGCTATGGTAAATGCACGGGGTTACAGGAATAGGGTGGGGAGAGTCGGTGCAAACTCAATACACTGAAGACCTCATTCTGCACTGTAGGTTGAATTTTTGGAATTCTTTACCCGAGGGATGATTGGATTTGATAGGCTTTTTTAATCAGTTGGAGGATTCAGGGTTTCAGAGATAAGATGGTACTTAATGAGTGTCAATTCAGCCATGATCTTATTAAATGATGGCGCAGACTCAAAGGGCTGAATGGCCTCCTGTTCCTATTTCTTATGGTCTTACACTGGACATATCACTGGGAGCAGCCCACAACAAGGGGAATGGTATCTTAAATTTGAAGCCAGCCCATTGCAGGTTGATGTCCAGAAGCACTTGCTCATACTGAGTGGAATGGGAGTCTGGAACTCTGCCCTGGAAATAGCTTCGAGGAGTTAACTGAACATTTCAAGGGTGATCAGTACATTTTTGTTACGAGAGTAACTAAGGGTCGCAGAAGCAAGGTGTGTGGGTGGAGCAGAGGGACAGATAGGCTGTGCTTGAATTAGCTGGCGGAATGGGCCCCAAGGGGCTGAATAGCCTCCTATTCTTGTGCTGCCATGTCCCCTTTACGCGCATGCGGGAAAGCCAATCCATTGCCATCCCTCCGAGCTCTCACCATGTCTCCTTCTCTTCTCTGCAAGAATGAGCCCGTATGAATGGTACAACCCCCACCCCTGCCTGAGGGAACGGATGGACATCCTGGAGAACCAGTACACACTGGGGAACAGTCTCTGGTTCCCTGTCGGAGGGTTCATGCAGCAAGGCTCAGAGATCATGCCCCGTGCCCTCTCTACGCGCTGTGTCAGCGGAGTCTGGTGAGTGCTTGGCAGCCACAGAGGAGGAGAACCGGACTATTGCAGCAAAGCTCCCATTTCCCCCAAAGACAGCATCACCTCATTTCATTTTCCATTAATATAATGAACAGACGAAGGGATCCCGGGCTCACCATTTGAAGAAATATTTTTCTGCTTAAATACATCCTCCAGTAATCTCCAGTGAGATCCCGTTGACAATAGTAATCAGGTCAAATTAAATTCTATATTCCATCAGTCAGTTGATCCAATTAGGATCATATAGACAGGCAGACAATGGGTGTTCTGATTTTACATGATAGATGACTGGGTTTTATTGAGTAACTCTGGGTATAATCAACGGGTCCCTTAGACAGAAGATAGTTTGGCTCATTGGGGAATTCATTGACTGAAACAAAACTCATAGACCCAAATGAGGTTGGGGGAGTGGAGTTGTGGTTTAAGGTTTCATGGTCTGGGGGCACTTTGTTCTGTAGAGATTTTTTTATTCATTCATAGGACATAGGGAAGGCGACAGCCTTGTGGTATTATTGCTTGACTATTAATCCAGAAACTCAGCTAATGTTCTGGGGACTCAGGTTCGAATCCTGTTATGGCAAGTAGTGGAATTTGAATCCAATAAAAAATATCTAGAATTAAGAATCCATTGATGACCGTGAAACCATTGTCGATTGTCAGAAAAACCCATCTGGTTCATCAATGTCCTTGAGGGAAGGAAATCTGTCATCCATACCGGCTTACATGTGACTCCAGAGCAACAGCAATGTGGTTGACTCACAACTGCCCTCTGAAATGGCTGAGCAAGACACTCAGTTGTACCAATTGTTCAAGAAGGTTTCTCAAGGGCAACTAGGAATGGGCAATAAATTCTGACCAGCCAGCAATGCCCATATCCCATGAATGAATGAAAAGGAATACAGGCATCATAATGCTCTGGCTCAGGAGTCCCATCTAGGCAGACCAGGTAACATAGAAACAAAAGTTATAAGTAGGAGGAGGCTATTTGGCTCTTCAAACTGCTCTGCCTCTCACTGCAGTAATAGCTGATCATCCAATTCAATAGCCTAATCCTGTTATTTTGCCCCATAACCTTTGATCCCTTTTGTCTAACTGCTATATAAATACATTTAATGTTTTGGCATCAGCTATACCTGTGGTGATGAATTCACAGGCTCACCATTCTTTGGGTGAAGAAATGTCTCCCCACCTCCGTCCTAAATGGTCTAACCTGAATCCTCAGACTGTCCCCCCCTGGTTCTGGACTCCCCCACTATCGGGAAAATCCTCTCTGCATCTCCCCTGTTTAGTCCTGTTAGAATTTTATAAGTCTGTATGAGATTCACCCCCCTCATTCTTCTAATCTCCAGTGAAAACAATCCTAACCTAGTCATTCTCTCCTCATAGATCAGTCCCACTATCTCCAGAATCAGCTTGGTAAACCTTCACTGCACTCCCTTGAGAGCAAGAATATCCTTCCTCAGAGAAGACCAAAACTGCAATTTTCTACCTGTGGCCTCACCAAGGCCTTGTCTAATTGCAACAATACATCCCTGCTGCTTTGCTCAAAACCTCTCACAATGAAGGCCAGCTTACTATTTGCCTCCTTTACCACCTGCTGCATCTGCACACTTACCTTTAGTGACTGGTGCACAAGGACACCCAGGTCCCACTGCACACTCCCCCATTCAGGTAGTAAGCTGCCTTGTTTTTGCTTCCAAAGTGAATAACCTCACATTCATCCAAATTATACTGCATCTGCCATTGATTTGCCCAATCTGTCCAGATCATTCTGAAGGATCTCTGCGTCCTCATCACAGTTCATCTTCCCATTCAACATGATATCATCTGCAAACTTTCCTCATCCAAATCATTTATATATCCCTGTGGCACCCCAGTAGTTCCTATCTGCCAATTTGAAAACCACCTATTAATTCCTAATTTTTGTTCCCTCTCTGCCAATCAGTTTTCTGTCTATTTCAGTACACTTTCCCCAATTCCATGTGCTTTAATCTTGTACAATAATCTTTTATGTGAGACTTTGTCAAACACTTTCTGAAACTCCAAATATACTATATTGACTGGTTCCCCCTTGTTAAATCTACTAGTTACCTTTTCAAAGAATTCCAACAGATTTGTCAAGCATGATTTTCTCCTTGATACATGTATTCTGACTGTGTCTGATTCTGGCACTGCTTTCTAAATGCTCTGCTATAATTTCCTGTTTTCTCTCTACTTCCCTTTTTGAATATTTGCTACCCTTCAATCTGCAGGGACTGTCCCAGAGTCTATAGAATCTTGAAAGATGACCACCAATGCATCCACTATTTCTGGAGCCACTTCCTTAAGTTCTCTGGGATGTAGATTATCAGATCCGAGGGATTTATCTGCCTTCAATCGCATCAACTTTCCCAGCACCACTTCTCTACTGATATTGATCTCCCTCAGTTCTTGCCTCTCACTAAATCTTACTTTCACCAACATTTCTGACATTTGATTTGTGTCCTCTTTTGTGAAGACAGAACAAACTGCATATTCAGTTGCTCAGCCATTTCTTTGTCCCCTATTACACATTCTCCTATTACACATTACAGAAGGGGACTGATGTTTATGTTCAACAACCTCTTTCTCTTCACATATCTATAAAAACTCTTAGTGATGTTCTTTATGTTCCCTGCAAGCTTACATTTGTACTGTATTGTCCCCTTGTTAATCAATCCCTTTGTCTTTCTTGGCTGAATTCTACACTGCTCCCAATCCTCAGACCTCTTACTTTTCATGGCCAATCTGGCTGCTTCTCCCTTAGATCAGATACTCTCTCTAATTTCTTTTGTAAGCCATGGATTGGCCCTCTTACCCATTTTCTTTCGATAAGGATGGCAGGTTTCGTTCCCTAAAGATCATTAATGAACCGGATGGTTTTTTTTCCAGCAATTGACAATGCTCATCAGTAGATTCTTAATTACAGATTTATTTTTTATTAAGTTCAGATTTGACAACCTACCATGGCAGGAATCAAACCTGGGTCCCCCGAACATCAGATGCTGCATTAATAATTTAGTGATCTACTGATCCCATGATCACCTCTCCTGGGATATGACTGGGGGTTTTTTGGCATTTTGTGATTGACGTTCTACCGATTGGGATTTGATTGGGATGAGTTTGCGGAAAGGAATTACCAGATCATTGGAATCAGAGAGATTGTAGGTGGTGATGAACTGGTCCGCTGGGTGGGGTCGTTCTGGAGACTGGAGGAACCAGTGAAGAATCATACCTGATCCATTAAGGTATCTAGACATCAGGCAGATTTGATCTAACAATGATCCATCAGTTCAGGAAGACAGGATCCTTCAGAAGGATGGAGATACCATCCACTAATGTTCCACTGATCAACAAGTTGCGCTGAGTAGATACTTCATTCCAATACCGCTGCTAGTCTGAAGCTGTGTCTGTTCATTAGGTGGGCCTTCACACTGATCATTATCTCCTCGTATACTGCGAATCTCGCTGCCTTCCTGACAGTGCAGAGGATGGAGGTCCCCATCGAATCTGCCGACGACCTCGCTGATCAAACCAACATCGAGTACGGAACAATACAGGGCGGCTCAACAATGACATTTTTCCAGGTACAGGCAGGGTGTATATGAGCACCAGGCACATGTTCTTTGCCCTTGTCTATAATTGTGGGAGGCCAAGAGGGGTGGCGTGATGAGAGTGCCAGTCCTGCATATATTGGGTGGTGCTAGAGGGTTAATCAAATGAGGAACCAAATTCTTGAAGGTGGTTATGAATTCCCTTCTTGAACCCACGGTGGTGTTCGGGAGGGGATACAACCCTCAAGAAGGTATGAGTGCGTCAACCTCTTGAGACAACTGAGTGATCTGTTAGATGCAGCTGGTGGTGGGATGGAGTGGGGAGGAAGTTAACTGGAAGTTAACCACATTTCTGTGAGCCTGGAATTATGTGTTGGAGGATGGGGAAAGGGCCGATTTTCCTCCCCCCACATTGAAGCAACCAGTTTGTGGTTGACATTATTGGTCTGGGTGGTGCTGGAGTAAGGGATGTGCAAATATGGAGATCAGGCCAACACAGGGACAACCAGCGGCACATTTATGCATTCACATAAACCCAGAGAAGGAGAACAGCTCAAAATGTAACCAGTTTCTCATGTGCGTATAGGAGAGTTAACTAGACAATATTGTCAGTTTGCCCAAGAGGGAATAAGTGGCAGTGGATCCGGTGAGGTGTGATGGAAGGCTATGCGGGAGGGAATGTCACAGCACAAGGTTTACATGATGTGAAATGGATTGAGCAGAGTTACATTGCCACCTGAATTGGAACTGGATCAAAGTACTAATAGCGGGAGTGAGACAAACTCTTTCCTACAACAGAAAATCGTTCAGTCTTTTAGATTCAAAGGCCCTGTTTGTTAGGCGCCAGCATCCAACGGATAACAAAGCAGTCTTAGACGTGGGGAGAGGAGCCATGGGAGAGGGAGTATGGAGAGTGGGGGACACGGGGAGAGGGGGCACGGGGAGAGGGGGCACGGGGAGAGGGGGCACGGGGAGAGGGGGCACAGGGAGAGGGGCCATGGGAAAATGAGCATGGGGAGGGGGGACCACAGGGAGTTGAGGCCACAAGGACAGTGGTACAGGGGTGAGGGGAGGTGGGGGCACTAGGGGAGACAGACACAGGGAGATGGACTCACTGGGAAAGTGGGAACTAGGAATCCAGGATCGATAGGCAATTGATTTTCATACTTGAGGCTCATGAGCTTTGTCTGTTTCCTGCTCCCCTCCCCGCTCCCCACGCCCACCGAAATCCTCCTCCCACTGCTCCCCTCCCCCCAACGCTCCCCTCTCCCTACCACATTCCTCCCCACACTGCTCCCCTCCCCCCATCGCTCTCTGTTCCCCTCCAAACCCCGCTTCCCTCCCTGCTCCCCTCATCTCCCATTCCCCTCCCTCGATTCCCCCCTCCCCCTCCCTCCCCTCCCCTTCCCTCCCCTTCCATCCCCATGCCCCCATTCCCCTCTTCCTTCCACTCCTCTCCCCCGCTCCATCTCTCCTCTCCGCTTCCCTTCTCCCCACCACCTATCCCTTTCCCTTTCCCTTCCTCTTCCAATTCTCCTCTCTGCTCCCCTTCTTTCTCCTCCCCTCTCTTCCCACTCCCTTCTGCTCCCCTCCCTCCCCACTCATCTCCTCCCCACTCCCCTCCTCCTCCCCTTCTGCTTCACTCCACGCCTCCCTTTGCCCTCCACTCCCACTCTCTCCACCCCCACTCTCCCCCCCATTCCGCTCCCCCCACCCCCCCCCACTCCACTCCTCTCTCCTCCCTTCCATCCTCACTCCCCACCCCATCCCTGTTCCTCTCCTGTCTTCTCCCCACCTTCCCCACTCCCCTCCCCTTCACTCCCTGCTCCACTCCCTCCCCTCCTTTCGCACTTTCCTTCCCTTCTCCCCACCACTCCCCTCCTCTACCTCCCCACTCCCCTCTATCTCTGCTTCCCTCCCCTCCTTATTCCCCTCCCCTCCCTCATTCCCTCCCTGCTCTCCTACTCTCCCTTCCCAATCCCCTCCCTCGCTGTTCCCCTCCCCTTCCCTCGCCATTCCCTTCCTCCCTCTCCCTCCCCCCCCCCTCTCCTCTCTGCTCCCCTCTCCTCCCCACTTCCCCCTCCTCCTCGCTCCCCTCTCTTCCCTGTCCCTCTTCTCCCCCTGCCCCTGTCGGCTCTCCTCCCCTCTCCCCTCTGCTCTCCCTACTCCCGTTCCCCTCCCTACTCCCCTCCCCTTTCCCCACTTCTCTCTTATCCCCCACTCTCTCCATCCCTTCTCCCCATTCTCTTTCCTCCTCTCCCCTTCTGCGCTCCCACCACCCTGTGCTTCCCCCCGCTACCCTGCCACTCCCATCTCTCCTCCCTGCTCTCTTCTCTCTCCATTCCCTCTTCGTTACCCGCACCCTTGGCTCACTCCCTCACTCCTCCCCTCGCTTTCCCCACACTCCCCCTTCACTCCCTCATCACTCCTCCTCCTTGATACCCCCTGTGCTACCCTTTCTCGCTTCCCACCCCTTGGTTCCCCCGCCTTGGTCCCCCCACTCGCTCCTCCCTTCTCCCTTCCTCGCTCCTTCCCTTGCTCCTCCCTCACTACCCCCTGCCTCCCCCCTCTCTCTCTCCCCCTCTCTCTCTCCCCCTCTCTCTCTCCCCTCTCTCTCTCCCCTTCTCTCTCTCCCCCTCTCGCTCTCCCCCTCCTCGCTCTCCCTCCCTCTCGCTCTCCCCCTCCTTCGTCCCCCCCTCCTCGCTCTCCCCTCCGCTCTCCCCCTCTCGCTCTCCCCCCTCTCGCTCTCCCCCTCTCGCTCTCCCCCCTTCGCTCTGTCCCCCCGCGCTCTCCCCCTCTCGCTCTCCCCCTTACTCCCCTCTCTGCTCCTCCCTCGCTCTCCCTCCCATTCCTGCTCTTCCCCCCCATCCCCATGCAGAATTCCCGATATCAAACCTACCAGCGGATGTGGAACTACATGCACTCCAAACAGCCCAGTGTCTTTGTGAAAACCACAGAAGAAGGAATTGCTCGAGTCTTAAACTCCAAATACGCCTTCCTGCTGGAGTCCACCATGAATGAATATCACAGGAAGAGGAACTGTAACCTTACCCAAATCGGAGGCCTCCTCGACACCAAGGGCTATGGCATCGGGATGCCACTGGGTAAGTGTGAAGAAGCAATGCCTGCAGAGTTGACGGAATTGAGGAGGAACTTCTTCACTCAAAGGATGGTGAATCTCTAGAATTCCCTGCCCTACTTCTTATGTTCTTATAGACCCCAGAGGGGCAGTGACTGCACTGCCCGGGTACAGTTCATTCACACCCCCCAGCTCCAAACAAGGCTGAACGCTTTCAACAAACCACATTCATCCTTCTCTTTCTATCAACCCCCTGTCACCCTCTAACCCCCTGTCACCCTCTAACCCCCCCGTCACCCTCTAACCTCCCCGTCACCCTCTAACCCCTGTCACCCTCTAACCCCCCCGTCACCCTCTAACCCCCCCGTTCACCCTCTAACCCCCCCGTCACCCTCTCCCCCCCCGTCACCCTCTAACTCCCCGTCACCCTCTAACCCCCCCGTCACCCTCTAACCCCCTGTCACCTCTAACCCCCCCGTCACTCTCTAACCCCCCCCCGTCACTCTCTAAGCCCCCGTCACTCTCCAACCCCCTGCACCCTCTAATCCCCCGTCATCTCTAACCCCCTGTCACCCTCTAATCCCCCGTCACTCTCTAACCCCCCCCGTCACTCTCTAACCCCCCCCCGGTCACTCTCCTAAAGCCCCCGTCACTCTCTAACCCCCTGTCACCCTCTAATCCCCCGTCACTCTCTAACCCCCTGTCACCCTCTAATCCCCCGTCACTCTCTAACCCCCCCGTCACCTTCTAACCCCCTGTCACCATCTTCCCCGTCACTCTCTCCCCAACGTCACCCTCTCTCCACCTCCCCATCACTTCTCCCTCCCCTGTCAATCTCTGTCCCTCCTATCATGCTCTCCCTCCCGTCATGCTCACCCCCCGTCACCCTCACCCCCATCACACTGTCCCCCTGTCACCCTCGACCCCATCACCCTCTCTTCCTGTGACACCCTCTTCCCCGGAACTGCATCCCCCATCGTCACCTCTCCCCATCACCTTCTCCCCCCACAACCGTCACCCTCACCCCAACTGTCACCTTCTCCCCTGCCATCACCCTCTCCACCCATCACTTTCTCCCCTGTCACCCTCTTCCCCGTCATTCACACCCCCCCCTGTCACCCACTAACCCTTACCTTCTCTCCCTCCACAGCCATCCGCTCTCTTCCCACGTCACCCTCTCCGTTCTCCATCACCGTCTCTGTTTTCCATCACTCTCTCCTACCCCGTCTCCCTCTCTCCCGCCGCTCTCTCTTACCTCGTCACCCTCTTCCTTGTCACCCTCTCCTACCCCATCACTCCCTCCGCCGTCATCCTTCCCCCTTCATTACCCCTCCCTATCACACCCTCTCCCCATCACGCCCTCCCCATCACTCCTGCCCCACCTCCCTCTCTCCCCGTCACTTTCTCCCTCTTCCCCCATCATCCACTACCCTCCGTTACCTTCTCTTGCCCACTGTCACCTCTCTCCTCTTGCCAGCTGTCATCCTCTTCCCACCACTTACCCTCTTCACCCTCCCATCTCCCTCCTACCCCTATCACTCTCTCTCTCCCCATCACCATCTCTCCCTGCCCCCATCACCCTCTATCCCCCTGTTATCCTCTACCTGCCCCGTTACCCTCTACACCCCTTCACTTCCCACCCCGCTGTCATCCCCTAACCCCATTGCCCCATTACCGTCTCCCCACATCAACCTTTTACCTCCATCACCTTCTACCCTGATACCCTCTCCCCCGCCACCTCTCTCCTTTGTCACCCTCTTCCACCCCCGTCACCCACTCCTTCCCCGTAACCTCTCTCCTACCCATCGCCCTCTCGTCCCCGTCACTCATTCCCTCCCTCGTCACTCTCTCCCCTCGTCACCCTCTCCTCCTCGCCACCCTCTTTCCCCCACCACCCTCTCCCCCACTCCGCCACCCTTCTCCCCCTCCGCCACCTCTCCCCCTCCGCCACCCTCTCCCCCTCGCACCCTCTCCCCCATCACCCCTCCCCCCGCACCCTCTTCGCCCTCCCAGTCACCCTCTCTTCTCCCCCCGCCACCACCCTTCCCCCCCGCCAACCTCTCCTCCCCCGCCATCCTCTCCCCATCACCCTCTCCCCCCGCCACCCTCTTCGCCCTCCCAGTCATCCCTCTGTCCCCCGTCACCCTTCTCTCCCCTACCCTCTTCCCCTTTTCACTCTCTTCCCCCCTTCATGTCCCCCCATCACTCACTCCCCCATTATTCTCTTCCCCTCCCGTCACCCTTTACTCCATCACCCTCTCCCTCCCCACCCGTCACCTTCTACCTCATCACCCTCTCTCCCTTGTCATCCCTCCCACCATCACTCTCTCCCTTCCGTCAGATTCTCCCCCTCCCTGTCACCCTCCCCGTCACCCTCTTCCCTGTCACCCTCACCCCCCCATCACCTTTTCCCACCCTGTCACCCTCTCTTTCCCCATCACTCCCCCCATCACCCTCTCTCACTCCTTCCATCACCCTCCTCCCCATCATGCTCTCCCTCATTATCCTTTCCCCTGTCATCATCTAAGTGTGTATGCGTCAGTGAGTATCAGAGTTTGTATGCATGTGTCAGAGTGTGCGAATGTGTGTGTATGTCAGAGTGGATTTGTCAGAATGTGCATGTGTCAGAGGGTGTGTGTCAGAATGTTCATGTATTGTGCATGTGTGCCAGAGTGTGTGTCAGAATATTCAAGTGTGTCAGAATTGCATGTGTGTGTGCGTGTGTGTTAGAGAGTGCGTGTGTGTCAGAGTGCGTGTGTGTGTCAGAGTGCGTGTGTGTGTCAGAGTGCGTGTGTGTGTCAGAGTGCGTGTGTGTGTCAGAGTGCGCGTGTGTCAGAGTGCGCGTGTGTCAGAGTGCGCGTGTGTCAGAGTGCGTGTGTGTGTCAGAGTGCGTGTGTGTGTCAGAGTGCGTGTGTGTGTCAGAGTGCGTGTGTGTGTCAGAGTGCGCGTGTGTCAGAGTGCGCGTGTGTCAGAGTGCGCGTGTGTCATGGGGTTTGTGCAGCAGCTGAGCTGAGCTCTGGTTATTTTCTTTCCCTAGGTTCACCATTCCGAGATGAGATCACGTTGGCAATCCTTCAACTCCAGGAGAATAACCGACTGGAAATCCTTAAGAGGAAGTGGTGGGAGGGTGGCAAATGTCCTAAAGAAGAAGATCACAGGGCAAAAGGTGAGAAACCAAATCCACATCGCATAAACAGAGTTCAGATCCACAGACAGGGCGCAGGCGCAGTAAAGAGAGTGTGCACACTAGCATAGATTGTATAAACAGAATAGATACTATTATCAGTGCCCGGTCCCAAAGGCAAAGCCAGGACCCGGAGCTCTGTTACTGGCAAGCTTTCTTTCTGCTCTTTTTGTCTGTCCCTGTTTTTCTCTCTGTCTCCCTCCCTCTGTCTATTCCTTTATTTCTTGATCTTTCCCTCACTGTTTCTCTCTCCTCCCTATTTTTTTTCTTCTCTCCATCTATCTATCTCTCTCTCAATCTTTTCCTTCGTCTCTCTGTCTCTGTCAGTATCTTTATCTCATTGTCTCCATCTCTCTCACTCTATTTCTTGTACTGTTTCTATTTCACTGTCAACCTATATGTCACCACCTCACTCACACTCTCACTCTCGATTTGTCTGTCTCTACATCAGTGTATTTCTCCCTGTCCCTGTGCGTCTCTCTATCCCTCTGCTTTCTCTCTCCTGCACTTTGTTTCTCCACGTGTCTGTCTCAGACAATCTCCGGCATTAACATGAGCAGTAACACTCTTTCTCTGTCTGTCTGTGTCTCCCTGTCAGGTTTAGGAATGGAGAATATCGGTGGAATATTTGTGGTCCTAATCTGCGGTTTGATCATTGCAGTGTTTGTGGCGGTCATGGAGTTTGTGTGGACCACCCGACGATCAGCGGAATCGGAGGAGGTATCGGTAAACACATCTTTCATCTCCAAGCCCTTCTCTAGAGTCAGACCACAGGATGGCGCCTAACTTTGCTGAGTGAGAGAGAGAGGAACAGGAGGAGCTGGCGACACAGCACCATGCTATCATAGCATCATGAAAACATAGTATCGCAATAGTGCAGAAGGAGGCCATTCGGCCCCTTCGTCCTGCGCTAACAACAATCCCACCCAGCCCGTAACCCCTCTTATTTACCCTGCCAATTCCTCTTAACACCAAGGGGCAATTTAGCATGACCCTAACCCGCACATCCTTGGATTGCAAGAGGAAACCGGAGCCTTCGTGGATACAGGGAGAACGTGTAATCCCCACACAGACAGTGACCCAAGCCAGGAATTGAACCTGGCTCCCTGATGCTGTGAGGCAGCAGTGCCAACCACTGTGCCAACGTGCCAACCATTAATCGGAAAAAACGTCTCCCTCAGAGTCAGAGTGACCACAGTCTCTCCCAGGATCAGTGAGTGACCACAGTCTGTCCCCAGGGTCAGTGAGTGGCCACAGTCACCCCCAGGGTCAGTGAGTGGCCACAGTCACCCCCAGGGTCAGTGAGTGGCCACAGTCACCCCCAGGGTCAGTGAGTGACCACAGTCTGTGCCAGGGTCAGTGAGTGACCACAGTCTCCCCCAGGGTCAGTGAGTGACCACAGTCTCCCCCAGGGTCAGTGAGTGGCCACAGTCTGTCCCAGGGTCAGTGAGTGGCCACAGTCTCCCCAGGTCAGTGATGCCACGTTCTCCCTCAGGGTCAGTGTGGACAATCTGTTCACAGGGTCAATGAGTGACCACAGTCTCCCCAGGGTCAGTGAGTGACCACAGTCACCCCCAGGGTCAGTGAGTGACCACAGTCTCTCCCAGAGTCAGTGAGTGGCCACAGTCTTCTCCAGGGTCAGTGAGTGACCATCTGTCACAGGGTCAGTGAGTGACCACAGTCTCCCCAGGGTCAGTGAGTGACCACAGTCACCCCCAGGGTCAGTGAGTGACCACAGTCTCCCCTAGAGTCAGCGAGTGGCCACAGTCTCCCCCAGGGTCAGTGAGTGACCACAGTCTCCCCTAGGGTCAGTGAGTGACTACAGTCTGTCCCCAGGGTCAGTGAGTGACCACAGACTCTCCACAGGGTAAATGAGTGACCACAGTCTGTTCCCAGGGTCAGTGAGTGACCTCAGTCTGTCCCTAGGGTCAGTGAGTAACGTCTGTCTGTCCTCAGGGTCAGTGAGTGACGTCAGTCTGTCCCCAGGGTCAGTGAGTGACCTCAGTCTGTCCCCAGTGTCAGTGAGTGGCCACAGTCTCCCCCAGTGTCAGTGAGTGACCACAGTCTCCCCCAGGGTCAGTGAGTGACCACAGTCTCCCCCAGGGTCAGTGAGTGGCCACAGTCTCCCCCAGGGTCAGTGAGTGACCACAGTCTCCCCCAGGGTCAGTGAATGACCACAGTCTCCCCCAGTGTCAGTGAATGACCACAGTCTCCCCCAGGGTCAGTGAGTGACCAATCTGTCCCCAGAGTCAGTGAATGACCACAGTCACCCCCAGGGTCAGTTTGTAAGAGGTGAATTAGCTGGGTATAATTTGGCTCTGTGGGATCGAGCAGTCAGCATCTATAACTTGTCTTTTTGCTCCTGGTGTATTAAACATTGTCTCTGTATCTCTCTTGCATCCTCTGTCACTCTCTCCCTCGTCTCTGTCTCAATCTGACACTCTCTCTCTCTCTCACCCATTACCACTGTGTCTTTCACTCTCCCTCTCTTTCCCTGTCTGTCTCTGTCACTTTTCCTCTCTATTCCTGTATCTCTCTCTCTCTCTCTCTCTCTCTCTCCCCTTATCTGTGTCTCTCTGTCACTCTCTATCAATCTCTGTCTCTCCCTCGGTCTCTCTCTTTATGTCTCTTCCTCTGTCTCTCTGTGATCCACATCTCTCGTTTTCTGTGTCTCATTCATCATCTCCCCCTCTTTCTCTGTCTATCTGTCTGTCTCTGTCTCCCTTTCTGTCTCTCTCTCTCTCTTTCTGTCTCTCTGTGTATCTTTTTCTCTCTGTGTCTCTCTCTTTCACCCTCTGTATCTCTCTCTCTGTATCTTTCTCTCTGTGTTTCTCTCTCTCTCTCTGTGTTTCTCTCTCTCTCTCTGTGTCGCTCTGTCTCTCTGTGTCACTCTCTCTGTGTTACTCTCTCTGTCGCTCTCTCTGTCGCTGTCTCTATCTCTGTCACTCTTTCTATCCCTCTCTCTCTCTCTCCCCTCTGTTTTTCTCTGTCTCTGTCTCTTTCTGTGTGTCTCTTTGTTCCTTTCTCTCTGTTTCTCTCCATCTCTCTCTCTCTCTCTGTTTCTCTCTCTCTCTGTTTCTCTCTCTATTTTTCTCTCTGTGTCTCTCTCACTCTTTCTCTCTCTCTCTGTGTCTCGCTCCCTTTCTTTCTATGTCCCTATTTCTTTTTACCTGTTTTGCTTTGGCTCTGTCCCTCATTGTTTCTGTTTCTGTCCCTGTCTGTCTATCTCTCTCTCTCTCTCTCTTTGTCTCTGCCTCCCTTTATGTTTTTTTCTCTTTCTCTTTTTTTCTGTCTTACTCTCTCTCTTTTTCTGTCTCAATTTCTGTGTGTGTCTCTCTCTCTCTCTCATCTCTCTCTCTCGCCACTCCCTATCTCTGCTACTCCCTCTCTGCCCCTCCCCACTCTCTGCCTTGCTCCCTTTCTGCTCTTTCTATCTTTCTCTCGGCCTCTCTCTCTCTGCCTCGCTCTCTCACTGACTCTCTCTCTCTCTGTCTCCCCCCTTCTCTCTGTCTCCCCCCTTCTCTCTCTGTCTCGCTCTTTCTGCCTTGTCTCTCTGCCTCACTCTCTCTGCCTTGCACTCTCTATCTTGTTCTCTCTCTCTGCCCTTTCTCTCTTCCTCTCTGTCTCTCTGTTTCCGTCTCTGTGACTCTTTCTTTCTCTGTCTCTCTCTTTCTGTTTCTCTCTTTCTCTCTCTGCTTCTCTCTTTCTCTGTTTCTCTCTTTCTCTGCTTCTCTCTTTTTCTGTTTCTCTCTTTCTCTGTCTCTGTCTCTCTCTTTGTCTCTCTCTCTCTCTCTCTCTGTTTCTCTCTCTCTCTCTGTGGCTCTATCTTTCTCTCTCTCTCTGTTTCTCTCTCTCTCTCTGTCTGTGGCTCTATCTTTCTCTGTTTCTCTGTCTCTCTCTCTCTCTCTGTCTGTCTCTCTCTCCCTCTCTTTATCTCTCTGTCTGTCTCTCTCTGTCACTCCACTCTGCTAGATTTCCATGTGTCAGGAGATGCTGAGTGAGCTCCGCCACGCTGTGTCCTGTAAGAAGACGTCACGATCCAGACGGCGCCGGAGGCCCGGCCGGGTGGGGGTCTCAGTGTCCAAGCAGCTACGGGCAGGTCGGGAGCTACGGCTCAGCAATGGCAAACTGTACTCGGGGGCCTCAGGGGTGGAGCCGGGGCTGGGCCCAGGGCCTCAGCGACTGCTGGACGACGTGGCCCCCCTGCGGGGCTGCACCCACATTCGTATCTGCCAGGAGTGCCGCCGGATACAGGGCATGAGGACCACCCGAATCCCTCGAATCGCTGTGCAGGCAGACGAGCAGCCGCCTATATCGGGGCCTCAGGCTGATGGAGAGGCCCAGGAGTGACTAAAGTGCCACTGCTGCTGACCAGCTGTCACCCCCGCCTGCTCTCCGACCCTGAGCCGCCCGCCTGCCCGCTCACCAACCTCTCTCTCTCTCGACGCCAACTTGTCTGGAAATGAGTGTCGTGCGGATTCTGCCCCCCCTCCACCACCCCCTTCAGCCCACCACCGACCTTTAAACTTGGAACTCTCTGCCTCAGGAGACGGGTTGACTGACTGTTTTACAGCTGGAGGTGGCGGATTCTCCTTGGGCAAGGCGGTGGGGCGGCGGGGGGGTCAGAGTTATCGGAGGGATGGGGTGGGGGGGGTGTGTGCGGGAAGGATGGGGAACGTGGAACTGGAAACCCAAACAGTTCGGCCCAGTGGGGGTTGAATGGCAGCGGGACAGGCTTGAGGGGTGTCCAGGTGGCCTGTCCTTGCTCCGTAGGTTCCCCAACTTGGCCATCGGCCGTGACTCATTGACGCTGTGACCTGCAGGCCCCGCGAATACCCTCCCCCCCCAGCGCCGCGCTGTCCCGCTGAGGGTCCCTGGTTTCCTTTCGACGTCAGGACAGACAAGAATGGAGAGTGCGGGCATGGAGAGAGAGAGAGAGAGAGAGAGACACGGGAAGCCAGCTGCTGGGAGGTCGGGAGATGGGGAGCGGTCAATGCCGAGGGAACAGCGCCCAGACGGTGGGCTTGCCTCAGCTCCCAGGACCATATCCGCCCTCGCAGAACTCAGGGTTCTTAACTGCCTTGTCGAAGGGTTCAGACAAAGAGGAAAAGAAAACTTAAAAACAGACACACACTGCGTGCTCCGCACTTTTAACCGAACAATGGGCTCCCTGTTTGGAGCGGACGGAGCCCTTATCCGGAAAATTCCGTGGAGATCTGAACTTTTCTTTCCGTTAATCTTTTTTGTCCTTCCTTTTACTTTGCTAATTTCTATGTATAGTTACCAAAAAAACCCCACAAAAACTAGCAACTCAAAAAAATGGCAAGGACACATCTGCTAGATTGAGTAAATAAAGGACTCTACTATGCAATTGCAGCTGCTATTGGGTCAGTGCTTGCCCTGGGGCAGTTGGAGAGGGCTATTCATTTACTGTCCCAGTGTACTCTGTAAAATGCTGCTTATCGCTCACTCCTTGCACACCAATCTCCAGGAGGCTTCCTACCCAGCAAGCGGGTATCTGAGGGCAATAGAGCCAGGTCAGGTGAGGGAATATGAGCTGGAGGGGACCGATAGGTTGACACCAGCCTAGGGTTGAAAGCGCTGGATGGAGGTAGGGAGAGATCGATCGTGTGGAGGTTTCAGTGGCAGAGGAGAAGGGACCAGGCGGCAAAGTGATTAACACTGCTGCCTCACAGCACCAGAGATCTGGGTCCACTTCCAGCCTTGGCTTACTACCTGTGTGGCATCTGCATGTCATGTTTGCGTGGGTTTTGTGTGGGTTAGGTTGATTGGCTATGATAAATTACTGATTCGTGTCAGGAGGATTAGTTGGGGTTATGGGGGAAGAGTGTGATATCAGATTGGGAGATTATGGCATCAGAATGATGGAGTGGAACATCAGATTTTGGGAGCAGTCTATGAGATTGTGCATGCATTCAAGTAAAGTGGAAGAATGACCGCCTTCTGCACTGTAGAGTTTTTATGACCGTGACACCCTTTTCTATACATAGAGGATTCACCAAGGAATCTTAAGGTTAAGCAGTTGGGTGAAACAGGACAGGGAGGCCTGAGGGTGGGACGGATTTCAAGGGAGCAGGAGTAGAGCCCAGTCAGCAACCCAGAACAGAATCAAGATGTGTTCCCTCCTTAAGCTGTGGAGAACAAGGATTTGCTGTGAGATATTCTCTCTGGCAAGACAAGAAAGCACTGGAGTGTTTTACAAAAATATAGTAACTTAGAACTGCTGGGATTTGGGCCAAGGCTTGGATTCTGGACAGGCAGAATAGAAAGATGGAGATCAGACAGGGAGTGGGATATCAGACTGGAGGGGGGGAATACGAGACACGGGAAATGGGATATCAGAGTGGAAGGAAGGGATATCAGACTGAGGAATGGGAACATTAGAGTGGGAGAGTGGGGAATGTAATATCAGACAGGGAGTATGGGATGTCAGACTGAGAGAGTTAGATAGCGGATTGGGATAGTGGGATATTAGTTTGGGTGGTCCAACTTGAAGAATGCAATATCTGACTGGGGGACTGGGTTATCAGATTGGGAGTATGGGATATCAAACTGGGCGAGTGGGATAATACATTGGAGATGTGGGATATCAGATTGGGTGCATGTTACATCAGACTGGGGGAGGAGGATATCAAAGTGGGGAATTAGGTATCAGAATGGGAAATGGGGTATCAGAATAGTGGAATGGGATATCAGGCTAGTGGAATGGACTATCAGACTGGGAGAGAGATACCTCAGACTGGGAGAGTATGGTATCTCGCTCAGCAAGTGGTACATGAGATTGGGGGAGTAGTGTCTGAGATTTGACGTGCATTATATTAGATTGGAAGATTGGGATATCAGAGTGGAGGAGTGTGACATCAGCCTGTGGAAATGAGATTTACAGACTGGGGAGAGGATATCGGATGGGAAAAGGGAGACCAGATTTCCAGCAACTGATATCAAACCCTGGAGTAAGACATCAGACTGGGTGAATGGGATATTGGATTTAGATTATGGGATATCTAACTTGGTGAGTATGATATCAGACTGGGGAATATAATAATTGGAAGTGGGGGATATCAGACTGGGTGGTTGTGATAACTGAGTAATGGTGTGGATGTGAAATTAAGTGTGTTTTATATTAGACTGGGGGAGTGGATATCAATTTGGAAAAGGGATATCAGATTTCCAGATTAGGATTTCAGGGTGTAGACTCAGATAGAACAAAGAACAGTACAACATTAGAACAAGCCCTTCGGCCCTCCAAGCCTGCACTATATCACGATGAGTGATAAACTACAGCCCCTCATAATCTTATAAACCTCTATCAAAATACTCCTTGACCTCTGTTATACCAGTGAGAACAGAGTTTATCCAAGCTTTCCTCATAGCTAATACCCTCCAGACCAGGCAACATCCTGGTAAACTTTTTCTATACCCTTCCCAAAGCCACATCAAAGAACAAAGAACAACACAGCACGGGAAACAGGCCCTTCGGCCCAATGAGCCCGCGCTGCCATCCTAACATCTTAATGACATATAGAGACCAATATAGGGACAATTTGTTACCCAATCCCTGAAAGTAGGCAGTCAAGTCGAGAAGGTTGTTAAGAAGGCATATGGAGTCTTAGCTTTTATTAGTAGGGGGATTGAATTTCGGAGCCGCAACGTCATGTTGCAACTGTACAAAACTCTAGTGCGGCCGCACTTGGAGTATTGTGTGCAGTTCTGGTCCCCCATTATAAGAAAGATGTGGAGGCATTGGAGAGGGTACAGAGGAGGTTTACCAGGATGTTGCCTGGTATGGAGGGCAGGTCTTATGAAGAGAGGCTGAGGGATTTGAGGTTGTTTTCGCTAGAAAGGAGGCAGCTAAGAGGGGATCTTATTGAAGCATATAAGATGATTAGAGGTTTAGATAGGGTGGACAGTGATAGCCTTTTTCCTAGGATGGAGAAAGCTAGCACGAGGGGACACAGCTTTAAATTAAGGGGTGATAGTTATAGGACTGATATCAGAGGTAGGTTCTTTACCCAAAGGGTGGTTTGGGAGTGGAATGCCCTGCCTGCAGCAGTTGTAGATGCGCCAAGTTGGGTGGCGTTTAAGAGGTTAGTTGATAAGTATATGGAAGAGAAGGGAATTGTTTAGTTTGGAGGGGCATTGCTTTTTATATTGGTCGGCGCAACATCGAAGGCCGAAGGGCCTGTTCTGTGCTGTAATGTTCTATGTTCTATGTTCTATGTTCAATCAGCCTAAGAGCACATTTTTGGGATGTGGGAGGAAACCGGAGCACCCGGAGAAAACCCACGCAACCACGGGGAGAACGCACAAACTCCCGCAGACACAGGCCCAAATCCATGTGTCTGCACAGCAACAGCGATAGTCTCTGAGCTGTCATGTTGCCCATCTGATGGTCCAGCTTAAGCATACACTAACGACATGAAGCACTAGGCCACTCCTGAAGTAACATCCAAGAGCAGCCCTCGCACGACCTGCCGAATGCATGCGCCTTGTTGGTCAACAGGGTGGACCGAATAGCCTGTGGAAACAAATAAAGTATTTAAACAGTCCTCCTATATCCCTCTATCTGCAGACCGCTCATGTGGCTGTCCAAGAGACCCTTAAACAACCCTAGCGTGCCTGTTCCCACCACCTTACTCGGTAGTGCATTCCACACCCCCACTACCCTTTGTGTGAAAAAACGCCCTCTAATATTAGTCTTATACATAGCCCCCCTCACCCTAAGGCCGTGACCCCTCGTTCTATCTGAATCTAATGGTGGAAAAAGCTTACCACCATTAACTCTATCTATACCCCTCATAATCTTATATACCTCTAATAGATCCCCTCTCAGCCGAGGGGGGATCCTTCTAGTAGTGCGGTGACTAGAATTGTACACACTGTTTTAAATGAAACCTAACTAAGGTTCTGTACAACTGCAGTATGACCTGCCAATTTTTGTACTCAGTGCCTCAACTAGTGAAAGTAAGCATGCTGTATGCCTTCTTGACTACCTTATCCACCTGTGTTGCCACTTTGTGATCAGTGAACATGTACACCCAGATCTCACCGCCTGTTAATATGACTAGGGGTTCTACTATTTACTGTACAATTCCCACATGTGTTCCCACATTTCAAAAATGTATTACCTCACACTTGTCCAAATTAAGCTCAGCTGCCATTTCCCTGCTCATGTGTCCAAACGGTTTACATCTTGCTGTATTCTCTGACAATCCTCTTCATTATCCACAATTTCACAAATTTTTATGTCATCTGCGAACTTACTAATCAGACAGCTACATTTTCCTCCAAATTGTTTACATATACTACAAACAATAAAAGTTCCAGATCCCTGTGGAACACCACAAGTCATGATGTGGAAATGCCGGTGTTGGACTGGGGTAAACACAGTAAGAAGTCTCACAGCACCAGGTTAAAGTCCCAACAAGTTTATTTGGCAGCAAAATCCACTAGCTTTTGGAGCACTGCTCTTTTGTCAGGTAAGTGGGAGCTCTGTTCATAAATAGGGCATATAAAAATAAACTCAATCTACAAAATAATGGTTGGAATGCGAGTCTTTGCAGGTAATCAAGTCTTAAAGGTCCAGACAATGTGAGTGGAGAGAGCGTTAAGCACAGGTTAAAGAGGTGTATATTATCTCCAGATAGGACAGTTAGTGAGATGTTGCATCCCAGGCAAGTCATGAGGGTTACTGCTCATGTGACATGAACCTTAAATCCTGATTGAAGCCATTCTCATGTGTGCGGAACTTGGCTATCAGTCTCTGCTCAGTGACTCTGTGTCATGAAGGGCACCTTGGAGCACGTTTACCCGAAGATCAGAGGCTAAATGCCCATGACTGTTGAAGTGTTCCCCAATAGGAGGAGAATACTCTTGCCTGGTGATTGTCGAGTGGTGTTCACTCATCTGTTGTTGTAGCTTCTGCATGGTCCCCCCATGTACAGTGCCTCGGGACATCCTTTCCTGAACACCACTTGACAATCATCAGGCAAGAGTGTTCTCTTCCTGTTATGGAACACTTCAGCAGTCACGGGCATTCGGCCTCTGATCTTCGGGTAAGTGTTCTTCCAAGGTGGCCTTCACGACACATGACAGCACAGTAGCTGAATAGAGACTGATAGCCAAGTTCTGCACACATGACGTTGGTCTCAACCAGGATCATGGGTTCATGTCACACTATCTGTTACCTCCATGACTTCTGGGGCTTGCAAAATCTCACTAACTTTCCTGTCTGGAGACAATACATATCTCTTTAATCCATGCTTAATGCTCTCTCCACTCAAATTGTCTGTATCTTTAAGAATTGATTACCTGAAAAGATTCGCATTCCAACGATTATTTTATAAATTGAGTTTGTCTTTATATGCTTTGTTTGTGAATAGAATTCCTACTTACCTGATGAAGGAGCAGTGCTCTGAAAGCTAGTAGATTTTGCTACCAAATAAACCTGTTGGATTTCAACCTGGGGGGGTTGAGATTCCTTATTGTGAGCACCACTAGTCACAGCCTTCCATTCAGAAAAGCACCACTTTACTGCTACCCTCTGTCTTATACAGCCAAGCCAGTTCTGTATCCACCTTGCCAGCTCTCCTCAGATTCCATGTGACTTCACCTTTTGTACCAGTCTACCATGAGGTACCTTGTCAAAGGCTTTACTGAAGTCCGTGTATACAACATCCACTGCTTTTCCCTCATCTGTCATCTTCGTCACTTCCTTGAAAAACTCAATCAAGTTAGTGAGGCACGACCTCCCCTTTTCAAAACCACGTTGTCTATCACTAATAAAACCATTTGTTTCTAATTGTGGGTAAATTCTAAGAATCTTTTCCAATAATTTCCCTACCACTCACAAAAGGCTCACTATCTATAATTTCTTGGATTATACTTGCTGCCCATCTTAAACGATGGAACAACATTGGCTATTCTCCAGTCCTCTGGAACTTCATCTGTAGCCAATGATACCAAGATTTCTGTTAAGATCCCAGCAATTTCCATCCTTGCCTCCTTCACATTCTTAGGTAGATCCCTTCAGGCCTTGGGGACTTATATATTTCAATGCTTTTTAAGATGTCACTACCACCTTTTTGATATCAACATGACCCAGAATATCTACATATCCTACCCTAGGCTCCTCATCCATCAAATCCCTCTCTTTGATGAATACTGAGGCAAAGTATTCACTTATTATCTCACCCATTTCCTCTAGCTCCATGCATGGATTCTCTCCACTATCTTTGAGTGGACTAACCCTTTTCCTGGCTACCTTCTTGCTCTTTATATACATATAAAATGCCTCAGGATTTTACTTAATCCTGTTTGCCAAGGATTTTCATGACCCCTTCTAGCCTTCCTAACTCACTCATTACGTTCTTTCCTATGTTCTTTATATTTTTCAATGTCTTTATCTGTCCTAAGCCTTTCAGACTTTGCAAATGCTTCCTTATTCTTTTTGACAAGATTTGTAATATCCCTCATTATCCAAGGTTTCCAATGCTTGCCACAGTTAACCTTCATCCCCACAGGTCCACGCAGGTCCTGAAATCCATTCAACTGACATTTAAAAGATTCCCAAATGTTAGATGTTGGTTTACCTTCAAACAGCCTCCCACAATTTAATATCTTCACCTGAAGACCACTTTTATCCTTATCCACAAGCACCTTAAAACTTATGGAATTATGATCACTGTTCCTTCAATGCTCTCCCACTGAAACTTCAATCACCTAGCTGGGCTCATTCCCCAATACCGTGTCTAATAATACTCCTTCCTGAGTTGGGCTATTCACACACTGTTTCAAGTGGATTACAGAATTGGGAGGGGATATCAAGTTAGATATTAAATTGCCAGCATGGAAATCAGACAGTGGATTGGGAAATCAGGCTGTGGATTGGGATATCAGATTGTGGATGAGATATCAACTAGGAAAGGGGATAACAGATAAGGGATATGGGATATCCCACTGGGAAAGTGATTAAATGGGGAATTGGATAACAGACTTGGGGAAATGAGATATCTGAGTCTGATATCAGACTGCAAGAGTCTAACAAATTTGATAGAATTTTTTGAGGAGTTGACCATGGAGAGCAGCACAGTTGATGTATTCTATATGGATTTCATCAAAGCCTTTGACAAGGTCCCACAAGGGAAACATGTAAAGAAAGGAAATGCACATGGAATATGTAGTAATTTGATAAAGTGGATTTAAAATTTGTTCAGTTGTAGGAGACAGAGGATAATAATGAAGAGATGCTTTAGTGACTGGAAGCCTAGTGTCCAGTGGCATATGACAGGGATCTGTGCTGAGTTCCCTATTACTCCTCGTTTATATAAATGGCACAGATGATTGTGAGTGGTAGGATTAATAAGTTTGTGAATGATACAAAGATTGATTGGGTGGTTAATGGTGAGGATGAGTTCCTGGGCAACAAGGTATAGATGAGGTGGTTAAATGGGAATTCATCCTAAAAAGTGTGAGGTGATACACTTTGGAAAGTGTAATTTTACAAGGAAATAGTCAATGACATTAGAAAGTCCTATGAAACAAAGTGACTTTGGTGTGTTTGTCTATAGATTTCCGAAGACACAAGGGCATTTTAGTTGGACGGTGAAAAAGGTATATGAGTCACTTGCTTTTATGAATCAAAGGTTATCCAACTTGGTGAGTGGCATATCAGATTCAGGGAGGGGGATTTCAATTTGGGGAAATGTGATATCAAATTGGGAGTTTGGGGTATCAATCTAAGACAGTGGGATTTCAAACTGACTGAGTGGAATGTGTGACTGGATTAATAGGATGTAAGACCGGGGCAGTGGGATATCAGACCGTGAGAGTGGGATATCAGACTATGGGAGTGGGGTATCAGACTGTGAGAGTGGAGTATCAGACTGTGCGAAGGGAATATCAGACTGTGAGAGGGGGATATCAGACTGTGAGAGTGGGGTATCAGACTGTGAGAGTGGGGTATCAGACTGTGAGAGTGGGGTATCAGACTGTGAGAGTGGGGTATCAGACTGTGAGAGGGGGGTATCAGACTGTGAGAGTGGGGTATCAGACTGTGAGAGTGGGGTATCAGACTGTGAGAGTGGGGTATCAGACTGTGAGAGTGGGGTATCAGACTGTGAGAGTGGGATATCAGACTGTGAGAGTGGGGTATCAGACTGTGAGAGTGGGGTATCAGACTGTGAGAGGGGAATATCAGACTGTGAGAGTGGGGTATCAGACCGTGAGAGTGGGGTATCAAACTGTGAGAAGGGAATATCAGACTGTGAGAGTGGAGTATCAGACTGTGAGAGTGGGGTATCAGACTGTGAGAAGGGAATATCAGACTGTGAGAGTGGGGTATCAGACTGTGAGAGGGGAATATCAGACTGTGAGAGTGGGGTATCAGACTGTGAGAGTGGGGTATCAGACTGTGAGAAGGAATATCAGACTGTGAGAGTGGTATCAGACTGTGAGAGTGGGGATCAGATGGAGAGGGAATATCAGACTGTGAGAGTGGGGTATCAGACTGTGAGAGTGGGGTATCAGACTGTGAGAGTGAGGTATCAGAGTGTGAGAGGGGGGTATCAGACTGTGAGAGTGAGGTATCAGACTGTGAGAGTGAGGTATCAGACTGTGAGAGTGAGGTATCAGACTGTGAGAGTGGGTATCAGACTGTGAGAGTGGGGTATCAGACTGTGAGAGTGGGGTATCAGACTGAGAGAGTGGGGTATCAGACTGTGAGAGTGAGGTATCAGACTGTGAGAGGGGGATATCAGACTGTGAGAGGGGGATATCAGACTGTGAGAGGGGAATATCAGACTGTGAGAGTGGGATACCAGACTGTGAGAGTGGGATACCAGACTGTGAGAGTGGGATACCAGACTGTGAGAAGGGAATACCAGACTGTGAGAAGGGAATATCAGACTGTGAGAAGGGAATATCAGACTGTGAGAGTGGAGTATCAGAGTGTGAGAGTGGAGTATCAGAGTGTGAGAGTGGAGTATCAGAGTGTGAGAGTGGAGTATCAGAGTGTGAGAGTGGAGTATCAGAGTGTGAGAGTGGAGAATCAGAGTGTGAGAGTGGAGTATCAGAGTGTGAGAGTGGGGTATCAGAGTGTGAGAGTGGGGTATCAGAGTGTGAGAGTGGGGTATCAGACTGTGAGAGGGGGATATCAGAGTGTGAGAGTGGAGTATCAGAGTGTGAGAGTGGAGTATCAGAGTGTGAGAGTGGAGTATCAGAGTGTGAGAGTGGAGTATCAGAGTGTGAGAGTGGGGTATCAGAGTGTGAGAGTGGGGTATCAGAGTGTGAGAGTGGGGTATCAGAGTGTGAGAGTGAGGTATCAGACCGTGAGAGTCGGATATCAGACCGTGAGAGTCGGATATCAGACCGTGAGAGTGGGGTATCAGACTGTGAGAGTGGGGTATCAGACCGTGAGAGTGGGGTATCAGACCGTGAGAGTGGGGTATCAGACCGTGAGAGTGGGATATCAGACTGTGAGAGTGGGATACCAGACTGTGAGAGTGGGTTATCAGATCGCGAGAGTGGGATATCAAACCATGAGATGGGATATCAGACTGTGACAGTGGGACATCAGACTGAAAATAGGACATCAGACTAGGATCGTGGGATACCAAATGTTGTATCAGAATGGGGAATTTAGATTTCAGACTGAGAGAGTGTGATATTGGACTGGAGGATTGGGATGTACAACTGGCAAAGTGGTCGAGAGTAAGTTAGATATCAGACTCAGGAAGCGAATATCAGACTGAGGGAATGTGATCTCAAACTGGGACAGTAGTGCATTGGACCAATACCCTAACATTTGATGAATCAAAACGATTCTCTGCTGTTTAAATCCTCATTTCTTTTTAATTCATTCATGAGACATGGGTGTTGCTGGTTGGCCAGCATGTATCGCCCATCTCTACTTACCCGAGGGCAATCGATAGTCAACCACATTGCTGTGGTTCTGGAGTCACGTGTAAGCCAGACTTGGTAAGGATGGCAGATTTCCTTCCCTAAAGAAAATTAGTGAACCAGATAGGTTTTTCTGATAATCGACAATCGTTTCATGGTCATCAGTAGATGCTTAATTCCAGATATTCTTTATTAGATTTGAATTCCATCATCTGCAGTGCTGGTATTTGAACCTGGATTCCCAGAACATTAGCTGAGCTTCTGGATGAATAGTCCAACAATAATACCACTAGGCCATTGCCTCTTCTGGAAATATTTGGCTCTTGTTTTAAATGTATATTTGGATTTTATATTGTGGTTTTCATGTTTTCTTTATATGGGCATGTTTGAAAGTCTTTAGAAATATTAACAAAGTGGTGGATTGGGATTTCAGAATGTGGGAGTGAGATTCCAGAATGGATGAGTAGGATATCATTGTGGGATATTAGATTAAAATAGCGGACATTTTTCTGAGAGAGTGGGCTGTTAGACTAGGGGTATAAGAATATATGAGAACATAAATGTATGATTGGAATATCAGTTAAGAGAATTGATTATCAGATTCTGGGACTGGAATATCAGATTGAATAGGATATCAGACTGGCATTTTGGACTAGGTGAGTATCGGACTTGGAGAGCGAGGTATCGGACTTGGAGAGCGAGGTATCGGACTTGGAGAGCGAGGTATCGGACTTGGAGATGTGAGATATTGGGCTGGGAGAATGGGATATTGGGGTGGTGAAGGACGATATCAGATTAGAATAGTGGACATTGGGCTGAGAGGGCTATCAGATAGTGGAATGGTAATTGAAACTGTATATGAAATGAAGAATGTAAGTCTGGGAAATGTTAGCAGACTTTGGGAATGGGTTATCAGATTCAGTGAATGAGATCTCAGATAGGCACATTGGACAGGGTGATATGACATAAGTCTGGAAAGTGAGATAATGTATTGGGATGTCAGACTGGAGAATGAAGTATTGGACTGGCTTGTGGAATATCAGACTGGGATATCGGACTGGGTTGAGTGATTTTAAATTGGATATCAAACTTGGATATTGGCTGGAGCACTAGAATATCAGACTTGGGCTGGGCATATCAAATTGTGGGAGTGGTATAGTGGACAGTGGAGTGAGATATTAGGGCCTTAGAATGGGACACCGGACTGGCAGTGTAGGATATTAAACTCAGGGACTGGAACATAGTACTGTGGGAATAGGATTATCAGACTGGGAGAGAGGAACTTTGGAATGGCAAAGTGTGATCCACAGTGGAATACCATAGTGGAAGTTGGGATATCAGACTGGGAGAGTGAAATATCTGATAAAGTGGGATATGAGACTAGGGAATTTGATATTGGGCTGTTGATGTGGATTACTGGTATGGGAGAGTGGGATAGCAGACTAGGAAACTTGACTTTGAAATCCAACTAGGATGTGGAATATAGTATTAGGACAGTGTAAGATCAGAAGGGGGAGTTGGCTTTCAGACTGAAGTAGTGAGATTTGGAACAAGATGGGTGGGATATCAGTCTGCTGGAGCAGAATATTAGATGAGGAGAGTGGGATATTGACCTGGGAAATGAAATATCAAATAGGAGAGTGGAATATCAAACTAGGGATTTGGCATATCAGACTGATGGAGTGGGATATCAGACTGATGGAGTGGGATATCAGACTGATGGAGTGGGATATCAGACTAGGAAAGGGGAATATCAGACTGGGAGTGTCAGGAATCAGTCTGGAACAGTGGGATTGTGGAATGGGGGAGTAGGATATCTGACCAGAGACTTGAGACAAGGTATCAGACTGGGAATATCAGAAACTGGACTGGGAGAGTGGAATTTTTGAATTGGAGTGTGGGATATCAGACTGGACAATGGAATATTGCAATGGGTATCAATAAAACGTAGGAACAAAACAGAGACCATCGACTGGAGCAGAGAGACAGAGAGAAACACAAGGTGAAAGACAGAGAAGCAGAGAAAAAGTGCGAAATGCAGAGAGAGTGACAGGTGAGAGAGGGGTAGGTCAGAGGGATTTGCCCAGGTTAGTGGAGTAAATAGGTGGGGTTATAAGGATAAGGCCTGGGTAGGATTGTTATCAATGCAGCCTCGATGGGTCAAATAGCCTCCTACTGCACTGTATGGTTTCTACGATTCTAACACAACATTCAATGAAATTATGGCTGATCTCATAGAATCATAGAATGCTACAGTGCAGATAGAGGCCCTTTGGCCCATCAAGTCTGCACCAACCACAATCCCACCCAGATCTTTACCCCCATATCCCTACATATTTTACCTACTAATCCCTCTAACCCACACATCTCAAGACACTAAGGGGCAATTTTATCATGGCCAATCAACCTAACCCATACATTTTTGGACTGTGGGAGGAAACCGGAGCACCTGGAGGAAACCCACGCAAACACAAGGAGAATGTGCAAATTCCACACAGATAGTGACCCGAGTCAGGAATCAAACCCAGGACCCTGGAGCTGTGAAGCAGCAGTGCTAACCACTGTGCTACTGTGCCACCCCTTGCTGTTTTAATAATCCAAACTCCCACACTCCCGCCTTATCCCCATAACCGCAGATTCCAATGATGATTAAAAATATGTCTCTCCCAGGCTGAAATCTGACCCAAACAGCCTAATTTCCCAGTAAGGCTGCCAATACTGCAATGACATGCCCCCAGCGAGATATCTGATGACAGAATGTGTTAACAGACAGGCTGTGTGGAATAACAGAAATGGGAGAGTAACTGGGATATTGAAGCTTGAACTGGGATTCAAACATCGCAGTACTCTCGAGCACTGACACACTTAGAAAAGACAAATAAAATTACAGCACAGGAACAAACCTTTCGGCCCTCCAAGCCTGCACTGACCATGCTGCCCAACTTAACTAAAACCCCCTACCCTTCTGGGGACCAAAACCCTCTATTTTCATCCTCTTAAAAGTTAATACCTTATCTGCTTCCAGTGCAGCACTCCCTCAGCACTGACTCTCTGACAGTGCGGCGCTCCCTCGGCACTGACCCTCTGACAGTGCGGCACTCCCTCAGCACTGACCCTCTGACAGTGCGGCACTCCCTCAGCACTGACCCTCTGACAGTGCGGCACTCCCTCAGCACTGACCCTCTGACAGTGCGGCACTCCCTCAGCACTGACCCTCTGACAGTGCGGCACTCCCTCGGCACTGACCCTCTGACAGTGCAGCACTCCCTCAGCACTGACCCTCTGACAGTGCGGCACTCCCTCAGCACTGACCCTCTGACAGTGCGGCACTCCCTCAGTACTGACCCTCTGACAGTGCGGCACTCCCTCAGACTGACCCTCTGACAGTGAGGCACTCCCTCAGCACTGACCCTCTGACAGTGCGGCACTCCCTCAGCACTGACCCTCTGACAGTGCGGCACTCCCTCAGCACTGACCCTCTGACAGTGCGGCACTCCCTCAGCACTGACCCTCTGACAGTGCGGCACTCCCTCAGTACTGACCCTCTGACAGTGCGGCACTCCCTCAGTACTGACCCTCTGACAGTGAGGCACTCCCTCAGTACTGACCCTCTGACAGTGCGGCACTCCCTCAGCACTGACCCTCTGACAGTGAGGCACTCCCTCAGCACTGACCCTCTGACAGTGAGGCACTCCCTCAGTACTACCCTCTGACAGTGCGGCACTCCCTCAGTACTGACCCTCTGACAGTGAGGCACTCCCTCAGTACTGACCCTCTGACAGTGCGGCACTCCCTCAGCACTGACCCTCTGACAGTGAGGCACTCCCTCAGCACTGACCCTCTGACAGTGAGGCACTCCCTCAGTACTGACCCTCTGACAGTGCGGCACTCCCTCAGTACTGACCCTCTGACAGTGCAGCACTCCCTCAGCACTGACCCTCTGACAGTGAGGCACTCCGTCGGTATTGACCCTCTGACAGTGCGGCACTCCCTCAGCACTGACCCTCTGACAGTGCGGCACTCCCTCAATATTGTAGTTTCAGGCTGTTCTGTAGAGGACTGAGATGTGAGATTTTGTTCCGCCAGTTTATCAGTTTATTTTTGGACAGTGAGTACCATATGTTTATTTGTTTTGTCAGTCCATTAATCCAGAACGAATGTCACATGATCCAGTTACCAGCACCAATTCTTAAGTAGGAAGTGGAAGCTGGCTTGTTTCTGTGTGGAAGGAACAGTTTGAAAGATGTTGACCGAGCCCTCGGATCAGTCGATGGGAGATGATCAGGTAATGTATTCGATCTGCTCCTGCCTACCCGCCCGGGTAACAGTCGCTGGGTCCAGCTCTCTGGACTGGGACAGAGGTCAGTCTTTAAGATGCAAAGCACAATACGATGCTGCCTGCAAGTCTTAATGCTGCACACTCTATTTCCATTCAGCATCTGGCGCTGCTCACTCAGCCTGTTCCCTGTCTCACACTAGCCTTTCAAACATTCCTGCCCACACGCTGGAGTTTCCACCCTACTCACTGGCTGCTGACAACTACTTGAACCTCAGTCACGCTGTATCTCTCTCCCTGCCTCAGTCACCCTCTCTCTCTCAACCTCTGTCACCCTGCCCTTTGCCTCTCTCACATTGTCTCTCTTTCTCTCTGTGTTTGTCTGTCTCTCTGCTTCTTAGCCTTTGCCTCTCTCTCTCTCTGCCTTCTCACGTTCTCTCTCTCTCTCTGTCTCTGTTTCTTACCCTCTGCCTCTCTCTCTCTGCCTCAGTCACTCTCACCCTATCTTCCTTTCTCACCCTCTACCTCTTTCTTTCTGCCTCTCTCACCTTGTCTCTCTCTCTCTCTCTCGCACATTTTTTTCTTTCTCTCTTACCGTGTTTTTCTCTCTCTCTCTCTGTTCCTCCCTGACCCTCTCTCCCTTATGATTTCAACTTTTCCATTAGTTTAGCTCTTTCTTATAGTCAGTCTTTTAATCTCCCTCTGCCATTCTCTAACTCTCTGTTACTGTCATCCTGTCTGTGTCTCTCTCTGTCTCCCTCTGTCTTTCTGCATCTCTATTTTTTCTGTCTCTGCCTCCATGTCTTTTTTTTCTCTCTCTTTCTCCTTTCTCTCTGTATCTCCATGTCTTTGCCTTACTGTTTCTCACCCTCTCTGTCCCATTTTCTCATTCACTTTCTCATTCAGGAGCTGGCCGAGTTTCCGTCTCTGTGTAACTCTTTTCTCTCTCTCTCTATCAAATGTCCTGTATGTATCTCCTTGTCCCTGTAAAATTTATCCACCTCTTGATTACCTTTTTTTCCCTCAATTGTCACTCTCTGTCCTCATTCTGTCTTAATATCTCCTCTGCCTTACTATTCCTGTCTCTCTCTCTCTATTTGCATATGTCACTCTTTGTCAGGATTAGACCTATGTGCTGTCCAAACACTGTCTTTTGCCACCTGGTGTCTCTTCCTCGTGCTCTGTTTCTCTCCATTTCTGTCTTTCCCTGTCTCTCTTTCTCTCTCACCCTCACACCATTCTCCTCATCACAAGATATTGACAAGGTCACAGTTTCCGATAAGGCAAATATTTCTGTTTGCTGGGTATAGATTAGAGTTTGATGTGATGGGGTGTGAGTGAACAAGGGAACAGATTGCAGGAACATTCCTGACATGGTGGGCGGAGGGGGGCACAAGCAGCTCAAGGGAGTGAGCAGCTGCACACAAAAGCCTGGAATGAGAGTGGAGAAAAGTGATAGTGTGACTGACGTTAAACCAGAGACACTCACAGAACCAGTGACATTCAGGCAGAGGTGGGAACTGTTCTCCTTGGAGAACAGAAGGCTGAGAGGAAATTTGATGGAGATGTTCAAAATCACGAAAGGAAGGCTGGACAGAGTAAACAGGGAGAAATTCTTGTAAAAAGACTGAGAAAGAGAGGGCGCAGATATAAAGGGCACAGTCTGACTGGCTCTTCACACTCCCGCTGCAGCGAGGTCAGAGAATTTGGCAACTCAGCCAAATCTCGGTTTACTGCAGCGGGATGGGAAAATCCAGCTGGGATGAATAGCCAAAAGAGTCCGGCTAAAGTGTTTAACAGAAGAAGCAAACGTGCTGTGAAGAAAGTCTTTTTCACATGGCGAGTGGTTGTGATCTGGAATGTTCTGTCTGGGAATGTGGTGGAGGCAGATTCAATCGAGGATTTCAAGGGGGCATTAGGTGATTATGTGAATAGAAACAAAGGGGGGGGGTTACAGGGGAATGGCACTAAGTCACGATGTTGATTTGAAGAGCCGGTGCAGACACAATGGGCCAAATGGCCTCTCCCCATGATTCTCTGATTTTGAATGTAAATCAGGCTATCTGTCAGAGTCTGATTGCGAACCTCCTGGCTGGGATTTGCCCAAAAACATTCTAAATTCCCAATGTGTGGGAAAGTGCGAGTAAATCACACCAGTTTGTTTCGTGTGATTTCCAGAATGAATCTCTGATAGTTTGTGTGAGCGGGAGTGTGGCGGGCTGGAGAATCACCCCTCCCCCAGATTTTCAACATGTTTTGGCCTGCACAATGAAGTCCCATTTTGTTATCACATCCCCAGGTTACAAATATAGAAAATATCCCAGATAGACCCACTGGGAAATTAATACTCATTATTGTGACAGTAAAATCCATCCATTGCCTTGTTCATTCCTATACCTGCACCATCCTCAAAGCCTACAATGATCCCTTATCTCAGTAATTTCCTCCGGCCCTAAGAACCCTCCATATCTCTGTAACCTCCTCCAGCCCCTACAACCTTACAATCCTCTCTGTCACTGTAACCTCCTCCAGCCCCTACAACCTTCCCTATCTCTGAAACCTCCTCCAGCCCCTACAACCCTCCCTATCTCTGTAACCTCCTCCAGCCCTATGACCTTCCCAATATTTGTAACCTCCTCCAGCCCCTACAACCTTACAATCCTCTCTGTCACTGTAACCTCCTCCAGCCCCTACAACCTTCCCTATCTCTGAAACCTCCTCCAGCCCCTACAACCCTCCCTATCTCTGTAACCTCCTCCAGCCCTATGACCTTCCCAATATTTGTAACCTCCTCCAGCCCCCTACATCCTTCCCTATCTCTGTAACCTCCTCCAGCCCCTACAACCTTCCCTATCTCTGAAACCTCCTCCAGCCCCTACAACCCTCCCTTCTCTGTAACCTCCTCCAGCCCTATGACCTTCCCAATATTTGTAACCTCCTCCAGCCCCCTACATCCTTCCCTATCTCTGTAACCTCCTCCAGCCCCTACAACCCTCCCTATCTCTGTTACCTTCTCCAACCCCTATAATCTTCCTTTCTTTGTAACCTCCTCCAGTCGCTACAATCTTCGCTATCTCTGTAAATTCCTCCAATCCCTACACTTCTCTCTATCTTTATAACCTGCTCCAGTTCCTGCAGACTTCTCTATTTCTGTTATCACCTCAAGCCACTACAAGCCACACTTTCTCCAAAAGTTCCTTCAGCCTCTACAACTCTTTCAATCTCTGTAACCTCCTGCATCCTCACAACACTCGACATCTCTCTAATCGCCTCCAGCCTCTACAACATTTCATTTCTGTGTAAATTCCTCCAGCCCGTACAATCCTCCCTATCTCTGTAACTTCCCCCGGTACCTACAACTACTTCTGTAAAGTCCAGCACCTTCAACCCACCTTATCTGGAACCTCCTCCAGTCCTCCTGATCTCTGTAGCCTCCTCCAATGTCCCTATCTCGGTAACCTTCTCCAGTCACTACATACCTCCTTATCTCTGTATCCAACTCCAGCCCTTGCATCCTTCCCTCTCTCTGTAAATTCCTCCAGCCCTTACACTACACTCCCGATCTCTATAATTTGCTCTAATTCCTACCACAGTCCTTTTCTCTGTAACCTCCTCCAGCCTCACAACTCTTTCCATCTCTCTAACCATTTCCAATATCAAGAAATGTCCGTATCTCTGTAACCTTCTGCGACTATTAAAAATAATAGCAAAATATTGTGAATGCTGGAATATGAAACCTAAACAGAAAATGCTGGAAAATCTTAGCAGATCTCACAGCATTGGCGGAGAGAGAAAAGAACCAACATTTCACTCTGGAGCTGAGAGAAAAGAAAATGCCATAGAAGGTACAACACCTTCTCCTTTACCTTCTTCAGGGTCACCATCCCAAGTCATAGAGTCATAGAGATTTACAGCCCTTCAGCCCAACTTGTCCATGCCACCTTTTCTTAAATCTCCTAAACTAATCCCAATTGCCTACATTTGGTCCATATCCCTCTATACCCTTTTTATCTATGTAATTATCTAAATGCTTTTTAAATGACAAAATTGTACCCACCTCTATTACTACCTCTGACAGCTTGTTCCAGACATTACCCTCTGTGAAAAAATTGCCCCTTTGGACACTTCTGTATCTTTCCCCTCTTACCTTAAGCATAAGCCCTCCGGTTTTAGACTCCCCTGTCTCTGGGAAAAGATATTGACCTTGTCTATGCCCCTCATTATTTTATAGACCTCAATAAGGGATAACTCTTCAGCTTCCTATACTCCAGAGAAAGAAGTCCTAGTCTATCCAGCCTCTCCTTATAACTCAAATCATCAAGTCCCTGTAGCATCCTACTAAATCTTTTCTGCACTCTTTCTAGTTTAATAATATCCTTTGTATAGTACAGTGACCAGAACTGCACACTTTATTCTAAGAATGGCCATACCAGTGCCTTGGACAATTTTACAAGATGTCCCAACTCCTGTGTTCAATGTTCTGACCAATGAAACCAAGTATGCCGAATGCCTTCTTCACCATTCTGTCCACCTGTGACTCCACTTTCAAGGAGATATGAACCTCTACCCCTAGATCTCTTTGTTCTGTAACTCTCTCCAACGCCCTACCATTATTGAGTAAATCCTGCCCTGGTTCGATCTACCAAAATACATCACCTTGCATTTGTCTAAATTAAATTCCATCTGCCATTTGTCAGCCCACTGGCCCAATCGATCAAGATCCCATTGGTGGCATAATGGATAGTGAAGAAAGTTATCTTGGAGATAACTGTCCACTATGTTCCCATCCTAAACATCCTTTTCAGGTGAAGCAGTGCTTCCCATGCACCTCTTTCAGTCTGGTCTATTGCATTCACTGCTCCCTATGTGATCTGCTCTACATCAGAGAGACCAAATGCACACTGGTATGATTATCATTTTAATATAATGTATATTGAGACCAAACACCTTCGGTCCATTCGAAAGCAGGACCCAGACCTTCCTGACATTTTCTCCTGCCCACATGTCAGTCCTTGGCATTTTACAATATTCTAGTGAATTGCAATATTCTGGAAAACCCCAATGCAAACTGATGGAACTCATTTTTCAATTGGGCACTTTACAGCCTACTGGACGAAACACTGAGTTCAACAACTTCAGAAAAGTATAGGGCTAATGGTAGGACTCTTAATAGTGTTGAAGAACAGAGGGATCTTGGTGTGTATGTGCATAGATCCCTGAAAGTTGGCAATCAAGTTGATAAGGTGTTAAGAAGGCATATGGAGTCTTAGCTTTTATTGGTAGGGGGATTGAATTTCGGAGCCGCAACGTCATGTTGCAACTGTACAAAACTCTAGTGCGGCCGCACTTGGAGTATTGTATACAGTTCTGGTCCCCGCATTATAAGAAAGATGTGGAGGCATTGGAGAGGGTACAGAGGAGGTTTACCAGGATGTTGCCTGGTATGGAGGGCAGGTCTTATGAAGAGAGGCTGAGGGATTTGAGGTTGTTTTCGTTAGAAAGAAGGCGGCTAAGAGGGGACCTTATCGAAACATATAAGATGATTAGAGGTTTAGATAGGGTGGACAGTGATAGCCTTTTTCCTAGGATGGAGAAAGCTAGCACGAGGGGACATAGCTTTAAATTAAGGGGTGGTAGTTATAGGACGGATGTCAGAGGTAGGTTCTTTACCCAGAGGGTGGTAAGGGTATGGAATGCCCTGCCTGCTTCAGTTGTAGATGCGCCAAGTTTGGTGGCGTTTAAGAGGTTAGTAGATAAGTTTATGGATGAAAAGAGAATGGTTTAGGTTAGAGGGTCATTGCTTTTTCTTAATTGGTTGGCACAACATTGAAGGCTGAAGGGCCTGTTCTGCGCTGTAACGTTCTATGTTCTATGGTCTAGAATATGAATTCTCCCACCACTGTCACAACGTTTCTATTGTATTTCATTTCTTCTTTTCATCTCATTCATCCATTTTTATCACCCTTCATTCTCACTTCCATTTTTCCACTTCTCCATTCGGGCTTTCCGTTGCACTCCTCCTCCCGACTTCAGGACAACTCTCATGTTCCTCAGGCCGTCCCTTTATGATCTGTACCTCTGTTCTGCCATTCATGCATTCTGACAATTTAATGGACATTTCTAATACATTTCTCAGTCTTTATCATCATCATTTACATTCCCTTTGTCCAATTACAGCCCCCTCCCCATTTTCATAGTGTAAATCTCTTCTGATTTTACTTGCTCTTAGCTCTGATAAAGAATCATCCAGATTCGAAATGTTGCCCCTATTCTTTTTGATTATAATTGATTTATTATTGTCACATGTATTAGCATACTGTGAAAAGTATTTTTGTCTTGCGTGCTCTACAGATAAAATATATTGTTCATAGAAAGGAAAGAGAGTGCAGGATGTAATGTTACAGTTATAGCCAGGGTGTAGAGAAAGATTGACTTAATGCAAGGTAAGTCCATTTGAAAATCTGACAATAACATGGAAGAAGCTATCCTTGAGTTAGTTGCTAAGTGATCTCAGACTTTTATATCTTTTCTCAGTGGGAGAAGGTGGAAGGGAGAATGTCTGGTGTGTGTAGGGTCCCTAATTATGCTGGCTGCTTTGCTGAGGGACTGGGAAATGCAACAGAGCCAATGGATGGGAGGCTGGTTTGTGTGATAGATCGGACAACATTCATTCTCCACAGATGCTGTCAGACTGTTGAGAATTTCCAGAATTTCCTGTTTCTGTTGTGTAAAAATCACCAAAACCTCAATATTAATGGCAGATAATAGGTTTATACAGACACTGTATCATAGGAGAGTTTATACAGGAACTGTATCACAGGGGAGTTTATAAAGGAACTGTATTATGGGGGGTTTATACAGGAACTGTATCACAGTGGGATTTATACAGGAACTGTATCACAGTGGGATTTATACAGGAACTGTATCACAGTGGGATTTATACAGGAACTGTATCACAGTGGGATTTATACAGGAACTGTATCACAGTGGGATTTATACAGGAACTGTATTACAGAGGGGTTTATACAGGAACTGTATCACAATGGAGTTTATACAGGAATTGTATCTCAGGGGAGTTTATACAGGAACTGTACTACAGAGGGGTTTATACAGAAACTGTATCACAGGGTGGGTTTATACAGAAACTGTATCACAGCGTGGGTTTATACAGGAACTGTATCACAGCGTGGGTTTATACAGGAACTATATCACAGGGAGTTTATACAGGAGCTACATCACAGGGAGTTTATACAGGAGCTACATCACAGGGGAGTTGATACAAGAACTGTATCACAGTGGGGTTTATACAGCAACTGTATCACAGGGGGATTTATACAGGAACTGTATCACAGGGGAGTTGATACAAGAACTGTATCACAGTGGGGTTTATGCTGAACCTGTATCACAGCGGGGTTTATGCTGAACCTGTATCACAGCGGGGTTTATACTGAACCTGTATCACAGCGGGGTTTATACAGGAACTGTATCACAGGGGGCTTTATACAGAAATTGGATTATAGGGGCTTTATACAGGAACTGTGTCACCGTGGTTTATACTGAACCTGTATCACAGTGGGGTTTATACAGGAACTGTATCACAGCAAGGTTTATACAGGAACTGTATCATGGGGCTTTATAGAGGAACTGTGTCAGTGGGGTTTATATACAAACTGTATCACATTTGGGTTTGTACAGAAACTGTATCACAGGGGAGTTTATTTAAGAACTGTATCACAAAGAACAAAACAAAACAGCACGGGAAACAGGCCCAACGAGGCCACGCCGCCACCCCGATGTTCCCACCTCTACCCCGTGATCCCTGTCTGTGTTTATAAATCTATGCATTGAAACCAAATCTGAGACAATTTAGGGAGAATTTGTTTTGCCAATCAGCCTAAGAGCACATCTTTGGGATGTGGGAGGAAACCGGAGCACCTGGAGAAAACCCACGCAAGCACGGGGAGAATGTGCAAACTCCCACAGACACAGGCCCAAATCCATGTATCTGCACAGCACAGCGATAGTCACTGAGCTGTCACGTTGCCCATTAACTGGTCCAGGTCAAGCGTACACTAATGACGTGAAGCACTAGGATACTCTCGGAAAATCCAAGAGCAGCCCTCCCACGTCGCATCGCGTGTATGCCCCTTGTTAGACACGGAGGGTGTTTTATGTAAGAACTGTATCACAGTGGGTTTACACAGAAACTATATCACAGAGGATTTTATTAAGGAACTGTGGCATGGGGTTTATACAAGAACTGTATGAGAGAGGAACTTTTAAGGAACTGTATCAAGGGATGGGGAGAGGCGAGTGTGGTTTGTACAGTAACTACAACACAGGAGAGTTTATCCAGGAATCATAAAACAATGGGGTTTATACAGGAACTGTATCACTGGGGAGTTCACATAGGAACTGTATCACAGGAGGTTTTATCCAGGAACCGTAAGACAGGGGCATTTATATAGGAACTGTATCACAGAGGGGTTTATACAGGAACTGTATCACAGTGGGAATATATAGGAATTGGAACATGAAGGTTTATACAAGAACTATCTCACTTGGGAGTTTATGCAGGAACTGTAACAAGGGGTTTATACAGGAACTATATCACAGGAGATTTATATAGGAACTGTATCACAGGTGGTTTGTGCAGGAACTGTATCCCAGGGGAATATATACAGGAACATCAATAGTCACAGGTGAGGTGTCTGAAGATTGGAGGATGGCAAATATTGTGCCTTTGTTTAAAAAATGCTGCAGGGAAAAGCCTGGGACCTTCAGGCCAGTGAACCTCACATTTGTAGTGGGTAAGTTATTGGAAGGTATTTTGAGAGACACGATTTACAGGCATTTAGAGACACAAGGACAGATTAGGAACTGTCAGCATGGCTTTGCGAGTGGAAAATCATGTCTCACAAATATGAGTTTTTTGAAAGGGTAACTAAGAAGATAGATAAGAGCAATGCAGTTGATGTTGTCTACATGGACATTAACAAGCTTTTGACAATGTATCGCATGGTAGATTGTCGCATAAGGTTAAATCTCATGGGATTCAGGGTGTGGGGGTTAAACGGATACGAAATTGGCTTGATGACGGAAGCCAGAAGGTGATTGTAAAGGGATACGTTTTAAATTGGAGACTTGTGACCAATGGTATGCCTCAGGGATCGGTGCTGGGTCCGCTGTTACTTGTCATTTGAGAATATGGTTTCGTGAAGGGTAGGTCATGCCTTACTAACCTCATTGAGTTTTTTGAGAAAGTGACCAGAGAGGTGGATGGGGGTAAGGCGGTTGATGTAGTATATATGGACTTTAGTAAGGCTTTTGATAAGGTGGCCCATGGAAGACTTCTACAGAAAATGCAGATGTGTGGAATAGAGGGTGATTTAGCTAGTTGGATTAGGAATTGGCTGGCAGATAGAAGACAGAGGGTGGTGGTTGATGGGAGATATTCATCGTGGAGTTCGGTGACAAGTGGTGTACCTCAGGGGTCTGTTTTGGGCCCCTGCTGTTTGTAATTTTTATAAATGATCTGGATGAGGTTATTGAAGGATGGATTAGTAAATTTGCAGATGACACTAAAGTCGGTGGAGTGGTAGATAGTGAAGAGGGGTGTTATAGTTTGCAGAGAGACTTGGACAAGTTGCAGAGCTGGGCCGAGAGGTGGCAAATGGAGTTTAATGTGAAAAGTGTGAGGTAATGCACTTTGGCAGGAACAATAAATGTGTAGAGTATAGGGCTAATGGTAGGGCTCTTAATAGTGTTGAGGAACAGAAGGATCTTGGTGTATGTGTCAATAGATCCCTGAAAGTAGGCAGTCAAGTGGATAAAGTTGTTAAGAAGGCTATGGAGTCTTAGCTTTTATTGGTAGGGGGATTGAATTTAGGAGCCGCAGCATCATGTTGCAACTGTACAAAACTCGAGTGCGGCCGCACTTGGAGTATTGTGTGCAGTTCTGGTCCCCACATTATAAGAAAGATGTGAGGCATTGGAGAGGGTACAGAGGAGGTTTACCAGGATGTTGCCTGGTATGGAGGGCATGTCTTATGAGGAGAGGCTGAGGGATTTGAGGTTGTTTCGTTAGAAAGGAGGAGGCTAAGAGGGGACCTGATCGAAACATATAAGATGATTAGAGGTTTAGATAGGGTGGACAGTGATAGCCTTTTTCCTAGGATGGAAAAAGCTAGCACGAGGGGACACAACTATAAATTAAGGGGTATGAGTTATAGGACGGATATCAGAGGTAGGTTCTTTACTCAAAGAGTGATTAAGGAGTGGAATGCCCTGCCTGCAGCTGTTGTAGATGCGCCAAGTTTGGTGGCGTTTAAGAGGTTAGTTGATAAGTATATGGAAGAGAAGGGAATGGTTTAGTTTGGAGGGGCATTGCTTTTTATTTGGTCGGCACAACATCGAAGGCCGAAGGGCCTGTTCTGTGCTGTATTGTTCTATGTTCTATGTTCTATGTTCTAATATAAGAGGAATGGTCAGTGAGTTTGCAGACGACAACAAAATTGGTGACATAGTGAACAGTAAGGAAGATTATTGAGGATTGCAATGCTCGATGCAGTTCTTGTATAAACTCCTTTCTGATATAGTCCTGTAAAAATCCCCTGTGATACAATTCTGTATAAAACCTGCTATGATACAGTTCCTGCATAAACTTCCCTCTTAAAGAGCTCCTGTATAAATCCCCCTCTGATTTAGTTCCTGTATAAACTCCCTGTGATACAGTTCCTGTTTAAATCCCCATGTGAAACAATATCTGCATAAATCCCATGGGATATAGTTTTTGTATAACCCTCATGATGCAATTATCGAATTTATAAAGGCTAGTGGTTCACAATGCAGAAAAAGGCCCTTCAGCCCAACCTTCCATGCCAGCCTTTTTTTTCCAAACCCCTCAGCTAGTCCCAGTTGCCCACTCAGTCGGGCCAGTGGGCTGATGAACGGCAGATGGAGTTTAATTTACATAAATGCGAGGTGGTGCATTTTGGTAGATTGAACCAGGACAAGGCTTACTCAATTAATGGTAGAGTGTTGGGAAGAGTTACAGAACAAAGAGGTCTAGGGGTACATAGCTCTTTGAAAGTGGAGTCACAATGGACAGAGTAGTGAAGAAGGCATACTTGGTTTCATTAGTCAGAACGCTGAATACAGGAGTTGGGATGTTTTACTGAAGTTGTATAAGACATTGGTAAGGTCACAATTCTGGTCATTCTATTATATAAAGGATATTATAAACTAGAAAGAGTGCAGAAAAGATTTACTAGGATGCTACCAGGACTTCATGGTTTGAGCTATAAGGAGAGTCTGGATAGACTGGGACATTTTTTTCTGGAGTGTAGAAAGTTGAGGGGTGATCTTATAGATGTTTATAAAATAATGACGGGCATAGGCCAACTGGATAGCCAAAATCTTTTCCCAAAGGCAGAAGAGTCTAAAACTAGAAGGCATACATTTAAGGTTAGAAGGGAAAGATACAGAAGTGTTCAGAAGAGTAATTTTTTCACACACTGGGGTGAGTACAATTTGATCCTTTAAAAAATGTTTAGATAGTTACATGAGTAAGATGGGTATGGAGGGATATGGGCCAAATGTGGGCAACTGGGACTAGCTGAGGGGTTTGGAAAAAAAGGCTGACATGGACAAGTTGGGCTGAAGGGCCTTTTTCTGCATTGTGAACCACCAGCCTTTATAAATTCGATAACTGCATCATGAGGGTTATACAAAAACTGTATCCCACGGGGTTTATGCAGAAAATGTTTCACATGGGAATTTAAACAGGAACTGTATCACAGGGAGTTTATACAGGAACTAAATCAGAGGGGGATTTATACAGGAGCTCTTTAAGAGGGAAGTTTATGCAGGAACTGTATCATAGCAGGTTTTATACAGAATTGTATCACAGGGGATTTTGACAGGACTATATCAGAAGGGAGTTTATTCAAGAACTGCATCACAGGGAGGTTTATACAGAAACTGTATCATCGGAGGATTTACACAGGAGCTGTATGACAGATGGCTTGTGCAGGAACTATATCACAGGGGGTCTATACAGAAACTGTATCACAGGGAGTTTATATAAGATCTGTATCATGTGGGGGTTTATACAGAAACTGTATCACAGTGGGGTTTATCCAGGAACTATATCATAGGGAGGGTTTATACAGAAACTGTGTCATGGGGATTCATACTGGAACAGTATCAAAGGAGGACTTATTCAGGAACTGTATCACAAGGAGAGTTTATCCAGGAACTGTATCATAGTGGGGGGTTTATACAGGAACTGTATCATAGCGGGATTTATACCAGAACTGTATCACAAGGAGAGTTTACCCAGGAACTGTATCATAGTGGGGGGTTTATACAGGAACTGTATCATAGAGGGGTTATACAGGAACTGTATCATAGTGGGATTTATACAGGAACTGTATCAACAGGCCGATTTATACAGGAACTGTATCAGAGAAGGGTCTATACAGGAACTGTATCACTGGGGTGTTTATACAGGAATTATATCGTCGGCCGGTTTATACAGCAACTGTATCATAGAGGGGTTTATACAGGAACTGTATCACTGGGGTGTTTGTACAGGAATTATATCATCGGCTGGTTTATACAGGAACTGTATCAGGAACTGTAGCTGGGTTTATAGAAACTGTATTACAGTCGGGTTTATACTGGAACTATATCCCAGGGTATGTATACAAGGACTGTATCACAAGGGGGTTTATACACGAACTGTGTCAGAGGGAATTTATTCAGGAACTGCATCACAGGGTGGGTTTATATAGGAACTGCATCACAGGGTGAGTTTATACAGGAACCGTATCACAGGGTGGGTTTATACCGGAACTGTATCACAGGGTGGGTTTGTACAGGAACTGTATGACAGGGTGGGTTTGTACAGGAACTGTATGACAGGGGGGGTTTATACAGGAACTGTATCACAGGGTGGGTTTATACAGGAACTGTATCACAGGGTGGGTTTGTACAGGAACTGTATCACAGTGGGGGTTTATACAGGAACTGTATCACAGCGGGAGTTTAGAACATAGAAACATAGAACGTAGAACATTACAGCGCAGAACAGGCCTTTCGGCCCTCGATGTTGCGCCGACCAATTAGGAACAAGCAGTGACCCTCTAATCTAAACCATTCCCTTTTCATCCATAAACTTATCTACTAACCTCTTAAACACCACCAAACTTGGCGCATCTACAACTGACGCAGGCAAGGCATTCCATACCCTTACCACCCTCTGGGTAAAGAACCTACCTCTGACATCTGTCCTAAAACCACCACCCCTTAATTTAAAGCTATGTCCCCTCGTGCTAGCTTTCTCCATCCTAGGAAAAAGGCTATCACTGTCCACCCTATCTAAACCTCTAATCATCTTATATGTTTCAATAAGGTCTCCTCTTAGCCGCCTTCTTTCTAACGAAAACAACCTCAAATCCCTCAGCCTCTCTTCATAAGACCTGCCCTCCATACCAGGCAACATCCTGGTAAACCTCCTCTGTACCCTCTCCAATGCCTCCACATCTTTCTTATAATGTGGGGACCAGAACTGTACACAATACTCCAAGTGCGGCCGCACTAGAGTTTTGTACAGTTGCAACATGACGTTGCGGCTCCGAAATTCAATCCCCCTACCAATAAAAGCTAAGACTCCGTATGCCTTCTTGACAACCTTATCGACTTGATTGCCAACTTTCAGGGATCTATGCACACATACACCAAGATCCCACTGTTCATCAACACTATTAAGAGTCCTACCATTAGCTCTATACTCTACACATTTGTTATTCCTGGAATTTGTTTATACAGGAACTGTATCACAGTGGGGGTTTATTCAGGAACTGTATCACAGTGGGGGTTTATTCAGGAACTGTATCACAGTGGGGGTTTATTCAGGAACTGTATCACAGGGTGAGTTCATTCAGGAACTGTATCACAGGGTGAGTTCATTCAGGAACTGTATCACAGTGGGGGTTTGTACAGGAACTGTATCACAGTGGGGGTTTGTACAGGAACTGTATCACAGTGGGGGTTTGTACAGGAACTGTATCACAGTGGGGGTTTGTACAGGAACTGTATCACAGGGGTGTTTTCATTGGAACTATAGTCCAGGTGGTTTATACAGGAACTGTATCAGAGGGTGTTTATACGGGAAGTGTATCACCAGAGGGTTTATACAGGAACTCCCTCCTATGGGGTTTATACTGAAACTATATCAGTGGCCTTATATGGGAACTATATCGGGGGGGGTGGTGGTTTATAAGGAGCTATATCACAGGGGGTTTATACAGGAATTGTATCAATGGGGGTTATACAGGAACTGTATCACACAGTCTATACAGGAAATTTAGTCTGCACTGACTTTCTAAAAGAACAAATCTCCCCCATGCTATCCCTGTCACTCCACACATTTCACATGGCTAATCCATCTAACTTACACATCTTGGGACACAAAGAGTAATGTAACATGACCAATCCACCTATCCTGCATATCTCTGGACATCTTTTGTGGGAGGAAACCTGAGCACCCAGAGGAAACCCAGACAGATGCAAGGAGAACGTGCAAACTCCACACAGTCACCTAAGGCCAGAATTGAATTTGGCTCCCTGGAGCTGTGAGGCAGCACTAACCACTGTGCCACCATGATACCCCAGGTGGGTTTTAAAACATATATTTATCGTGGGGAACTCAGTGATGATACTGTCATTGAATGTCAAGGTGCCATGGTTCAATCCTCTCTTGTTTGAAATGGGTGTTGCCTGGCACTTGTCTGATTCAAATTGTACTTGTCACTTGTCAGCATAAGGCTGAATATTGTAGAACGTAGAACATAGAACATTACAGCACAGTACAGGCCCTTCGGCCCTCGATGTTGCACCGACCAATGGAATCAATTTTATGACCCTCTATCCTAATCTATTCCAATGCTATCCATATGCCTATCCACTGACCATTTGAATGCCCTTAAACTTGGCGAGTCCACAACTGCTGCAGGTAGGGCAATCCATGCCCTTACTACCCTCTGAGTAAAGAACCCACCTCTAGCATCTGTCCTATAACTACCACCCCTTAATTTAAAGCTATGTCCCCTCATGTTATCCATCTCCATCCAAGGAAAAAGACTCTCAAACTCCACCCTATCAAACCCTCTGATCATCTTATATGTCTCAATTAGGTCACCTCTTAGCCTTCTTCTCTCTAATGAAAATAACCTCAAGTCCCTTAGTCTTTCCTCATAAGATCTACCCATCATACCAGGCACCATCCTGGTAAACCTCCTCTGCACCCTTTCCAATGCCTCCATACCTTTCTTATAATGTGGCGACCAAAACTGTAGACAATACTCCAAGTGCGGCCACACCAGAGTTTTGTACAGTTGCAACATGACATCTCGGCTCTGAAATTCAATCCCTCACCCAATAAATGCTAACACAGTATATGCCTTCTTAACAACCTTATCAACTTGAGTACCAACTTTCAGGGATCTATGCACCTGTACACCAAGATCTCTTGCTCATCTACACTACTAAGAGTCCTACCATTTGCCCTATATTCTGCACACATATTACTCCTACCAAAGTGAATCACCTCACACTTTTCCACATTAAACTCCATTTGCCACCTCTTGGCCCAGCTCTACAACTTATGTCTGCAAAGTGTAACATCCATCCTCACTGTCTACAACTCCTCCGACTTTGGTGTCGTCAGCAAATTTACTAACCCATCCCTCTACACCTCATCCAGGTCATTTATAAAAATAGCAAACAACAGTGGCCCCAAAACAGATCCCTGAGGTACACCACTAGTAACTAAACTCCAGGTTGAATATATCCCATCAACCACCACCCTCTGTCTTCTATCCGCTAGCCAATTCCTAATACAATTAGCTAAATCACCTTCTATCCCATACATCTGCATTTTCTGCAGAAGCCTTCCATGGGACACCTTATCAAACGCCTTACTAAAGTCCATATCTACCACATCAACCGCCTTACCTTTATTCTCTTCTTTGGCCACCTTTTCAAAAAACTCAATAAGGTTTGTGAGGCATGACCTTAGAACATAGAACATAGAACATTACAGCGCAGAACAGGCCCTTCGGCCTTCAATGTTGTGCCAACCAATTAAGAAAAAGCAATGATCCTCTAACCTAAACCATTCCCTTTTCATCCATAAACTTATCTACTAACCTCTTAAACGCCACCAAACTTGGCGCATCTACAACTGCAGCAGGCAGGGCATTCCATACCCTTACCACCCTCTGGGCAAAGAACCTACCTCTGACATCCGTCCTAAAACCACCACCCCTTAATTTAAAGCTGTGTCCCCTCGTGCTAGCTTTCTCCATCCTAGGAAAAAGGCTATCACTGTCAACCCTATCTAAACCTCTAATCATCTTATATGTTTCAATAAGGTCGCCTCTTAGCCGCCTTCTTTCTAACGAAAACAACCTCAAATCCCTCAGCCTCTCTTCATAAGACCTGCCCTCCATACCAGGCAACATCCTGGTAAACCTCCTCTGTACCCTCTCCAATGCCTCCACATCGTTCTTATAATGTGGGGACCAGAACTGCACACAATACTCCAAGTGCGGCCGCACTAGAGTTTTGTACAGTTGCAACATGACGTTGTGGCTCCAAAATTCAATCCCCCTACCAATAAAAGCTAAGACTCCATATGCCTTCTTAACAACTTTATCCACTTGACTGCCTACTTTCAGGGATCTATTGACACATACACCAAGATCCTTCTGTTCCTCCACACTATTAAGAGCCCTACCATTAGCCCTATACTCTACACATTTATTGTTCCTGCCAAAGTGCATTACCTCACACTTTTCCACATTAAACTCCATTTGCCACCTCTCGGCCCAGCTCTGCAACTTGTCCAAGTCCCTCTGCAAACTATAACCCCCCTCTTCACTATCTACCACTCCACCGACTTTAGTGTCATCTGCAAATTTACTAATCCATCCTTCAATACCCTCATCCAGATCATTTATAAAAAGTACAAACAGCAGGGGCCCCAAAACAGACCCCTGAGGTACACCACTTGTCACCGAACTCCAAGATGAATATCTCCCCTCAACCACCACCCTCTGTCTTCTATCTGCTAGCCAATTCCTAACCCAATTAGCTAAATCACCCTCTATCCCATACATCTGCATTTTCTGCAGAAGCCTTCCATGTGCCACCTTATCGAATGCCTTACTAAAGTCCATATATACCACATCAACTGCCTTACCCCCATCCGCCTCTTTGGTCACTTTTTCAAAAAACTCAATAAGGTTAGTAAGGCACGAACTACCCTTCACAAAACCATGCTGACTATCCCCAATCAATTCATTTCTCTCTAAATAACTATAAATCCTATCCCTAATAATTCTCTCCAATACTTTGCCCACACCAGAAGTAAGACTCACTGGCCTATAATTCCCTGGAAGGTCTCTCTTCCCCTTCTTGAACAATGGGACCACATTCGCTATCCTCCAGTCTTCCAGAACCATACCCGTAACTAACGACGACCTGAAGATCAGAGCCAGAGGCTCTGCAATCGCCTCCCTTGCCTCCCAGAGAATCCTAGGTAAATCCCTTCCGGCCCAGGGGACTTATCCAACTTCAAACCCTCAAGAATATCTAGCACATTCTCCTTATCTACTTCAATACTTTCCAGTTTGCAACCCTGTATCCCAGTGTTCTCCACCACTACATTTATATCTCCCTGCGTGAATACCGAAGAGAAATATTTGTTCAGTGCCTCTCCAATCTCTTCAGGCTCCACGCACAACTTCCCACTGCTGTGTCTGACTGGCCCTAATCTTGCCCTAACCAATCTTCTATTCTTAACATATCTAAAGAAAGCTTTAGGATTCTCCTTGACCCTATCAGCCAAAGTCTTCTCGTGTCCACTTTTAGCTCTCCTCAACTCACTCTTTAGCTCCCTCCTGGCTAATCTATAGCTATCCAGTGCACTAACTGAGCCTTCAAGCCTCATCCTGACATAAGCCTCCTTTTTCCTTTTAACCAGCAAATTAACTTTTTTTAGTACACCATGGTTCCCTTACTCGACCATTTCCTCCTTGCCTGACAGGGACATACTTATCAAGGACTCGCAGTAGCTGCTCCTTGAATACACTCCACATTTCAGATTTTCCCAGTCCCTGTAGTTTCCTAGTCCAACCTATGCACCCTAATTCCTTCCTAATGGCCTCATAATTACCATTCCCCCAGCTACAACTACTACCCCCAGGTTCATGCCTATCCCTATCCATCACTAAGGTGAACGTAACCGAATTGTGGTCACTATCACCAAAATGTTCACTAACTTCCAAGCCTAACACCTGGTCTGGCTCATTGCCCAGCACCAAATCCAATGCAGCCTCACCTCTAGTTGGCCTATCTACATACTGAGTCAAAAAACCTTCCTGCACACTTTGTACAAAAACTGACCCCTCTAACAAGCTAGAGCTATAGCTATTCCATTCAATATTAGTAAAGTTAAAGTCCCCCATAACAATTACCCTATTACTTTCACTCCTGTCCAGGATCGACTTTGCAATCCTTTCCTCTACCTCTCTAGAACTTTTAGGAGGTCTATAAAAGACTCCCAACAGGGTGACCTCTCCTCTCCTGTTTCTAAACTCAGCCCATACTACCTCAACAGACAAGTCCTTATCAAACTTCCTTTCTGTCACTGTGATACAGTCTTTGACTAATAATGCCACTCCTCCCTCCCTTCTACCTCCTTCTCTACTCTGACTGAACCTTCCCTTCATAAATCCATGTTGACTATCCCTAATCCATCCATTTCTTTCTAAATGACAACAAATCCTATCCCTTATAATTCTTTTCAAAACTTTCCCCACAACAGATGTAAGGTCACTGGTCTATAATTTGCAGGATGGTCTCTATTCCCCTTCTTAAACAAGGGGACAACATTTGCCATCCTCCAGTCTTCCGGCACTACATCTGAAGATCAAAGCCAAAGGTTCTGCAATCTCCTCTCTAGCCTCCCAAGTAACCTGGGATAAATCCCATCTGGCCCAGGGGACGTAGCTATTCTTGAGAGTATGAAAATAGATAACACCTCCTCCTTACGTACCTCTATCCCATCTAGTCTACAACCCTGTATCCCAGTATTCTTCCCAACTCCAATGACATTTTCCCGCATGAAGACTGACGAAAAATACTCATTCAGTGCCTCACCAATCTCTACAGGCTCCACACACAACTTCCCACTACTGTCTCTGACTGGCCCTAATCTTGCCCTAACGATTTGTTTATCTTTAACATATCTATGAAAAGCTTTAGGGATCTCCTTTATCCTATCTACCAAAGTCTTCTCATGTACTCTTCTAGCTCTTCTTACCTCACTCTTTAGCTCCCTCCTGGCTAATTTATAACTCATGATGTAAAGATGCCGGCGTTGGATTGGGGTGGTAAGAACTCAGTAAGAATTTAGCAACACCAATTATTAATCCAACCGATTTATTTGATAGTAAATAAATTTATTTGACTATCAAATAAATCGGTTGGATTAATAATTGGTGTTGCTAAATTCTTACTAATTTATAACTCTCCAGTGCCCTAACCGAGCCTTCACGTCTCATCTTTATATAAGCCTCCTTTTTCCTCTTTATTAGTGAACTAACTTCCTTAGTACACCATGGTTCCCTCGCTCGACCACTTCCTCCCTGCCTGACTGGTATATATTTATCAAGGACCCGCAGTGGCTGTTCCTCGAATAAGTTCCACATTTCAGATGTTCCCGGCCCCTGCAGTTTCCTACTCCACCCTATGTATTCTAAATCTCACCTAATAACCTCATAATAACCTTTCCTCCAGCTGTAACTTCTTCCCTTCGGTATATGTCTATCCCTTTCCACCACTAAGCTAAACGTAACCGAATTGTGGTCACTATCACCAAAGTGCTCACCTACCTCCAAGTCTAACACCTGGTCTGGTTCATTACCCAGAACCAAATCCAATGTAGCCTCAGCTCTTATTGGCCTATCTACATACTGAGTAATAAAACCCTCCTGCACATAGTACAAAAACTGACCCCTCTAATGTGCTTGAGCTATAACTTTTCCAATCAACATTTGCAAAGTTAAAGTCCCCCATAACAATTACCCTATTACTTTCACTTCTGCCCAGAATCATCCTTGCAATCTTTTCCTCCACATCCCTGGAACTTTTTGGAGGCCTATAAAAAAAACTCCCAACAGGGTGACCTCTCGTCTCCTGTTTCTAATCTCAGCCCAAACTACCTCAATAGACAGGTCCACATCAAATGTCCTTTCTGCCACCATAATACAGTCTTTGACTAACAATGCCACACCTCCCCCTCTTCTACTACCTACTCTGCTCCGACTGAAACATCTGTACCCCAGAACCTGCAACATCCATTCTTGTCCCTGTTCTATCCATGTCGCTCAATGGCCACAACATCGAAGTCCCAGGTACCTATCCAGGCTGCAAGTTCATTTACCTTATTGTGTATGCTCCTCGCATTGAAGTATACACACTTCAAACCACCCTCCCACCTACCAGTACCCTGCTGAGACCCAGAAACCTTATCCATGACCTTGATATTCCCATTCTCCTGTACATTTCAGCTACTCAGGGCCCCATCCCCCCTCTGAATCAGTTTAAACCTCCCTGAAAAGCACTGGCAGATTTTCCCCCCAAGATATTAGTTCCCTTCTGGTTCAGGTGCAGAGCATCCCTCTTATAGAGGTCCCACCTACCCCAGAATGAGCCCCAATTTTCCAAGTATCTGAACCTTCCCCTCCTGCACCATCCCTTCAGCCACGAGTTTAAATGTTCTCTCTCTCTATTCTTCTCCATGTTATCCCACGGCACAGGTAACAACCCAGAGATAATCGTTCTTTGTCCCAAGTATTGCTGCATTTGGACTTGGATTGCTTCAGTATCTGAGCAATTGGAAATGGTGCTGAGATATTGTTATGGCCCATAACAGTGTCCAGTATTTTCAGCCATTTTTTGATATCACGGGGAGTGAATCGAATTGGCTGGAGACTGATGTTTGTGAAGCTGGGCACCTCCGGAAGAGGCTGAGATGAATCGTGCACATGACACTTTCGGCTAAAAATTGCTGTGAATGTTTCAGCCCTATTTATCTTTTGCACTGACCCGCTGGGCTCCTCCAACATTGAGGATGAGGACAATTGTGTAGCCTCCTCCTTAAGCGAGTGAGCTGACTGTAGTTGGTCACTATGGAGGAGTACTGTTCCATTCACTGACTGAAGGTGTGGGAGGTGACTGGGATTTGGGAATCTGCAGGATTCTTGCCCATGTTTGACCTGGTGCCAGGAAACTTCACGTGATATATATTCAATGTTGAGGAATCCTGGAGAAACTCCCCAGCAACCCTATCCCACTGCACCACGATTGGGACAGGACATACCCAGGGATGCTGGTGTCTGGGACATTGTCTGTGATACCGTGGAACCATAAAATCTCTAACCTGCAGAAGGAAGCCATTCAGCCCATCAAACCTGCACTGATTCTCCAAAAGAACATTCCCCCAGGCCCATCACCTCCACCCTATCCCTTTAACCCTGTCCAATTTAGCACGGCCAATCTAACCTGCACATCTTTAGACTCGAAAGGGCAATTTGACATTGCCAATCCACCTAACCTTCTCACTTTTGGAAGAAACTGGAGCATCAGGAGGAAACCCACTCAGACACGGAGAGAATGAGCAGACTCCACACAATCTTTGTTTGAATTTATTGAATTTGATTTATTATTGTCACATCTATTAGTGTACACTATAAAAAGCATACCATACATATAGAAGGAGGTGAGAGTGCAGAATGTTGTGTTACAGATATGGAGAGGATGTAGAGAAAGCTCAGCTAAATATGAGGTAGATTCATTCAAAAGTCTGATGGCAGCAGGGAAGAAACTGTTCTTGAGTTGGTTGGTATGTGTCCTCAGATCTTTGTATCTTTTTTCCGATGGAAGAAGTTGGAAGAGAATATGCCTGGGGTGTGTGGTGTCCTTAATTATGCTGGCTGATTTTCTGAGGCAGCGGGAAGTGGAGACAGAGTCAATGGGAGGGAGGCTGGTTCGTGTGATGGATTGGGCTACATTCATGAGCCTTTGTAACTTTGTGTGTTCTTGGGTAGAGCAACAGCCACACCAAGCTGTGATACAAGCAGAAAGGATGCTTTCTTTGGTGCGTCTGTAAAAGTTGGTGAGAGTGGCCTGAGGCTGGAATTGAAACCGTTCCCTGGTGCTATTGGACAGCGGTGCTAACCATAGTGCCAGCGGTGCCTGACCAGGCTGTGGGACAGCTCTCACAGTTTTGACTCTAGCCCTTCCATACATCAGCGAGGAGAAATTTGCAGTGTTGACGGGGCTGGGTCGGCGGCTGTTGCGCCTGGTGCCTCGGTCAAGGCCGTGGGTGGTCTACCCGGTTTTAGTTCTTTGTGAACTTTTCACGATTTGATAGAGCTAAGTACCATTTCGGAGGGGCAGTAAAGAATTGCCCACACTCTGGAGTCACATGTAGGCCAGACTGGGTAGGGATGGCAGGTTTCCTTCCCTAAAGGTTATTTGTGATCCAGATGGGTTTTTAATGACAATGTGCCAGTTTCCTGATACTGTTTTGGATTTATTAATGTATTGAACTGAAGCGGCGCCAGCTGCCGTGGGAGAGATTTGAAGCCATGCCCTGGAACGTGATATCCAGGCCTCCGATTAACTTACCCAGTGATATTGCTAATAGCCAGTCATGGCGTATCACAGAGGACATCAGTATCACACTGGGCATTGTACAAGAGCTTATGCCAAGCTGTTTGACAGGAACAGTACCAGCACAAAGTGCGAGCGGTGTACATGAGGAGTTCCCAGATCAGTGTGGGGGAGACAGATGGGATCCGTGGATTCAGGTTGAGAGGATTATGTTCTCAGCCTTGTCTCTGAGGCACAGGCAACAGCAGGGGATAAATCCGTGCATCTAGTGGTCATGACACTGACTGCCCCAGCACGCAGAGGCAGAGAGAGGGAGCGACAAGGAGAACGGCAAGTCACAAAGGTTCAATCCTTGTAATGGTGAGTCCGTCGTGGGAGCCGCTGATGGATTATGTAACCTGGTGATGGGGGGGTAGCGAGCCGTGGAGGCAAACGCAGGAAGTGGCCCAGAAGCAGAAAGAGAGGTTTGCGGAGCTCTTGTTGGAGCAGGAATGATCACAGGGAGGGAGTTCGGGAAGCTGGGATTATTCTCCTGAGCACGACCAGGGTTAAGAGGAGATTTCCTGGGACAGTCCGCAACTCAAAAAGGGGATCGAGGGGAGTAAAAGAAACACAGCTTCAGGGCAGCAAGAATTGTTAGTGAAAGAACAGAAGGAAGGCCTGAGAATTTAGCCCAGTCTGTAGTTGTTGTGATCCAAAATGCCCTGTCCGTCAAGATGGCACAAGCGGCAAATTTTACGGAGCACCCAGACAAATATGTGAGGTGGGGGCAGTGGGTGGCTGGGCAAGTATGGGCAGAGAATCACAGAGTTATGAAGGGAAGGGTGAGCTTTTTCCTAAGAACCAGTACTGGCATGATGGGCCGAGTGGACAGCCCCACTCTGTCAGATTCCCCCAAGCCTCCCCAACATAGGACACCCCCTCCCAGATGTGAGGAGGGTGAGCTTGGTGTATGTGGGAGGCCCGAGGGAGGGTCACTTGCCAAAACTTTTTCCCTTGTACTCGGGATACGCAGCCTGGGATAGGTCTCACTCAGATTTACATTTTGTTGTTCTGTTGCTGACACATCACATCGTCTGCAGACAGAAAAGCACTGCCCCACCTCCCGCTCCACCCCCTCCCCACCCAGGCACTCTGCCCCCTTGCTCCACTCCATCCCATCACCATCTCTCCCCTCTGCCCTGCTGCCAACAAGGGCTCTCTCCACTCTTACCTGGCCGAGCCAGGACAATCGAACACAAACTAGAGTTCATTTGGAGTTCTAGGGAATAAGACACAGCTTGAGGAAACGGGAGGCGGCCAGGGGAAAGGGGGAAGGGTGATGGTGGGAGGAATGGGGTTGGGAGGAGTGGGTGGGGTGGGTTGGTCCCCTGATGATCTCCATTGGGGATACAGTGCTGATTAGCCATTCAATGAGGGAATCCACAAGTGCAAACTAGCTAACACCGGCATGTGTCAAAGAAAATATAAAAAAATTAATGGAAAATGGAGTTTGAAGTTACTTTATTAGTCACAAGTAAGCTTACATTAACACTGCAATGAAGTTACTGTGAAAATCCCCTAGTCGCTACACTCCGGTGCCTGTTCGGGTACACCGAGGGAGAATTTAGCACAGCCAGTGCACCCAACCAGCAGGTCTTTTGGATGGTGGGAGGAAACCAGAGTACCCGGAGGAAACCTGTGACCTTTCAGGGTATCACTCTGCATGACTGGTTCAACCAAATTGCCGCGAGACCCCCTATGGACCTGCTCATACTTGCAAAGACCAAAATCACAGTGGTTAGCACTGCTGCCTCACAGGGACCCGGGCTGATTCCAAGCACGGGTCACTGTCTGTATGGAGACAGTGACGCAGACACGGGGAGAACGCACAGACTCCACACGCACAGTGACCGGGAATCGAACCCGGGTCCCTGTGAGGCAGCAGTGCAACCGCTGTGATTTCAGTCTTTGCAAGTATGCGTAGGTCTATTTTGGGATCGTGTGGGATATAAGGGCTCTCGCGGTAATCTCGCTGGACCAGCCATGCAGCTTCCAGGTCCCGGGTCCAAACCCCACTATGTCAGCAGTAGGATTGAAACTTAATGAATAAATCTGGAATGTTAATTTAGTCTCAGTAATTGTGATCATTAAATCTCTCACTGATTGTTCTAAAAAGCCACGTGATTCACTGATGTCCTTTAGAGAGGGAAATCTGCTGTACTTACCCAGTCTGGCCTACATGTGATCCAGGTCCACATCAATGTAGATGACTCTTAACTACCCCTCTGAAATGGCTGAACGACTCACTCAGTTCAAAGAGCAATTAGGGATGGGTGTAAGTGCTGGACCAACCAAAAATAACAGTAGTAGAATAGAGAGATTTGGTGGTCCAGGGATGGAAATGAATAAGATATTATGATCAGGTAAAGGAAATATTTCAAAGAGCAAATGGAAAGCTGGCCTTTATTCCTTAAGGATGATCATACAAGGAGGTTAAAGGCGATTAGCTCACAAAATCTCAGGGCGCACAAGGCATATTTGGCAGTGTGTGTACTCAGGGTAAGTATTACTATACAGAGTCTCTGTGTACTCAGGATAAGGATTACTGTACAGAGTCTCTGTACTCAGGGTAAGGATTATTGTACAGATTATCTGTGTACTCAGGATAAGAACTACTGTACAGACTATCTGTATATACAGAGTAAGGATTACTGTACAGAATCTCTGTGTATTCAGGATAAGGATTACTGTACAGAGTCTCTGTGTATTCAGGATAAGGATTACTGTACAGAATCTCTGTGTATTCAGGATAAGGATTACTGTACAGAATCTCTGTATATTCAGGGTAAGGATTACTGTACAGAATCTCTGTATATTCAGGGTAAGGATTACTTCTTAGGGTAAGTTTCATGTACGATGTTAAATGTTGTGTTTTAAACAAGAACAAGATGTGTTTTGTGCACAGGATTCAAAGTAACACAGGATTATTGATAGAAATTTCTCTGTGCAAAACAGAAAAAGACAGAAGCCTTTGATGCACCTGAATGACATCATTATCAAATGAATGCTTAAAGCAAACATGCAATCTCTTAAATATATAACAACCATTCACCTTTACTTCTGTGGTCATGAGATCAAATTAGTATGATATTATACATTGGATCAATAATAGTTTAGACATAGTACATCATTATTATTATACTCAGTCAATATTTGATTTTATTATTGTTGCATGTGTAATGCATAGTGAAAAGTATTGTTTCTTGCATGCTACACACAAAAAGGCATACCATTCATAGAGAAAGAAAGGAGAGAGTGCAGAAAGTAGTGTTACAATCATAGCTAGGGTGTAGAGAAACATCAACATAATGCAAGGTTGTTTTATTCAAAAGTCTGATGGCAGCAGGGAAGAAGCTGTTCTTGAGTTGGGTGGTACATGACCTCAAACTTTCATATCTTTCCAATGGAGGAAATGGAAGAGAGAGTGTCCAGAGTATGTAGGGTCCGTGACTATGCTGGCTGCTTTGCCAAGGCAGTGGGAAGTATAGACAGAGTCAAAGGATGGGAGGCTGGTTTTTGTGATTAGAATAGACTACATTCATGACTCTTTGTAGTTTCTTGTGGTCTTTGACAGAGCAGGAGCCATACCAAGCTGACCAAGCAACCGGAAAGAATGCTTTTTATGGTGCATCTGTAAAGGTTGGTGAGAGTCATAGTGGACATGCAAAATTTTATTAGTCTTCTAAGAAATTAAAGGCATTGGTGGGCTTTCTTAAATATAATGTCAACGTGGGGGAGATCAGGACAGGTTGTTGCTGAAGTGTACGCCAAGAAATTTGAAGCTCTCGACCATTTCTATTTCATCCCCACTGTTGTAGACAGGGACATGTTCTTCACTACACTTCCTGAAATTGATGACTAGCTCTTTCATTTCTTTGACATTGAGGGAGAGATTATTGTTGTCGCACTAGTTCACCGGATTCTCTGTCTCATTCCTGTACTCCGCCTCATCATTGTTTGAAATCTGACCCGCTATAGTAGTGTCATCAGCAAACTTTAAAATCGAGTTGGAGGGGAATTTGACCACACAAAGGAGTATAAGGAGTATGGTATATGAGGACACATCTTTAATGGTGTTGAGATGATTGTGGAAGAGGTATTGTTGCCCATCCTTGTTGCAGTCTGTGGGTTAGGAAGTTCAGATGTAGTCACAGATGGAGGAGCCTCGGCTCAGGCTATCCTGTTTGGAGGTGAGTTTTGTAGGAATAATGGTGTTGAAGGCTGAGCTGTATTCGATAAATAGGAATCTGACATAGGTGTCTTTGTTATCTGGATGTCTCAGGGTTGAGTGCAGGGCCAGGGAAATGGCATCTGCTATGGACCTATCGCTGCATTGGTGAACTGCAGTGCAATTCTAGGAGGCCAGAATTGATTTGTGCCCGTGATTAATCTTTCCAAGCATTTCATAATGATGGATGTCAGAGTCACCAGACGATAATTATTAAGGCACACAGCTTGGCTTTTCTTTGGTATTGAGATGATGGTTGTCTTCTTGAAGCAGATAGGGACTTCAGATTGTTGCAAAGAGAATTAATATAAAGAAGAAAATAAGAACAAGAAAATAAATATAGAAAGAAAATTGATCATGCGGATTTCTAATTCTCTTTTGTTGTATACAACATTCTGGAGTTTGGTTGTCCTTGACCTTAGAGTATGATTTGAAACTTCAGTAGACATTCTTTTTTAGGGATTAATTCTGTATCATTCTTGCTTGTATAGTAGCAAAGATGTAATTTTCAGCCCATTCAGATTCAACTGAGTCTTCACAGCCATATTCACAACACTGGGGATTAAAGAAGTTGCTATTTCTGGAGATGATTCTGAAAAGTCATTTTGACTTGACAACAATCGGTCAGCATGACATCACCAATCTGGTTCATCTTGACTTTGAATCATGTAAGAAATTGGACCTGTTTTTGCTAAAACTATGGCTGGTTCCCCATTCTCATTTGTGGCTTAATGACACACTAACACCCGAGCTCCTGGTTCAGATAAGCATTGTCTTTTTTTTAGAATTTGTTTCATTAATTATCGGAAGGAGATAAGAAACCAAGTCTAATACGAATAACAGCCCCCATTCACTCAGTGAACAAGCAACCAATAAAAATGATGCTAAAGAGAAAAATAGAAGCTTCAAAAATTACAATTTGACTGTTATTAACTAAAATCATAGAATCACTGCAGGGCAGATAGAGGCCATTCGGCCCATTGAGTCTGCACTGACAGAGTATTTTACCCAGGACCTTTCCCCTACTCTATCCCTGTAACATTTCCCATAGCCAATCCACCTAACTTGGACAGGGGCAATTTAGAATAGCTGATCTATCTAATCTTCACATCTTTGGACACTAAGGGGCAATTTTGCATGATTGATCTACCGAACCCGCAAATCTTTGGACTGTAGAAGGAAACCAGAGCATCTGGAGGAAACCCATGCAGGCATAGGGAGAATGTGCAAACTCAACAGTCATCTGAGGCCAGAATTGATACCAGGTCCCTGGCACTTGGAGGTAGCAGTGCTAACCACTTATTCCTTAAAGAAAGAAGCAAAAAGCTACCAAACGCATCTGGTGCATTCTGGTTTGCATAATCCACTCCAAATATACAAAAAAAAATGTTCGGCCTTGCAACCAGGATGGAAAAGTTCAGTAAGGGGAAATTTATAGTTTGATAGAACCATCCTGTGAACTATTAAAGAAGCAAAGGCAGTTTCATCTGCCTTAATCTTAGTCAAACTAGCCAAATATTGCAATCAGAGAACTAGAGAAAAGTCAATATTTTGAGCCTTGGAGAGACTATCAAAGATAAGGAACCAGTTAGTATTGGGCATGACCAGAACGTGTGGGTTCAGTCTATGGGGGCAACTGAACAGCTGTCCCATTTGTTGCTTGTGCAGGAACATGAATATACGATTTCTAGACTTGAAATGAATTTTGTGCAGAAAGTTAAATTGAATGAAGCCGAAGCGAGCACAGGAGGAATTGACTCTGAGAAGGACCTCCTCTTAGCAGTTATCTGCTAAGTCAAGCTCAAACTCTGCTTGTTTCTTGTCTTGACCAGAGTGAAATCATGCAATCTTCAAATCAGACCCCAGCGGGTTTAAGACAATGATAAAAATCCCCTCCAATAATGTGTTTGGAGGCAGTCGAGGAAAGGGTGAGCAGTGGTTAGATTTACACACATCCTTGGCAGACAGTAAGTTTGTGCTAAATCCCTATTGAATCTAACCTTTATCTTTGGGCATGAGAACAATGTCGAAGGGATGAGGTGAATGGTCTGATAGAGCAATGGTAGCATACTCAGCAGCTTAAACTATGCAGAGAGAAGCACTGTATAAAACAGAGTGGTCGATCCATGAGTAAGACATGAGATAAGTAGGAAAAGTCCCTTATTACTGGATAGACTAAACACAAAGGGTCAACACAACCCATTTGAGTCATAAAAATGGAGCGGCACAGTGATACAGTGGTTAGCACTACTGCCTCATCATTGCCAGGGACCTGGGTTGATTCCCTGAGTCCCTGGAGTCTGCACATTCTCTCCGTGTCTGCATGCGTTTTCTTTACTGTTGAAAAATTTATCTATCCTTGCCTTAAAAATATTCAATGATGTAGCCTCAATTGCTTCACTGGGCAGGAAATTCCACAGATTCACAACATCTTTGCGTGAAGAAGTTCCTCCTCAACTCAGTCCTAAATCTGTTTCCCCTATGCCCCCTCGTTCTAGTTTCACCCGCCAGTGGAAACAACTTCCTTGCTTTCATCTTATTTATTCCCTTCATAATCTTACATTTGTCTATGAAGTCTCCTCTCATTCACATAACAGAAATTACCAAACACAAAAAGATTTTTAGTTTCTGTCAACATAGAGAATCTCTCCCATTTTTTCTCCATTCCCAAAACAGCCACCACACTTCCACACACCAGAACAAAAACAACCATAATCATAAACTGTTAACTAAACAAAACCACGAATCAAGACCTAAGCTCGCCATTAGAACCAATTATTTTATCCATCTTACTTGGCATCCATTGACGAAATAACCTTGACAGTGAGGCATGTCCCTGATATGTGACCTATATTATCTGACACTATTATATAAACCTGGATCATTACATCCATATAGATAGAGCTCAGATACATTGGAACAAGTGAACATGGCTGTAATTTGGAGCTTATCAAGTACAGGGATTCAGATACAGGATTCTCAGAACAACACCCAAGATGTATTGATTTCTAGCTCAGTAACTAGATTGCATCTAACATTCTGGCTTGAATCGGGATATCCTGATATTTTAACCATGATTGAAAGAACCGCGGGAATGGGGATTTTTGTGGAATAAATAAAATCCGATATTGTTGGTCCCCCCAGCCAGAGTACGAACCCCCAAGACATGAGACTAGTCTGTGGGTCCACATACAACAGCACCACGTATAACGTCCCTGAATATAAACAACAAGGAGCAGTATTGAAAGAGTCTGGGTTCCAGTGGTTACTCCCATCAAACCAACCAACGCAGCCAGGAGTCAGCCCATCAAGCATTAAGTATGTGTCACTGGAGAGATGTCCCATCTGGTGTGTCAAAGAAATGATTTTCTTCATTAAATGTGACTGGGAGACAGGCAGAGCGAGTCAATCTGAAGATTACTTCTCTCTTGTACAGAGTGGTGTTGTTGTTAAATGCTGCTTGCCTCCTCTGCACTCAATGTCCTGATTGTGTGGCCAAGTGACATTGTGGCTTGTGGTGTTCCCTGGCCCAGCTGAGAACGAGTTCCTTCTCCTTGTGGCGGTGGACCCATACCAGCCGTGGCTGGCGGGGGAATGATGAGGAGATGCCAGTATTGGACTGGGGTAAACACAGTAAGAAGTCTCATAACACCAGGTTGAAGTCCAACAGGTCTATTTGGTAGAAATATCCACTAGCTTTCAAAGCGCTTATTGCCCCTTCGTCATCTGACACTAAGGATCGGGTGATGAAGGAACAGCGCTCTGAAGGCTAGTGGTGTTTGCTACAAAATAAACCTGTTGGACTTTAACCTGATGTTGTGAGACTTCTTATGGTGGGGGCATCAGTAAGGCAAAGTTTTGGCTGAATGGTACGGTGAGCTCAGGGGGTTTGAGGAAAGTTTCCTGGCCTACCACCTTTCTGAACAGTTCCGGCATAAACTGTGTTTTGTCACCTTCACTGGTTTTCCACTCATCCATCGACTTTGGCTCGCAACAGCGCACTTTCCTTAACCGCCCAGTCAGCTTGGAGTGCAGCGTATAGCTCCCATCCAACACTGGCATCTCCACATCATTCCCCCGCCAGCCACAGCTGGTATGGGTCCATCACTACAAGGAGAAGGAACCCGTTCTCAGGTGGGTCAGGGAACACCACAAGCCACAATGTCACTTGGCCACACAATCAGGATTTACTGGGACATTGAGTGCAGAGGAGGTGAGAGGTGGTCCAAGAGAGCCATCCCAGTGTTGGTATGGAAATTGAGAGCTGAACAAATGGTGTCGAAGGAAGGCCAGACTCTTCCAGTAAACATTTTAGCTCCAGACTCGAACTTTGTTGAGATTTGTCAAGCTCAATGACAAGAATTTGCCATAAGCTTCAAAGGTTACCTAAGGGCTAAAGTTGATTTTAATCTGAGTAACAAATAGGAATATATCAGGATGGTGAAAGGAAGTTGATGAACACCCATCAGGAGAGACGCTGCGAGTGATTCTTCCTACATTGCTTAACCCAAAGTCCATGAGCATTGTTTTGTCCTCAGTTTTCATTGAGCAACTTAAGATTATTGCTTTGATAAAAGGTCATCCAGACTAAAGCGTTGGCTTCATTCTCTCCCTGCAGATGCTGTCAGACTTGCTGAGATTTTCCAGCATTTTCTGTTTTTGTTTGAAATTGTTATTGAGGCTTTACTAGCTCGGAAGCTTCTGCAGGTATTAACAAATCCAACATAGTTTTCATCTTTCTTTTCAATAGTAACCCAGGTAAACTTTGGGTAGTCACATGAGTAGTGTTACTATTAAATGCCAAAAGACTATTCATAGATTGTGATAATGAATCTTGCTCTCTTAAAGTTTTTAAAAAATGTTTCAAGGACTGTATGAATCTTTCAGATAACCCATTGATTCATAGAATCCCTGCAGTGAAGAAAGAAGTCATTCAGCCCATCAAGTCTGCACTGACAACAATCTCACCCAAGCCCTTTCCCTGTAACCATCATGGATATTTTAGATTCCAGCATCTGCAGTAATTTGCTTTCATCTTTTATTCCTATTCCTTTAACCCCATGTATTTACTCTGCTAATCTCCCAACACTAAAGGTCAATTTAGTATGGCTAATCCATCTAGCCTCCACATCGTTTCCTTCAGGTGCCCTGGAAACCAGAGCACCAGAAGAAAGCTGACACAGAGACAATGTGCAGATTCCATGCAGGCTGTGACATGAGGTTGAAACTGAACCCATATCCCTGGAACAGTGAGACAGCAGCACTAACCACTGGGCCACCGTGTTAATGGACGATAAGGTGTGGCTTTTAAATGTTGAATACCATTTACGTTGAGAGAATTCTCAAATTCATGTGAGGTGAACTGTGAACCATTATTACTAACAATCTGTTCCAGTTTTCCAAATCTTGCAAACATTTTGTCAAATTTTTGAATGTTTGTTGTGTGGATTTCATGATAACAAATTCTGGCTCAATTATGGCTAAGATCATGAAACCTCCAAATGAACCAGTAAAATTAATATGCATTCATTGTCAGGAATTTTAGGTCACTCCCATGGGTGTAAAGGAGACAGTGATGGTTTCTTATTCATGCATAGAATTGATACTGTCCTGCTTGTTCTTCAACCTGAACCCCAAAACACAGTAACCAAAAACATCTATATATTACATAGGACATAGAACACTACAGCACAAACAGGCCCTTTGGCCCATAAATTGCGCCGATCATATCCATATCTACCAGACCTATCGGAAACTCTCAATCCCATTAAATCCCATGTACAATTATTATTCCTTAATTCTGATTATACCAGGATGTTCTTCAAGTAGTTGTTCAAGAGCTCTTCCATGCAGATGAGGGGGAATGATCACTCAGATTCCCCACAATAAACATGCACCTTGGTCAGTCAACTCAATCTTTTAATTCACATCTGGTTTCAAATCAAGATGTGTGTGATGTGATCTAGCTATCAATCCTTTCAATGCTATATCCATCACCTTCCCCCATACAGGATCATTTCTGGTATGTCTCTGAACTTGAGAACCTGTCACAGGCAAATGATCCACCAGCGAAAAAAAAGAATTTTGGCAAAACTAATTGGTGCTATCTGTTCAGTAGGTAAAAATATGTGTGATAATGCATCAGAATGGCATTCTGATTGACAATACTTTATATCATAGGAGTGTTAAGATAAAATGAGTGCTTGCCTTTGCAATTAGCTAGCAGCTAATGATGGTATGCCTTTATATATCTAACAATAGCAGTTGAGGATTGACGATCAGTGAATAATGTGAAAAGATGGCCATTATAAATAATAATGAATCCTTCATACCCAAAAATTATACTCAGTGCTTCTTTCCCTAAGTGAGCATAGTTGACTCAACACTCATCACAGCACAGAAAGCAAAAGGTTTTGGTCACTCTTCTCTCGAATGCGTAATATATGAAATGACTGCCCCTGCTCCATAAGGTGAAGTATTACAAGCAAATAGTAATGGTAGCTTTGGATTAAAATAAACCAATACTTCAGACTTCTGCAAAGAAGCTTTGACATCCAGACAGTCTTTCTCACATTCTGTGGTCCAGTCCCATGACTGCTTCACACATAGTAAATTATGCAATGCCTGCAATAATGTGGCTAATTCAGGAACACATTTGCCATAATAAATGTGACTTTTAGAGTGCTTCTAAAATATCTTCTTTCTTTTTCAGTGCTTTGTTACCCAAATACTGGACTGATTTCTGCAAAAAGCCAAATTTATTTCTCTTGACATGCTGACCATGCACTTGATGCCATGCTAATGTTGGTTCTAGATTGCATTTTGCCATGAATGTATCAAACTAATTAAAGATCACCAGCATTTCGAAAGGTATTTCACAGGATGTGAGTCCCAACACTTGGGTAAATAATTGCACCACCCAGGGAAGGCATGCATATATTAATCTTTGAGAAATCCAGAAGCTGAGGGGACAGACCATAACACCATATAGTATAAGACAGATATATACCTGATATGAGATATAAAGTATAGGAAAAGAATAAGACCATTCAGTCCAACAGGTTTGCTCTGCCTTGCAATCATGGATGATAGGTTTTTCAACCTCATTCTCCCACCTTTTCCCCATAACCTTTGATCCCTTTACCAATCAAGAACATATCTATCTCTCTCTTTAATACATTCAATGACCTGGCCTCCACAACTTCCTGTGGCAATGAATTCCATAGATTCACCACTCTCTGGCTGAAGAAATGCCTCCCCATCTTAACCAATAGACAGAAAGAACTATCAGATGGAAATAATAGTATAATTGGCAATCTTTTCATGGAAGCAGTCTCCAATTAGCACCCTGCAGCACAGATTCCACCTCGCAGCCTTTAAGCCAGTTCTAGTTAGCAGACTAGAAGCAAGTGTGCAGAAAACTTTGTAGATATAAAAACTGATAACTTTTCTGAGCCAAGAAGAGATGCTCCTGAGAATATCAGGAGTATCTCTCCTGATATCGAATTGAATATACAGTTTGATAAATATAAGCTGGACTTTACTTATAGATCTGCAGAAGTGGATGTTGCTTGGGAAGAGGGAGGTCTGAAAGAGTTCAGATCATAAGTGTATTATGGATCTAAAGGGTAATTTCGACTTAAAGTGTAGAATGTGTCCCCCTTATACATAACTGTTTTAGATCACTATAGTCCTGTTTGTGTATGTGTCTTTTCAGTATCTTTATTAAGTGTGACTGGGCCAGTTACTGTTGTTACTGGGTCTCCCAGCTGCGTCCTCACACCATTCTTGTAAACAAAACTGTATCTGACTATGAACCAGTGACCCAGATTAGGACATCCTTGCATATAACATTATCCGGGCTCATGACATCTTATTCGCTGGACTCTATAATTAGAATATCATCCAAATAATGTTGTATAATGGAGAGAGACCATTTAAAATCTGATACAATGATTGCTGGAATAGGTCTTATGTAGATATTATCACAAAAAGCAATGTTTTATAATGCAAAAGGCCTTTATGAGTAACAATGATAAGCAATGGTTGAGATTCAGCAGCTATACTTATTGGTGTATATGTATGTGAAAGGCCCACAAGTTGTGCCGAATATATCCACACCTACCAGGCTTTCGGAAACTCTCAATCTCATTAAATCCCATGTACAATTATTATTGCTGAATATCTGCCCACCTCGTAACCCACCAAACTTCTACTAATGGAAATGAATATTGATTAATTCACAATACAGGATTTAGAGTTGTTTTAAAATCACCACAAATACAAGTTCAACCATCCGATTTCATGACAGGTACAATGAGGGTAACCCAATCATTCCTTGTAACTGACTCTAACACAACAGTGTTAACAAGTTGTACTAACTCTCCTGAAAAATTGCATATGGCACCACTCTTGATTTGAGACTTTTTGATTAGTAGCTTTTAATCCTGAGTTTCACTTGAGCTCCCTTTATTGGGCAGTATGGTAGCACAGCGGTTAACACTGTTGCCTTACAGCATCAGGATTTATAGGCTTGAGTCATTGTCTGCATGAAGTTTGAACATTCTCCCCATGTCTGCGTGAGTTTCCTCTGGGTGCTCCAGCTTCCCTTCACATTTTGTTGATTAGGTACATTGATCATTCTAAATTCTCCCGCAGCGTACCTAAACAGGCACCGGAGTGTGGCGACTTGGGCATTTTCACAGTAACTTCATTGCAGAGTTAATATGAGCCTACTTGTGACACTAATGAATAAACTTAAGCTTGAGCCTAGTGTCTTTCCGAACACATTTTTGTACTTACCCAGAAGATCTGTTTTGGTATCTGTTGATAGCGCTTCTCCAGTTAAGCTTCATCTTCTCCAACCATCATCTCCAAAATAGAGCTGGAAAATTCCCATTGCCCACTTGGAGAGGCAACTCCACCATTTATCGACTCAAATCTACGTTGACCATGATAGCACAACCTCTTCTGTGTGTGTCCTTAAAATCATATCAGCTGGCTCTAAAGGTAGAGCTTTGGGTGGTATGTAGCCTCAGGAATTAAAGGTACAGCAGCTTCAGTATCAAGTTCTATCCTAATCTGTGTGATATGATGTTCAGCCAGAACTCTTCATCATATTTCTGAACATTCGCTTCTTCACAATCGGAATTCTTTTTCTTCCATGTTGTAAATTATGTTTTTGTAGACTGCAACTTGTTCTTCTGAAAGGTACTCAGATTCTCCTTCTGAATATTATTCTCAGGGGAACTGATCTAACCCAACAAGCTTTTGCGATGTGACCCATTTTGCCAGAAATCTTGCGTTGACTGTCTTTGTTTGAGTGTTCACTCACCAAATGACCCATTTTAGCACATCTGTGAAATGCTTATTGCTGTTTTGACTTTTCATTCCTGCACTTCATCCTTATGAAGCCTCTTTAGCAGCCAATTCCATCAACACTGATTTCTACTGCTGACTTTAAAGTCAAAGCTTCTTCAATGAGTGATCTTCTTTGACTAGCCTCTTTTTGGAGGTAACAAACCAGATGGTCTCGAAGAGAGTCTTCTAATGACTCACAATGTTGTGCCAGCAATTTTAGGTTGCCCCAAAGTGAGCAATGCTTTGGCCTTCCACTTGAAATGAATCCTGTACTATTCCATGATGATCAGTGGCTTTGGAGAGTAATGCTCCTCAAGGATCTTTGTCAGATCATTGTGACTTTTGTTTCCTGGCTTTGCTGGGCGAATAAATTTCCAGAGCAAATTAAAGGTTTTACTTCCTATTGTACTGAGAAAACCTGGTATAAGCAACTGGTTTGCAGTTTTATTTGCTTTTACAAAGTGAAAATACTCAGCATAGGAATTCCATGATTTATTTTCTTCATTGAAAAGGCAGATAGATTCGAATTATCCTGCAGTTCTCTTGATGACATTAGCGACTTAAGGCTATCATTATCTATATATATACTTTTCAAATGACTCAAGCCATATACTAAAGCATTTCTGTCAGATTTGCCCTGCACCTCACACTTCTCTAATTGGAAAAAAACTTGTAATGCATGGAAGAAAATATGGAAATAAATCAGCAGCCTACAACACTCTATTGACATCACCATGGAATCATGTGATCATTGTCAAAACAATATAATATGAAACAGTTAAGATACAGAATCTCTCTATTTATTGTAAGGATTACTGTCCGTATTCGCTGCATGTTTGTGGTAAACATTACAATACAGAATCTCTGTGTATTCAGGATAAGGATTACTGCACAGACTCTGTGTATTCAGAGTAAAGATTACAGAACAGAGTCTCTGTATTCAGGGTAAGGATTGCTGTACAGAGTCTCTGTATTCAGGGTAAGGATTACTGTACAGAGTCTCTGTGTACTTAGGGTCAAGATTACTGTACAGAGTATCTGTGTATTCAGAATAAGGATTACTGTACAGAGTATCTGTGTATTCAGGATGGATTACTGTACAGAGTCTCTGTGTACTCAGGGTAAGGATTACTGCATAGAGTCTTTGTGTATTCACGGTAAAGATAACTGTACAGAGTCTCTGTGTACTTAGGGTCAAGATTACTGTACAGAGTATCTGTGTATTCAGAATAAGGATTACTGTACAGAGTATCTGTGTATTCAGGATGGATTACTGTACAGAGTCTCTGTGTATTCAGGGTAACAATTACTGTACAGAGTCTCTGTGTACTCAGGGTAAGGATTACTGCATAGAGTCTTTGTGTATTCACGGTAAAGATAACTGTACAGAGTCTCTGTGTATTCAGCGTAAGGATTATTGTACAGAGTCTCTGCGTACTCAGGGTAAGGATTACTGCACAGAGTCTCTGTGTATTCAGGGTAAAGATTACTGCACAGAGTCTCTGTGTATTCAGGGTAAGGATTACTGCATAGAGTCTCTGTGTATTCAGGGTAAGGATTACTTACAGAGTAACTGTGTATTCAGGATAAGGATTACTGTACAGAGTACCTGTGTATTATGAGTAAGGATTATAGTACAGAGTCTCTGTATTCAGGGTAAGGATTACTGTACAGAGTCTCTGTATATTCAGAGTAAGGATTACTGTACAGTGTCTCTGTGTTTACGGTAAAGATTACTGTACAGAGTATCTGTGTATTCAGGGTACAATTACTGTATAGAGTCTCTGTGTAGTCAGGGTAAGGATTACTGGACAGAGTCGCTGTGTATTCAGGGTAAGGATCACTGTACAGAGTATCTGTGTATTCAGGATGGATTACTGTATAGAGTCTCTATGTATTCAGAGTAAGGATTACTTACAGAGTATCTATGTATTCAGGGTAAGGATTACTGTATAGAGTCTCTGTGTATTCAGGATAAGGATTACTGTACAGAGTCTCTATGTGTTCAGAGTAAGGATTACTTACAGAGTCTCTGTGTATTCAGGATGGATTACTGTACAGAGTCTCTGTGTATTCAGGATGGATTACTGTACAGAGTCTCTATGTATTCAGAGTAAGGATTACTTACAGAGTCTCTGTGTATTCAGGATGGATTACTGTACAGTGCTTCTATGTATTCAGGGTAAGGATTACTTACAGAGTCTCTATATTCAGGGTAAGGATTACTGTACAGAGTCTCTATATTCAGGGTAAGGATTACTGAACAGAATCTCTGTGTATTCAGGGTGAGGATATGTTCAGCGTGATTCTTTTCCTGAGTCTGTTGTGTAACCTCAGAAATCTGCTGTGGTTTGGTGATTTAACAGAATATCGTTTGGAGATGCTTTCCTGTCCATTTTGCTGTTTTGATTTCCTGTCTTTTCCTGTTATCCCCCTCTGTATGAGGCTGCCTCTTTTCCTGCTCTCTGTATCTATTTCAATCTATCTTTTGACCTCTTTCTTGCCGTGCTGTTCTTTTTTTTCTCTCTCTTTCTCACACTCCCTTCTCTGTTGGTCATTTTTTTCCTCTCTGTGCCTCTCTTCAACTTGTTCTTTCTTTCTGTTCCACTCTTTCTTCCTTTTTTCTTACTCTTTGTCTCTTTATCTCCTAATGTCTGCTGGCTGCTCTCTGTCTCTACAATCTCCCACATTCCCTCTTCTCTTTGTTTAACTTTTTCTTTCCCAGACTCTCGGCTTGTTCCTCACTCACTCTCTCACCAGCTGAAATTCTCCAAATTCACACACTAAGCCCCTGATTTTATCAGTGTGGCCTCCCAAGGTTCGTAAAATCGTGGCCAAAACCAAGGGGGAATGCAGTTCTGTGAGCCTTGCCCACCCTGATTTCGGGGAGGCTGTACTGGTAAAATCAGGGTCCAAATCTCCGTTCACTGCAGCAGCATGGTAGCTCAGTGGTTAGCACTGCTGCTTCACAGCTCCAGGGTCCTAGGTTCGATTCCTGGCTCGGGTCACTGTCTGTGTGGAGTTTGCACATTCTCCTCGTGTCTGCGTGGGTTTCTTCCGGGTGCTCTGATTTCCTCCCACAGTCCAAAGATGTGCAAGTTAGGTTGATTGGCTATGCTAAAAATTGCCCCTTAGTATGCAGGGATGCGTAGGTTAGAGGGATTAGTGGGTATAATATGTAAGGATATGGGGTAGGGCTGGGTGGGATTGTGTTCGGTGCAGACTCGATGGGCCGAAGGGTCTCTTTCTGCACTGTAGGATTCTATGATCTAGACCAGACAATCCCAGCCACAGATGAGATCGGAAAATATTGGCCTCTGTTCTTTTCCTCTATTTGTAACCGCTCTCTGTCGCTGTCTCTCTCTCTCTGCCTGCCTCACAGTAACTTTCTCTCTGACTCTCTGTGCCTGTGCCTCTCTCTTTCTGCATCTCTCTTTCCTTCTCTATCTTTCTAGGGCAGCTTTGTGGCACAGTGGTTAGCATTGATGCTTCACAGTGCTAGTGACCTGGGTTTGATTCCCAGTTTGGGTCACTATCTGTTTGGAGTTTGCATATTCTCCCCATGTCTGCACTGGGTTTCCTCCCACAATTCAAAGGTATGCGGGTTAGGTTGATCGGCCATGCTAAATTGACCCTTAGTGTCCCAAGATGTGAAGGTTAAATGGATTTGCCCTGGTAAATACATGAGGGTACGGGATAGGGTGGGGGAGTGTCTGTCAGAGAGTCGGTGATGGGCCGAATGGCCTCGTACTGTGCTTGTAGGGTTTTTATGATTCTTTCTTTTACTGCTCAAAATCTCAGGACTCCATACAGTTCCACTCTAGTGCAATACAGAAGGAGCATCTTACTGTCAGAGGTGCAACCTTCTGCATGAGAGCTAAAACAAGGCGCCTACTACTATTTTCTGTGTGTGTACAGTGATGCTATTCAAGGGGGTACTGGGGAGTTTCCCTAGTGTTCTGACTGAAATCTATTTCAATCAGCATCACTAACAAGCAGGTTATCGGAACATTTATCATGTTCCTGTTTGTCAGATTTCGCTGAAGGTAAACCTGGCTACATTAAAAAATCAGGCTGGCGGTAAATCTCTTAGGGAAAGGGGCAGCACGGTGGCACAGTGGTTAACACTGCGGCCTCATAGCGCCAGGCTTCCAGGTTCAATTCCCAGCTTGGCTCTGTGTGGAGTCTGCATTTTCTCCCTGTATCTGTGTGTGTTTCCTCCGGGTGCTCCCATAGTCCAAAAGACGTGCTAGTTAGGTGCACTGGCCACGGTAAATTCTCCCTCATTTTACCCGAACAGGTGCCGGAGAATGGCGACTAGAGGAGTTTCACAGTAACTTCATTGCAGTGTTAATGTAACTTTTACTGTGACAATAATAAATGAACTAAAAAGCCTCTGTCTGTCTTCCTCCATTGCTGCATGTACCTCTCTCTGTATCTCTCTCCCCCATGCTCCCTCTCTCTCTCTCTTCCCACTCTATTTCCCCTCTCTCTCTCTACCACCTTCTAATCTATTTTCTCTATCTGCACTTCCCTCTCTGCCTTCTATGTCCATCCTACTGGCTCTTTGTCTCTCTTTCTGTGTCTCTCTTTCTTTCTCTTTCTATATAATTTCTCAATTTTTTGCCTCTATCCCTTGCTCTGTCATTCTTTTTCTGTCTCTGCCTTACTCTATGCCTTCAATTTTTAAAAATTGTTGACGGGATGTTGGCACTGCTACATCCAGCATGTATTGCCCATTCCTTGTGAAGTTGTTGGCTGGCCTCTTGAACCATCACAGTGCCTGAGGTGTTGCTACACACACAGTGCTGAGCTCTGCATTGTATCGAAGATCTGTGGTCTCTGGTTTCTGCCTATCCTGCATGAATTCTACATTCACTTCCTTGAATTGTTGAACCATTTCATGTGTAACAACATCTATATTTCACCTCCCCCACACTCACAGGGTCCATTCCGTAGAGCACAGGAGAGACAGAAAGAGAGCGAGCATAGGAGAGTTAGAGAGAGAGAGAGAGAGAGCACAGGAGAGACAGAGAGAGAGCGAGCATAGGAGAGTCAGAGAGAGAGAGCACAGGAGAGACAGAGAGAGAGAGACAGAGCACAGGAGAGACAGAGAGAGAGAGAGCACAGGAGAGAGAGAGAGAGAGAGCACAGGAGAGACAGAGAGAGAGAGAGACAGGAGAAACAGAGACGGAGAGAGAGCGAGCACAGGAGAGACAGAGGAGAGAAGCACAGGAGAGACAGAGAGAGAGAGAGCACAGGAGAGACAGAAGAGAGAGAGCACAGGAGAGACAGAGAGAGAGAGAGCACAGGAGAGACAGAGAGAGAGAGCACAGGAGAGACAGAGAGAGAGAGAGCACAGGAGAGACAGAGACGGAGAGAGAGAGAGCACAGGAGAGACAGAGAGAGAGAGCACAGGAGAGACAGAGAGAGAGAGAGAGCACAGGAGAGACAGAGAGAGAACAGGAGAAACAGACGGAGAGAGAGTGAGCACAGGAGAGACAGAGAGAGAGAGAGCGAGCACAAGAGAGACAGAGAGAGAGAGAACAGGAGAAAGAGAGTCAGAGTCAGAGAGAGAGCGAGAACAGGAGAGTCAGAGAGAGAGAACAGGAGAGACAAAGAGAGAGGGAGAGAGAGAGAAAAAACAGGAGAGAGAGAGAGAGAGAGAGTACAGGAGAGACAAAGAGAGAGAACGAGCACTAGAGAGAGAGAGAGCACGAGAGAGAGAGCACAGGACAAACAGAGAGAGAGTTGCAGATAGCATAGCAAAGAGAGAGATCAGAGGAGAGAGTGGGAACATAGGAAAGAGAGAGCATAGGAGAGAGTGAGAGAGATCACAGGAGAGAGAGAGAGAGAGAAAACAAGGAAGAAAGAGAGAAAACAGCAGAGAGAGAGAGAGAAAGAGCACAAGAGAGAGAGAGAAAGAGGGAGAGCATAGAAGAGAGAGCACAGGAGAGAGAGAGAGAGAGAAAGAAAGAGAGAGCCCACAGGACAAAGAAAGAGAGAGAGAGAGTTACAGATAGCATAGCAGAGAGATCGATCACAGGAGAGGGAGAGAGAGAGAAAATAGGAGAGAGAGAGCGAGCATAGGAAAGAGAGATCACAGGAGTAAGTAAGAGTAATCACAGGAAGAGAGAGAGAAAACAAGGAAGAGAGAGAGAAAACAGGAGAGAAAGAGAGAGAGGAAGAGCATGAGAGAGAGAGAGGGAGAGCAAAGGGGTCACTGGCATTGGGACATCAGGATTTTTCCTATGAGTCACTGGTGGTCCCTGTGTGCCCCCACCTTGCAAAGCCCCCTCATTGTGCATATCCTGACACCATCCCCCTCCCCAATCCACACCTACTCGGGCCCCACACCCACTTTGGTCCCATGCCCCACCTTGGGCCACACAGTCCTGGCAGTGCCCTGGCACACTTAAGGCACTGCCAGGGTGCCAGTTGGACACTGCCCGGTGAGCACCAGTAGTGATTCTTGTCGGCGTGACCTCAGACACGGAGGGGGAAAGTAGTCAGGAGGCTGGAACATGCCACGTGGAGAGCAGGCAATGTCTTTTACCTCCCGCTGATAGATCTTGCAGCAATCACACCGGCAAAACAGGGCTGAGGGGGATCCAAAACTAATTCATGCCTGGCACACATTGGATTCATAACGTCCCGCACAATCTTCCTGGACTGCGTGCTGAACACCCAGAATGTTGAGCTGGTAAGAATCATAGAATCCCTACAGTGCAAAATGAGGCCATTTGGCCCATTGATTCTGCACTGACCATACTTCCACCCAGGCCCCATCCCTGTAGCCTCATATATTTACCTTAGCTAGATCCAGGGTAATTTAGCCTGGCCAAACCATCTAATCTGCGCATATTTCGACTGTGGGAGGAAACTGGAGCACCTGGAGGAAACCCACGCAGACACATACAATCTCCACACAGACAGTGACCCAAGCCAGGAATCGAACCCGTGTCCCTGGCACTGAGAGGCAGAGTGCTAACCACTGTTGTCCTAAAGTTTATTGATTAGTGTCACAAGTAGGCTAACACTGATACTGCAATGAAGTTACTGTGAGGAGTCCCTAGCTGCCACACTCCGGAGGCTGTTCGGGTACACTAAGGGAGAATTTAGCATGGCAATGCACCTGACTAGCATGACTTTTGGATGGAAACCAGATCCAGAGAAAACCCACACAGACACAGGGAGAACATGCAAACTCCACACAGACAGTGATCCAAGCTAGGAATTGAACCCAGGTCTCTGGCACTATGAGACATGCCCACTCTGTCAATATCTGCTGGTTAGGTGGTTTGGCCAAGTTAAATTCTCCTTCAATACACTCGAACAGGCGCCAATGTGGCGTCTAGGGGACTTTCACGGTAATTTCATTGCAGTGTTAGCGTAGCCTACTTGCTATACTAATAAATAGTTTTAAATTTTCGTATTGGTCTGTAAATGATTTATATCCTCTTTACCTCCTGTTTTCTTTCCCACCTTTATCATTCAAAAATCTGGCCACAGTACATGCTGTTCCTTCCACCAAATCATTAATATAGATTGTGATAAAAATGAATTACTGCGGATGCTGCAATCCTATACCAAAAGAGAAAATGCTGGAAAATCTCAACAGGTTTGGCAGCATCTGTAAGGAGGGAAAAGAACTGACGTTTTGAGTCCAGATAACCCTTTGTCAAAGCTAAAAGGCACAGAAAGTGGGAGATATTTATAGGCCATGCTAAATTACCCCTGAGTGTGAGGGGGACTAACTAGGATAAATGCATGAGGTTTAAGGGATAGGACTTATGTGGGACTGTGGGCAGGGTGAGGCAATGAAGTTGAGTCATAGTCACAAAAGGCTAATAATGGCAATCCATAAAAGCTGTGTTGTGCAGATACATGGATTTGGGCCTGTGTCTGTGGGAGTTTGCACATTCTCCCCATGCTTGCATGGATTTTCTCCTGGTATTCCTGTTTCCTCCCACACCCCAAAGATGTGCTCTTAGGCTGATTGGCAAAACAAATTCTCCCTAAATTGTCACGCAAATTTGGTTCCAATGCAGATTTCTATAAACATAAACAAGGATCATAGATGGAAATGGGATCGTCGAGGTGGCGGTGTGGGCTCGTTGGGCTGAAGGGCCTGTTTCCCGTGCTGTTTTGCTCTTTATTCTTTGTTCTGAAATCAGAGGTCGTGACAGATGGAGATATGGATGATATATATTGTGAAAAGCTGCAGACACAGTCATGATCCCTATGGGATTCCACTGCTTATTAGAATTCCGATAGTGCAGAAGGAGGCCATTCAGCCCATTGGGTCTGCACCAACAACAATCCCACCCAGGCCTATCCCAGTAATTTCACATATTTACCCTACTAATTCCTCTAACCTACGCATCCTGGGACACTAGGGGCAATTTAGCATGGTCAGTGCGCCTTAGCTTTAGACTGTGGGAAGAAACTGGAGCAGCTGAAGGAAACCTATGCAGTCATGGGAGATGTGCAAACTCTGCACAGACGGTGACCTAAGCTGGGAATTGAACCCAGATCCCTGGAGCAGAGACAGCAGTGCTGACCATTGTGTCACCAGTCACCCTCCTCAAATTTCATGCTGACTCTGATCAGATTGTAACTTTCCAAATGCACTGCTATCTGCTCCTTTATAATCTAATACTTTTCCAATGACTTAAGTTGGACTAAGTGGCCTGCATAATCCTTGGCATAGGGAAGGAGGAGCAAGAGAGAGAGAGAAAGAGAGAAAGCACAGGCAAGAAAGGGAGAAAGGCAGAGGGATGAAAGAGAGACACAGGAGTGAGGGGGGATGGAGGAATGAAAGTGAAAGTATAGACAAGAGAGACAATTAAGAGAGAGAAGGCACAGAAGAGAAAGAAGGAAAGAAAGGAAAGGAGAGACAGGAGAGGAGAAAGTGAAAGAGAGAAGTGAGGAGAAAGAGATAGAATGAGATAGAAATGGGTGGAGAAAAAAAGTGATAGTGGAGATAGTGGTAATTATTAATGCAGAGCACCAGGCTAACATTTGGGTAATCAGTTCAAATCCCACAGTAAATGGAATTTAAATAAGATCTAAAGTTAGTCTCAGTAACGGCTACCTTGAAACTCTCATCGATTGTCTAAAAACCCATCTGGGTCACTAATGGGAATGGAATCTCCTGTACTTACCCATTCTGGCCTGCAGGCAACTCCAGGCCCACAGCTGTGTGGTCAACTCTTGGCTTTCCCTCTGAATGTCCGAGTGAGACACAGAGTTCGAAGGGCAATTATGGATGAGTAATAAACACTGGAGCTACCAGAGACATCAACATCACATGAAAGAATTTTAAAACTGAAAGACAGAGCACAGGACAGAGAAAGACAGGGAGACAGAAAGATATTTTGATTTGATTTGTCATTGCCACATCGCAATGCAAGTGGAGAAGGTAGTCAAGAAATCATACGGCATGCTTGCCTTCATCGGCAAAATTGGCAGGCCAATGTTGCAGCTTTATAGAACCTTAGTTAGGCTGCACTTGGGATGTACTGTTTAATTCAGGACTTTCACACTTCCAGAAGAGAGTACAGGAAAGATTTACCAGGATGTTGTCTGATATGGAGGATATTAGTTATGAGGAGAGGTTGGAGAAACTTGCTTTGTTCTCATTAGAACAACAGAGGTTGAGGCGGAGACCTGATAGAAGTCTACAAGATTATAAGGGGCATGGACAGAGTGGTTAGTCAGAAGCTTTTTCCCAGGGTGGAAGAGCACGTGGATTGCTACTTGATAATGTGATGTGGTGGCTATTACAGAGACTTGGGTGACTCAAGGACAGGACTGGATATTTCAAGTGCCTGATTTCAAATGTTTCAGAAGGGACAGGGAGGGAGGAAAAAGAGGTGGGGAATGACACTGTTGATCAGAGATAGCTGATATAGTCATGGCTGTAGAAAAGGTGGATGCCATGCAGGGATTGTCTATGGAGTCTCTGTGGGTGGAGATTCGGAACAGGAAGGGGTCACTAACTTTACTGGGTGTTTTCTATAGGCCGCCCAATAGTAAGAGGGATATTGAGGAGCAGATTGGGAAACAGATCCTGGAAATAATAATAGAGTTGTCATGATGGGAGATTTTAATCTCCTTAAGGTAAGGGGTTTAGATGGGGAGGAGTTTTTTAGGTGTGTTCAGGAAAGTTTCCTGACATAATATGTGGATAAGCCTACAAGAGGAGAGGCTGTACTTGATTTGGTATTGGGGAATGAACCTGGACAGTCAAGTGCTTGGTTTCAAATGTTTTAGAAGGGACAGGGAGGGAGGAAAAAGAGATGGGGGAGTGTGAATGATCTCTCAGTGGGAGAGCATTTTGGAGACAGTGATCATAACTCTATCTCCTTTACATTGGCTTTGGAGAGAGATAGATCCGACAAGCTAGGGAAGTGTTTATTTGGAGTAAGGGGAATTATGAGGCTATTAGGCAGGAAATTAGAGGCATAAATTGGAAAGAGATTTTCTCAGGAAAATGTACAGAAGAAATGTGACAACTTTTCAAGGAATATTTGTCTGGAGTTCTGTACAGTAACGTTCCAATGAGACAGGGAAGTTATGGTAGGCTAAAGAAACCGTGATGCATGAAAGCTGTAATGAATTTAGTCAAGAAGAAAAAAAGGCTTACAAAAGATTCAGGGAGTTAGGTAATGCTAAAGATCTAGAAGAGTATACAGCTAGTAGGAAGAAACTTAAGAAGGAAATTAAGAAAGCCAGAAGGGGTCATGAGAAGGCCTTGGCAGGTAGGATTAAGGAAATCCCCAAGGAATTCTACAAGTATATGAAGAACAAAAGGATAAGATGTGAAGGAATAGGACCTCTCAAGTGTGACAGCGGGAAAGTTTATATAGAACTGGTAGAAATTGCAGAGGTGCTCAATGATTACTTCAGTATTCACATTGGAAAAGGATCTTGGTGGTTGTAGTGCAGACTTGCAGCGGACTGAAAAGCTTGAGCATGTAGATATTAAGAAAGAGGATGTTTTGGAGCTTTTGAAAAGCATCAAGTTAGATAAGTCACCAGGACCGAATGGAATGTATCCCAGGTTACTGTGAGAGGTGAGGGAAGAGATTGCTGAGCCTCTGGTGATGATCTTTGCATCATTAACGGAGATGGGCGTGATTCTGCAGGATTGGAGGATTGCCAATGTGGTTCCTTTATTCAAGAAAGGGAGAAGAGATAGCGCAAGAAATTATAGACCAGTGAGTCTAACCTCAATGGTTGGTAAGTTAATGGAGAAGATTCTGAGAGACAGGATTTATGAGCATTTGGAGAGGTATAGTATGATCAAGAATAGACAGCATGGCTTTGTCAAAGGCAGATCATGCCTTAGAAGCCTGATTGAATTTTTTGAGGATGTGTCGAAACACTTTGTCGAAGGAAAAGCAGTAGATGTGGTTTATGTGGACTTTAGCAAGGCATTTGATAAGGTGCCCCATGCAAGGATTATTGAAAAAGTGAGGGGGCATGGGATCCAAGGGGACATTGCTCGGTGGATCCAGAACTGGCTTGCCCACAGAAGGCAAAGAGTGGTTATAGCTGGGTCTTTTTCTGCATGGAGATCAGTCACCAGTGGAGTGCCCCAGAGATCTGTTCTGAGACCCTTGCTCTTTGTGATTTTTATAAATGACCTGGATGAGGAAGTGGAGGGATGGATTGGTAAGTTTGCCAATGAACAAAGGTTGGAGGTGTTGTGCATAGTGTGGAGGGATGTCAGAAGTTGCATTGATAGGATGCAAGACTGGGCAGAGAAGTGACAAATGAACTTCAACCCAGATAAGTGTGTGGTGATTCATTCTGGCAGGTCAAATAGGATGACAGAATATAATATTAAGGGTAAGACTCTTGGCAGTGTAGAAGATCAGAAGGATTTTGGAGTCTGGGTTCATAGGACGCTCAAAGTAGCTTCTCAGGTAGAGGCTGTGGTTAAGAAAACATATGGTGTATTGGCCTTCATCAAATGAAGAATTGAGTTTAGGAGGTAGGAAATAATGTTGCAGCTGTATAAGACACTGGTCAGGTCCCACTTGGAGGACTGTACCCAGTTCTGGTTGCCTCATTACGAAAGGATGTGGAAGCCACAGAAAGGGTGCAGAGGAGATTTACAAGGATGTTGCCTGGATTGGGTGGCATGCTTTATGAAGATAGGTTGAGAGAACTCGGTCTTTTCTCCTTGAAGAGACGCAGGATGAGGGGTGACCTGATAGAGGTGTATAAGATGATGAGAGGTATTGATCGAGTGGATTCTTGGAGGCTTTTTCCCAGGGCTGAAATGGTTGCCACAAGAGGACACAGATTTAGGGTGCTGGGAGCTGGGTACAGAGGAGATGTCAAGGATAGGTTTTTCACTCAAAGAGTGGTGGATGTTTGGAATTGACTGCTGGCAGTGGTGGTAGAGGCAGATTTGATAGGTTTTTTAAGACACTTTTGGATAAGTACATGGAACTTAGTAAGATGGAGGGTTATAAGTAAGCCTAGTAGGTAGGGACATGTTCGGCCCAACTTGAGGGCTGAAGGGCCTGTTTGTGCTGTAGTTTTTCTATGTTTCTGTGTGTGAGACTGTATGTGGCACTGTGTGTCTATTATGGGAATATGTACCGGTGTGAGAGTGAGTTTGCATGCGTGAGAGAATGTATCAGTGTGTCAGTATTATGTATAAGGAGTATATCAGTATTCTGTGTGAGGAAATATCTATTAGTGTGTGTCAGTGTATATGTATGTGTGTGTGTGTGAGGGGGAGTATATGTCAATGTGTGTCAGTATTGTGTCTGAGGGGGAATGTGTGTCAGTATTGTGTGTCTGAGGGGGAATGTGTGTCAGTATTGTGTGTGTATGGAGGGGGGAGTGTGTGTCAATATTGTTTCTCTGAGGGGGAGTGTGTTAGTATTGTGTGTCTCTGAGGGGGAGTGTGTGTCAATATTGTGTGTGTGTGTGAGGGGAGAGTGTGTGTCAATATTATGTGTGTGTGTGTGAGGGGAGAGTGTGTGTCAGTATTGTGTGTGTGTGTGTGTGTGTGTGCATGAGGGGGAGTGTGTGTCAGTATTGCGCGTGCGTGTGTGTGTGTGTGTGTGTGTGAGAGAGAGGGGGGAGTGTGTGAGTGACTGCTTGCTGCATCTCTAATCCCATCCATTGAACTTGATCCTCAGGCAGTTTATAGAATGGAATTAATTTCCCTTTAATCTCCCAGCAGTACAGTTGAGGATGGGAGAACAGGGGATAAATGAGCAGGACTAAATTTAGTCCAGCTTGTCATTGAGCGAGGAGGGAGCAGAGTGATGAAAGGAAGAGGGGGGAGGTGAAAGATAACAGCCTGTATTCATTCCAGAGGAATCACTGCTCTGACTCAGGAGAATATGGGTTTAAATCATCAACTCATAATCCAGGCTGAAAGAGCCAAAGCCAGAAATAGACACTGCAATGTCATAAGGTCACTACTGAGGGAGTGCCACACTGTCAGAGGGTCGTACTGAGGGACTGTCGCACTGTCAGAGGGTCAGTAATGAGGGAGTGCCATATTGTTAGAGGGTCAGTACTGAGTGAGTGTCACATTGTTAGAAGTTCAGTACTGAGGGAGTGCTGCACTGTCAGAGGGTCAGTACCAAGGGAGTGCTGCACTGTCAGAGGGTCAGTACTGAGGGAGTGCTGCACTGTCAGAGGGTCAGTACCAAGGGAGTGCTGCACTGTCAGAGGGTCAGTACTGAGGGAGTGCTGCACTGTCAGAGGGTCAGTACTGAGGGAGTGCTGCACTGTCAGAGGGTCAGTACTGAGGGAGTGCTGCACTGTCAGAGGGTCAGTACTGAGGGAGTGCTGCACTGTCAGAGGGTCAGTACTGAGGGAATACTGCGCTAGAGAACAGTCCCAAAGTCTCCAATCTAACTTGTAACTGAAGTCCTGCCTCCCTGGACTCATTCCTGACGTTCTTCTCAGCTTTTTCTCTAACATCTTCACATCTTTCCTATAGTGTGGACCCCAGAATTGGACACAATATTCTCGCTGAGGTCTAACTAGTATCTTGTTCAACATAACCTCTTAGCTCTTATATTCTGTGTCCCTAATAATAAAACCGAGGGTACTGTTTATTTTCTGAACTGTGCTCTCAAGCTGTCCTGCACACTGAATTCTACGTGTATACACTCAGATCTCTCAGCTCCTGCAGTCCCTCTCGCGTTATCCCCTTTATACTGTCTGCCCATGTTCTTGAGAGAAAATTAATCTTCACTTTTATCTGCACTAACTTCATCTACCAATTTATCTTTTGAGGTTCCATGCTGTCTTCCTATCCGTTTCATAACGTCTCTGAGTTTTGGATCATCTGTAAACATCGAAATTGTCCCCTGCACACCAAACTCTAGCTCATTAATGTATATCATAAAAACTGACCCACGGGGAAACTCCACTACAAACCTTCCTCTGTGGAGTCCTGGAAGTTTACAGCATTGAAACAGACTCTTTAGCCCACCTTGTCCAAGCCACCTTTTCTTTTTAACCACCAAGCTTGTTCCAATGGCCTGCATTTGGCTCATATCCCTCTATAGCTATCTTACCCATGAAACTGTCTAAATGATTTTTAAAACACAATCTCTACTACCAAGAGATTGGTAAGGCCATACTTGGAATATTGTGTACAGCTCTAGTAACCTGTTATAGAAAGGATATTATTAAACTAGAAAGAGTGCAGAAGAGAGATTTACAAGATGCTACTGAGACTTAATTGTTTAAGTTACAAGGAGAGGCTAGATAGACTGGGACGTTTTTCTCCAGAGTGTAGGAAACTTAGGAGTGATCTTATGGAGGTCTATAACACACACCATCCTGTCTGTGAAAAAATTGCCCTTCTGGATCCTTTTATATCTCTTCCCTCTCACCTTAAACCTATAACCTCTAGTTTTAGACTCCTATACCTTTGGGAAAAGGTATTGACTATCTAGCTGATCTATGCCCCTCTATAAAAGGTCTATATATATGTCTATTTATATATGTCTATTTTATAGACCTCCATAAGATCACCCTTAAGTTTCCAACACTCTGGAGAAAAAAGTCCCAGTCTATCCAGCCTCTCCTTGTAACTCAAACAATCCTGGTAGCATCTGAGTAAATCTTTTTTGCACTCTTTCTAGTTTAATAATATCCTTTCTATAATAGGGTAACCAGAATTGCACACATTATTCCAAGTGTGGCCATACCAATGTCTTGTACAATTCAACAAGATATCCCAACTCCTGTGTTCAGTGTTTGCCCAATGAAACCAAGCATGCCGAATGCCTCCTTCACCATGCTGTCCACCTGTGACTCCACTTTCAAAGAGTTATGAACGTGTACCCCTAGGTCTCTTTGCTCTGTAACTGTCCCTAATGCCTTATCAATAACTGAATAGGTCCTGCCCTGATTTGATTGACCAAAATGCATCACTTTGCATTTATCTAAATTAAACTCCATTCATCAGCCCACTGGTCCAATTGATCAAGATCTCGTTGCAGTCCTAGATAACCTTCCTCACTGTCCACTATGCCACCAATCTTGGTGTTATCTGCAAACTTACTAACCATGTCTCCTAAATTCTTATCCAAATTATGGATATAAATTAGAAGTCAGTGGACCCAGCACTGACCCCTGAGACACACCACTGGTTACAGACATCCAGTTTGAAAAACAATCCTCGGCGGCCACCCGCTGTCTTCTGTCATCAAACCCGATACGGCTGAGGACACAAACCATTCGACTGAACAACATCTTCTTCCCTGCTGCAATCAGACTTTTGAATGAACCTAACTCGCATTAAGTTGATCTTTCTCTACACCCTAACTATGATTGTAACACTACATTCTGCACTCTCTCACTACCTCCTCTATGAACGGTATGCTTTGTATCGCACACAAGAAACAATACTTTTTGCTGTACACCAATACATGTGACAATGATAAATCAAGCCAAATTAGCCAATCCTGTCCATTTCCCATTACTTAGCCAATTCCCTCTCCACGAGTTGTCATTTTGCTCAATTCGGCCCCTTTGAGTCTGCTACAAAGGAACAGGGGAAGGCTATTTAGCTCTTTTTAAGCCTGTTATGCAGGAACAGGAGGAGTCAACTCATGTCCTGCACTACAGATTTCCATTATTCTTTGTGTGAAGAAATGTGTGGAGTCTCTGTCTCTCTCTGTTGGGCCTATCGTATCTCATAATCATCTGTCCTATTCTGTGTTAAGCAGTGGGCTACAAGATTGGCCTCTGCGACCCCTCCTTGCAGTTTAACTCTTTCCACCTTGGCTATGGAAGGATTTTGATCACACACCTGACCACATTCCAATCAGGATGTAGTTCTGTTGATAGGCCCACCTCTATTTCAGCTGGAAAAGCATAGCGACAGCTATATGGACACACAAACAGAATAGGAGAGAACAATCAGTCCCTAACCCCTTGGGTCTGGATCTTCCACCCTGAGGGCCTAGCAGTCAGGGGCTCACTTTAAGCAAGGTTCTCCTAACAGTGCAGCCATCCCTCAGCGCTGCGCTCGCAGCCTGACTCAATTCATCCCTTCACTCATTCATGGGATGTTGGTGTCACCTGCAAGCCCGCCATCCACTACCCTTCCCCTAATAATTACTCCTGGACTGAATGACTTCCAGAGAGGGGTGGATCGGTGGGGAGCCAGGTCGCTGTGGGCCTGGAGTCACACATAGGCCTGACTGACAGGAATAGGATAAGTCGACCCATTTCCTTCTCCGAGAAAGGGTATTTATTTTCAAACGACTATCTGTCAGGATCACCTTTACTAGGATTGATTCCAGATTGTGTTCGAGGCATTTAAATTCCACCAACTGTCATACTGGGATTTGAACCCCACTGTCATTGTTTCCAGTGAAGGGATTTAGCCAGGAATGCAGAATAGAATATTACTACAGTGCAGAAAAGGCCCTTCAGCCGTCTGCACTGATGATACCAGTCCACCTCCCCCCACTGTCCAGTGCAGATGTGTCTGGAGGGGGACGTGAACGCAGGACCTGGGAGGTGAGAGCAGTAATGACTCAGCCACGGGGCTGGACATTCTCCATCCATCGAGTGCTTGTCCCTGTGAGCAACAACCAGCCTCTCCTTCTCGTTTTAGCTTTGTCAGAATGCAGCACCACTTCCTCTCTTGGTGAAGGGGTAATTCTGGCGCAGGCAGCCTCATGTCCCGCTGCAACGTCCCCCTCCACCCACCGCAGCCTCTCCTCCCTGCCCCGGTTTCGGACACTCCCACTGGATTGGGATCGAGAGGCAACAAGGGGAGAATGTGAGAATTTTTCCTCAGTGCCGGTGGTTTAGTGAGGGAGGATGGGCTTCCCCAGCTCCCTGACTCACTCGCTGACGCAGCCTGGGAGACAGCTTGCCCGCTCCAGCGCGCGCGCACACAGACTGGCAGAGGACACGTCAAGGTTAGAGGCAGTACTGCGTTAGTGGCTGACATGGAGAGGCCCAGAGATAAAGGAGAAAGAGAGATGGATAGAAGAGAGAGTGTGAGGGAAACAGAGGGAGAGAAAGAGAGGCAGATAGAAAGAGATAATATGAAAGAGAGAGAGACACAAAGAAAGAGATTTAGGGAATGAGAGACAGAGGTAGAGACACAATATGAAAGAGGGACACAGAGACAGATTGACAGAGAGATGGAGCAAGATAGAGAATGAGAGAGAGACAAAGACTCTGAAAGACAAAGAGAGAGAGAGAGAAAAACAAAGAGACAGACAAGCAGAAGGAGAAAAATAAGAGAGAAGCAGAGCAACAAAGGTATAGAGAGACAGTGAGAGATAGAGTTAGAAAGATTAACAAGCAATTAGCCACAGACATACACAGAGCAAGGAGAAAGATTGAGATGGGATGAGGGAGAGGAAAGAAGAGAAAGGGATAGAGAGACTGAGAGAAAGAGACAGGAGGGAGCACAAAGGACAGAGAGACGTGCAGCGAGTTCGAGAGGGAGATTAACAGGCAGAGAGATCTTGAGACAGAGAGAGAGAGACTTAGAGAGACACATGATATGGCCACTTACAAAGAGAAGGAAAAACTCAGCAATGTGACCATGTCACAAAAGCAAAGAGAGAAATCTTATGTGTCAGCTGATTTCAGTGTGTGAGAAAGGAAGCTGCAAAGGCAGGAGAATGGAGGCCACACCTCCCAGCCTACACTGAGTGAACAGGCATTTCTGTAAGAGGAAAGCAGCCCAAGTGTGGTGATAATATTAAAGGTACAATTCCAAAAGTGGGATCTGAGGACAGATATGTAAAACTTATTAAAGGTGACAGGTGGAATGAGAGCAGTTCAGAAAGCAAACAGTATCCTGGGCTTTATTAATAGGGACACAGAGTACAAGAGTCAGGAGGTTACACTGAACTTATACAAAACACTTGTTAGACCTCAGTGAGAGTAGTGTGTCAGGTTCTGGGCTCCACACTATAGGAAGAATGTGAAAGTATTGGAGAGAGTGTAAAAAAGAATGAGTTCTTGGATGAAGGACTTCAGTTATAAAAATAGATCGGACAGGTTGGGATTGTCCCTGGAGAAGAGAACACTGGGGGAGATTTAATAGAACCCTACAGTGCAGAAACAAGCCCTTCAGTCCATTAATTCTGCACCGATCACAATCTCACCCAGGCCCTATCCCCATATCCCTACATGTTTATCTGTTAATCCCTCTAACCTACACATCCTAGGACACTAAGGAGCAATTTTTTAGCATAGCCAATCAATCTAACCTGCACATCTTTGGACTGTGGGAGGAAACCGGAGCACTCGGAGGAAACTCATGCAGACACGACAAGAATGTGCAAACTCCACACAGACAGTGACCCGAGCTGGGAATCGAACCCAGGTTCCTGGAGCTGTGAAACAGCAGTGCTAACCACTACTACCATGCTGCCCGGTCAAGATGTTTAAAATCACAATGGGCCTGGACAAAGCAGAGAGGGAGAAATGTTCCCATTGTGGAAGGATTGAGATCTGGAGTAGGGAAGGGTGCAGACTGAAGGTGATCAGATGAAAGAAACAATGGAGACACAAGGAGAACTTTTTTTCACCCAGCAAGTGGTCAGAATCTGCCCAAGAGTGTGGGGGAGACATGATCAGTCCAGACATTGAGGAGGCAGTTGGATTGTTATCTGAAAAGGAAACACAAAATGGCAGGGGAAAGGGCAGCGGAGTAAATAGTGTCTTCAGAGAACCCCAGAAATAAGGGCCTCTTTCTATGCATGCAACCATTCCATTATTTTCCTGGGAGCTCACATCATTGGAATTGAGTTATCTCTCTATCAGCACCGGGAAGGTTTGTAGCAAAGGAATCCCGTTCTCAAGGACAGACACAGGGATGGGCAATAAATGCTGACCAAGTCATTCATTTGGAGCATGAGGAAAAGGAGTGATGGAATGGCTTTGGTATTGGACAAGCAATCCAGAGCACCAGGCTCTGGCTGACACGGGTTCAAAATCCAACCAGGGCAGTCGGTGAAATTTAAATTCAGTTGATAAAATCAGAAATGTGGTTCAATAAGAAAAGCTAATCTCAGTAACAGTGACAATGGAGCTCTCGTCTATTGTGAAAATCCACCTGAGTCACTAATGTCCTTTAAGGAAGACAATCTGCTGTCTTTACCTGGTCTGGCCCACATGTGATCCAGAGTCACATCAATGTGGTCAACTCTTAACTGCCCTCTGTAATATCCAAGCGAGACACTCAGTTCAAGGGCAAATAGGGATGGACAATAAACATTGGCCTCGCCATATTCCATGAAAGAATTTTAGAGAAGGAATGACGGGTGAGGGGTGCTGACCTTTCTCATTATATCCACCCTGATGTTTATTAATTCAATCAAAGGATGTGGGTGTCGCTGGCTACACCAACATTTACTTCCCATCCATGAAAAGGTGATAGGTAAGCTGCCTGCTTGAACCAGTGCAGCCCCTGAGGTGTATGTCCACCAACTGTGCTGTTAGGGAGAGAGTTCGAGGACTTTGACCCAGTGACAGTGAAGGGATGGCCAACATGTTTCCAAATCAGGATGGTGCATGAGTTGGAGAGGAACCTCCATGGGGTGGTGTTCTCAGGTACCTGCTGCTCTTTTCCTTCTGGATGGTAGAGGTTGTGGGTTTGGAAGGAACCTTGATGAGTTGCTGCAGTGCATCTTGTAGATATTACACAGGGCACTCATTGTGCATCGATGGAGGAAGTGAAAGTTTGTGGACAGGGATCAAGCAGGGCTGAACTATTTGCTATCGGACCCAGTTTGCTGAGGAGAGGAAGTAGACGGGTCCATTATCCTGAAACCTGTCAAAAATCCTGTCAAAATTAACATAGTCTCGGGTTGAGAATACTGTTGAGAGCAACCATAACAAATTATATTTATTTGACAACTTGAACATAATCGAACATCTCACAGAGGTTTGGGACAGCCTCAAGCTTCATTGGACATTCAACCACACAGGAAGGAGTAAATTTTGAGAAAAAGTTGATGTGATGTGTCTGCACGTGACAGTGAGATAATCCTGGAGCCCGGAGCTCCAAAACTGAGGCACAGCCACCAATGGTGGAGTGATGGGAATTGGGGGATGCTCGAGAGGCTGGAATTAAAAGAGCACAGAGATCTCAGAGGATTGCAGGAGCTTACAGAGATAGGGAGGGCCATAGGGGACTGGAGAAGGTTACAGAGATAAGGAGAGCTGTAAGGATTGGAGGACTTTACAACAATAAGAAGGGTTATAGGGGACTGGAGGAGGTTACAGAATTACAGAGTGTTTTAGGGGCTGGATAAGGTTTCAGAGATAGGGAGTGGTTTTAGGGGCTGGAAAAGGTTACAGAGATGAGGAGTGCTTTAGGGGCTGGAGGAGGTTACAGAGATAGGAGTATTTTAGAGGTTGGATGAGGTTACAAAGATAGGGAGTGTTTTGGGGTTGAATGAGGTTACAAAGATAGGGAGTGTTTTAGGGGTTGGATGAGGTTACAGAGATAGGGAATGTTTTAGGGGCTGGAAAAGGTTACAGAAATAGGGAGGGACCTGGAGGCTGGAAGTAGTGAAAGGTAAGGCCCAGGAGGAATTTGCAATGATGGGTGAGAATTTGAAGATGCATTGTGGAGGAGTGAGAATGCTGAGTGCTGGGTGAATGAGTGTGGGTGTGTGTCAGGAGGAATTTGGATCTTTCTGAATCTGTGAAGCTCACAATTAAGGTTGCAAAGAAGGAACATTGCAGGTGTTATGAAGTACTGAAGTCACAGGTCAAGATGTAGCTGTTCCTTTGAGAGTGTTTGGAAGGGAGCTTTGAACTCAATGTGTGAGTGTTGATGAGCTGTCAGCTATTTATTTTTAATATTGGGTCAGAAGGTACAGCCATCTGTCTTTAAAAACACACATGGTATGGGCATTGCTAGCTGGGCCAGCATTCATTACCCATCACTATGTGCCCCTTTTGAGTGTGGACAGTTCAGAGGAGCAGTTAAGAGACGGCCACATTGCTGTGGCTCTGGAGTCACATGTTGGCCAGACTGGTTAAAGACAGCAAATTTCCCTTTGTAAAGGGCATTAGTGAAGCAGATGGGTTTTCTAAAGGGGATTCAGGCATCATAATGCAGTTGCTGTTTCCCTTATGGTGCCAGGGCTGCGGGGAGAGGGAAAGGTTTGAGAAATGTTGCAGCAGGTCAGAACATCGGAAGTTTCAAACTGTTTCAATGACAACATACTGTGATACTGAGTGAGATTTATTCTGGTAACTGGTTCCTTTACCTGCTTACTCCATATCAAACAACCTTGCAGCAAAGAAATAGCTCACACGGGGTCTAACATCACTAGTATTCACTCTCCATTCCTGTCTCACTCTGTCTCTCTCTCTCTCCTTCTATCTCTCTCTCTCAATTTCTCCTTCCTTCACTGTCTTTTTCTTTTTTTCCACATCTGTCAGTTGTCTTTCTCTCTCTTTCTCTCTTCCTTTCTCCCTCTACAGTTTATTTATCTCTCAATCTTCTCTCTTTATCTCTCTGTATCTATTTTTCTCCATCTCCATCCAATTATCTCACTATATCTCCCCTCTATCTCTCTTGCTCTCATTTTCTTTCATACTCTTTCCATATCACTCTGTCTCTCTCTCTCTATTCATCTATCACTCTATCTCACCCCAGAATGTCTCTTGTTCTCTGTCTCATTCATGTCTCCCTCTCACCGCATCTCTTTATATCGTCCTTCTCTCCCTGTCACTCTCCCTATATCTTTCTGTATCCCACTGTCTCTTCATCTTTCTCTGTTTATGTCTCTCTCCCTCACTCCATCTCTCCCTCACTCCATCTCTCCCTCACTCCATCTCTCCCTCACTCCATCTCCCTCATTTTTGCCTCTATCTGTCCCTCACCCACACCATCTATCCATTCTTCCAATTCTCCTTCCTATCTCTCCCTCAATCCAATACTCACTCTGTTTGTCTCCACTCTACCTCTCCTCACTCCATCTGCCTCTCCCTCCACATCTCCTTCCCTCTATTTTTTATCACTCGCTTCCTCCCTCTCTCTCCTCTGCATCATCCTTTCCATCTCTGTCCCTATTTTTCTCTGCATTTCTATGTTCTGTTTTTCACTGCATCTCTCCCTCCAGTTCGGCATCCGGGGTTCATTGATCCCTGTGATGTGCTCCATCCTGTCCATCTGTTGTGCAAGCCCTCTGGTCACTATGGCGACAGAGCCAGTACAAATTACATCCCATTGTCTCACTGTAACAGCAGAGATAGTGACAGAAAAAATAGAGAGGGAGGGAGAGCTGGAAGGAAAAAGAGAAAAAACTAAGAGAGACAAAAAAAGAGGGAGGGAGAGAGACAGAGAGACAGAGACAGAGAAAGAAACAGGGAGGGAAAGAGAGAGAGAGAGAGACAGATACAGAGAGAGAGCGACAGAGAGAGAGAGAGAGAGAGACAGAGAGACTGAAAGAGAGAGAAACAGAGACAGATACAGAGCAAGAGAAAGACAGAGGAAGAAAGGGAGACCAAGAGAGATAGAGAAACAATGAGAGGGAAATAAAGAGGAAGAGAAGCTGACAGTAACAGTGAGAGAGAGAGAGAGAGACAGACAGACAGACAGATAGTAAGCAAGTGACACAGAGAGATAAAGCGAGATAGGGAGAGAGATGAGAGGGAGGGGAAGAGTCGAAGGAGAAGACAGAAAAAGAGAGATCGTTAAAGAGGAAAGTAAATGGAGAGACAGACAGAGAGGGATTGTGAAACAGGGATACATAGGTGGACATGGAGATGGAAAGAGAGAAGAAGTGGAGAGAGACGGATTGAGAGACAGGAGTACATAGAAGGATAGAGAGGGAGAGAGAGAGGGAGGTGGAGAGAGAGAGAAATATGGAGGAAACAGAGACAGAGAGAAATAGAGAAGGAGAGAGAGAGAGACAAGCAGAGGAAAGAAATAGGAGGGTAGACATATACAAATGGCAAAATAGCTAGAGATAGACTTAGAAAGAAAGGGATTGACAGAGAGAGAGAGAGAGAGAACAATAATGAGACAGAGACAGAGATAAAGAGAGAGACAGACAGAGAGAGAGAGAGAGACAGAAGACACAGAGCAAGACAGAAACAGAGAGAGACAAAAACAGAGAGAGAAGGAGACAGAGAAAGAAAGGAAGGGAGAGACAGCGAGAGAGGGAGACAGAGACTGAGACAAAAAGACCAACAGAGAGCGACAGGGAGGAAGAGAGGCTGAGATGGAGACAGAAAGGGGATGAGAGAGAAAAATAGAGAGAGGACGAGGGAGAAAGATAGAGAAAGGAAGAGGGAGAGTTAAAGATCGACAAAGAGAGATAGAGAGAGAAGAGAAGGATGAATGAAAGAGAGACAAAAGAGAGGAGAAAGACAGGAGCAAAGAGAGAGAGGTAGAGAAAGAGAAAAGAGAGGGACAGTTGAAGAGGGTGAGAGAGACGGAGAGAGAGAAAGAGAGCCAGAAAGAGACATGGATAGAGAGAAAGGGACAGAGAGGTAGAAATAGAGACAGAGAGAAAAAAGAGAGATAGCGAAAGAGAGAGATGGAGAGATAGAGATAGGGATAGAGACAGAAAGAGAAATGTGAGAGACAGAGAGAGAGAGAGAGAGGGAGATTAGTGAAGTACAGTTCATCCTTTCACAAGGTGATTTGGACAAGGTGATTTCAGCAGTGGGAGGGGCCAGCCTGTTCAGCAGCAGCAATCTGCTAGCTGATTGGCTGGGAGGGGGGGGGGATGCAGGAGGATCCCGATGCTGCTCTCCAGTGCCTACTGAATTTGAGTCATAGCAAAGACGGTGAGTCAGACGCAGACATCTTCTCCAGTGTGTGAAGACAGGCAGCAGGACAGCCTGGCTCTCTCCTGAAGCAGCTCAGACAGGCAGCGGCAACTCCAGATTCTTCTTCAGTCAGCACTGGCAGTGTCGCACTCAGCACCGTCACCATGGGGGTAAGTTAGCCCCCGAGTGTGGGGCAACAAGCGTGTGTGCCATCGCTGGTGACAACACTGAAGAGCTGTCAGCAAGATGGGGAACGCAGTGGGAAGAATTGCAGGACTGCAGTGCGGGAGCAGAGATAGCGTGATGGTGGATACAGAGCTATCAGAAAGAGAGGGGAGCGGAGGGACAGGAGGATAAAAATGAGCTGAAATCAAGAAGAAGACAAGGAATAGGAGAATGGAAAGAAGTGATGGAACCAATCGGCTGAGCAAGGGACAAAAAGAGATGAAAAGAGAGACAGACTGAAATAGAAAGCGGGACAATGACTGAGAGAGAAATAAAACCACAGAGAGAGACAGGGAATATGACAGAGAAAGAGACAAACAGGGATAGACAGAAATAAATAAAGAGAGAGAGACAGGTAGAGTGACAGAGGCAGAGAGAGACAGCGACAAAATAGATAGAGACAGAGAAAGTGTGTGGATGATAGACAAAGATACAGAGAGAGAGACAGATTGAGAGACAGTAATAAACAGAAAGGAAGATAGGTGGAGAGTGAGAAACACAGAGACAGAGAGAGATGGAGAAAGCAGTAGAGAGGGAGAAAGACTGAGGGAACAATAGACAGACAGATTGCAATTAGGTGGAGAGAATTGATGAGGGTGAAGAGATGGAAAAATCGAAAGAGTCAGAGACACAGGTGGAAGGATGGAGAGAGGCGGTAGATTGACAGGAAGAGACAATGAGAGAGACAATCTGTGAAACGAATGTGCAAAATGGGACTGACACTTTCCCTCTCTCACTCTCTCTCTCCCCTTTCTCTCCATACCCTTCTCTATCTCTCCCGCCTCCTCCTCTCCATCCATCTCTCTCCCCCTCTGTCTCCATTTCCCTTTCTCTCTCCCTCTTTCTTTCCATTTCTCTCTCCATCCTCCCCTCTCTCTCTCCCTCTTTCCCCTCTGCATCTCTCTGTTTCTCTCCATCTCTCTCTTCCTCTTCCCTGCATTTCTCTCTTTCTCTCGCCTGCTCTATCTCCATCTCTCTCCATCCTTCCTCCTTCTCTCTCTCTCTCCATCTTTCACTTTCCCCTCTTCTCTCTCCCCTCTCTCTCTCTGTCTCTCTGGTGCTGTTAGGTTGGCAATGCCAGCCATTTTGACTGGGTGAGTGTTGCAGAGAGAATGCTGCTTTCTCTCTCTCTCTCTCTGTACGTGAGTGGGGAAGGTGACGGGCTGCAGATGCTCCATCAGTGAGTGCTGCAGAGCTGGCATGCAGCCAGACCCTCCCTCCCGCCCAGCACCACTGCAGAGATGAAGGGGGATGGGAATCAGTCAAGGTCACCCAGGTTCAGCTTTGTATGTTATCTCCATACACATCTGGCTGCTTGCTCATTGCAGACACCCAAAGGGCTGCCCAGAATGAACATAATTCAGCCTCTCCTTCGCTCCTCAGCTCCAATCTATCCTGCTGTTATTTCCCACATTGGTTTTCCCAAAGAAAAAATATTTACAATCTATCTGTGCTGATGTTCATTGCTGCTCTTTCTGTTCCCTACTCTACCTCTCTCTCTCTTTTCCTCTCTGTCTTCCTGTCACCTTCTATCTATCTCTTTGTTTTCTCTTTCTTTCTATCTCTCCTTCTGTCACATTCTACATTGCCTGCTTCTATCTCTTTCTGCCTACCTCTCTCTATTTCTCTCTCTCTCTATCATTCTTTATCTCTCTCTCTATCCCCTCTATCTCTCTCTACCTTTCTTTCTCTCTATTTCTTTTGATCTCTCTGTCGCTCTCTCCCTATTTTTCCTTTCTTTGTCTCTCTCTATTTTTTTCTGCCTCTCTATTTCTCATTTTCTTCCTATCCCTCAAGATTTTTTTTCTTATTTTGCACTTCCCTTTCTATCTGTATCTCACTTCATCACCCATTTTATCTCTTTGCCTCTCTGTCTCTCTCTCTCTCTTTCACTCTCACACTCTCTCTGTCTCTCTGCTTCTCCCTCTTTCTTCTATATGTCTCTCTCTCTTTTTCTCTCTTTGTCTGTCTTTCTGTCTCTCTCAATCTCTCCCTGTATCCCTCTATCTCAACCTGTCTATCTCTGTTTTTCTCTGTCTCTCTCTTTGTCTCTCTCTGTCGCTTTCTTTCTGTCTCTCCTTCTCTGTCTCTCCCTCTCTTTCTCTGTCTCTGTTTCTGTCTCTCTCTTTCTTTCTGTCCCTGTCTCTCTCTGTCTTTCTCTCCTTCTGTCTCTGTCTGTCTCTGGCTTTCTCTCTCTGTTTCTTTCTCTTCCTCTCTCTGTCTCTGTCTCTCTCTCTTTGTCTTTTTGTCTCTCTCTCTATCTATTTCATTCCCTCTCACACCCCTGCCTGGTACTGGTGTATTACCAGCTGTGTGTGATCTCTCTGCTCTCCTGCAGAGTGTGCCAATCTGCGAGCTGGCACGGTGGTGTGGGTTTTGCTGCAGAGTGCCGATGCGGCAGTCCCTCCTGATCCGCAGTGCCTCACCACCAGTTGCTGGCACCTGCAAATTCATCACACGATGGCCGGGCAGGGAGGCAGTGCGCTGTTAACCCTTGAGTGCCCGGCACAGCTGTAAGCCCAGGCTGGTGGGGATGGGTGAGCGAGTGACGGGGGTGGTGGTGGGGTGGGATGATTGGGGGGTGGGGGGGAGAAAACAGGTATCCCCTGCAACAGTCCTTTGCACGTTTGCAGGTGATAGACAGTGACAGGTTCCTGTAGTCTGCCAGCAATCTGCCAGCCCTCACATCGCTGCACATTCTGCTGTGGCAATATGGACATCAGCACTTGCTGTGCTGCAACTCATGGTCGATTGGCTCAATATTGAGCTGACGCAGCCTGTCACTGATATCCTGGTGCATTGTACTACAACAACAAGCTGGATGCAGGAAGATGCCTTTAACATGGCATAACTCCCCAGGGTGTATCGCGCAGGGGATGGGGAATGCTTAATTCAAACCAATTTAACAGTAAGTCATGCAAGCAGATATGAGACCAAGTCGCCAAACACAACGTCAAAGAGGTGGTTTAGACACGTCTTTAATGAGGGAGGGGGATACTAGGGAAAAAGTGAGAAAGAGAGCGGGCTGGGAAGAGAGAGAGAGAGTGAGGAAGGAGGAGGAGGAAAGAGGGAGAAAGAGGACGAGAGAGATAGAGGGGGAGAGATAGCGAGAGATATAGGAGAGAGATAGAGAGCTAGAGAGAGGGAGAGATGAAGGGGGGGGGCAAGAGAGGGAGTGGAAGAGCAAAGGAGAAAGAGAGAGGGAGAGGTGATGAGAGGAGGAGAGAGAGAGATATATGGAGAGTAAAAGATAGAGGGAGAGGGATAAAGAGAGAGAGAGATAGAGAAGGAGATAGTGAGATGGAGAGAGATGGGGAGAAAGAGGGAGAGATTGAGGGAAAGAGTAAGAGAGTGTGAGGAACAGAGAGAGAGAGTGGGGGATTCAGAGATAGACAAGTTTAGGGAGGGAATTCCACACTTTTGGTATCTGGCAAGTAAAAGCATGGCCCCGATGGTGGAGCGATAGGAATCTAAAGCTGAAGAGGCCAGAATCAGAGGAGTACAGAGATCTCGTGTGGGAGGGTTGCTGTCATAGATGTATAGAGATAGGAAGAGTTGGAGGTTGCAGAAATAGAGAGGAGTGTAGGGGCTGGAGGAGATTGCAGGGATAGGGAGGGTTGTAGGAGCTGTGGGATGTTACAGAGATAGGTCTGTAGGAACTGAAGGAGATTACAGACATAGGGAGGATTGTAGGGGCTGGAGGAGGTTACAGAGATTGGGAAGATTGTAGGTACTGGAGGAGGTTACAGAGATAGGGAGGGTCTTTTGGTTTGGAGGAGGTTACACAGCTAGGGAGTGTTGCAGGTGCTGGAGGAAGTTACAGAGACTGGGAGAATTGTAGGGGCTGGAGGAGGTTACAGAGATACAGATGGTTGTAGGAGCTGAAGGAGATTACAGAAATAGAGAGTGTTGTTGGATTTGGAAGAGATTATAGAGATAGAGTAAGTTGTGGGGATTGAAGGAGGTTACGGATATGGAAGGGATGAATGGGCTGGAGAAGGTTGCAGAGATGGCAGGTGGTGTAGAGACTGGAGGAGGTTAAAGAGATAGGGAGGGATAAAGAGGCTGGAGGAGATTATAGAGATAATATGTGGTGTAGAGGCTGGAGGAGATTACAGAGATAGGAAGGTATGTAAGGGCTGGAGGAGGTTACAGGGATAAGGAGGGGTGTAAAGACTGGAGGAGGTTATAGAGATAGGGAGTGAAGAGAGTATTAAAATGGAGACATCATCATGCTGCAAGACAGTAAAATGTAGCAGGAAGAGGGCTCGTGGATAAGCAAGACTGGGTGTAAATCAATGTAATGGACAGACAAAATAGGTGAATTATTCAGAGAGTGGGAGAGGAGAGATCAACCAGGAGCACCCTGAAACCGTCCAAACCAGAGCTGATGACGTTCCGGACCAGGATTGCATCTGTTGATGGACTGGAGCAATCACCTTCAGTCCTAGGGGGCGTTCTTCCGCTGACTGATGAGGAAGACCTCCTCACCCCCTAGGACACAGAGTCCTTGGCATGGTGCCCGGCGGGTGAGTCCTGCGGAGAGCCCCATGCCTCTGAGAAGGCTGACGTGAAGTGCGACATGAACACCGTTCTGTTCAGCGTGATCAAATCACAGTTCATACATAATTTATCCTGATTTCCTTCATAATTTACCAGGCAACAGTAGGAGCCATTTCCAGAAATGAGTAAACACTCTGCAGGCTGTCGGGATGTGGCAGGCTATGTATTTATAGGTGTTTGAACATCACTGTGGGGAGTGAGTTAGCCAATTTATGCACAGCAAGATCCCATAGATTCCAACTGAGAACAACCCCGATCATAGGAGGAGGCATCTGCCATCTGCCTTCCCCCCCACCCACCTCTCTCCCATGAGCCTGGTCTGCCATTTAACCTTACCATGGCTGATTCCGTGGCACTATCTCCCTAACTTTTGACATCTTTATGGACCAGGAGTCTCTCTATCCACATCTGGGACAGACAGATTTCTTATTGGTAAGGATCACGGGGATAAGGCGGGAGAATAGGAAGCAAAGACCATCACATCAGGTCAGACACTATCTCATTGAGTGACAGGCAGGCCGAGTAGTAGGGCCTACTTGGGTTCAAATCCCAGCCTGACAGCTGGAGGAATTTAAATGCAATTAATCAAAATGTGGAAATTAAATGCTCGTCTTAGGGATGGTGACCATTGATTATTGTTCGAAGGCCATCTGTTTTGCTAATAAGCAGGAAATCTGCCATCCTTACCTGCTCACGTGACCCCTAACCACGGCAACTTTCAAATGCCCCCATCTCGGAAATGGCCGAGAAGGACAGTCAGTTGCATCAACAAGGAATGCTGCGGTTCAAGAAGGTAGCTGACCATCACCTTTTCAAGAATAACTAGGGATGTGCAATAAATCAAGGCCTAGCCAGCGATCCCACACCCAGGGAATAAATACATTTAAAGAAATGTATTTTTCCAAGTGCCCGCACTGGTAGTCCTGGTCCAAGGGTTGAACAGCATCAGGAAAATAAACCATTCACACACACACAGCCTAATAACAAGACCATTGAAGAGTGAAATTTGTTCCCAGGTGAGAGGACAAAATGGCGAAGGCTTTACCTGACCCCCACTTCCACTGATAGTGTTCATTCCATCAAGATTCCAAAAGTGGGCACTTAATCCTCTGAGAATCAAGAGAATGATAATTGATTTGATCCATTGGGATTCTATAGAATGGTAATGGGTTTTATCCATTGGGAATCTAGAGAATGGTAACTGGTTTGATTCATTTGGAATCTAGAGAATGGTAACTGGTTTGATCTGTTTGTATTCTATAGAGTGGTAATTGGTTTGATCCATTGATATTCTAGAGAATGTTAACTGATTCAATCCGTGAAATTCTGTAGAAAGGTAACTGGTTTGATCCATTGGGATTCTATAGCATGTTAACTGATTCAATCTGTGGGATTGTATACAATGGTAATTGGCTTGATTCATTGGGATTTTATAGAATGTTAACTGATTCAATCAATCGACTGGGAATTGCACATTTGACATTGCTTCATTGTGATAATTTAGAATGGTCTCTGATTTGTTCCATTAGGATTGAGTAGAATGTTAACTGATTTCATCAATTGGAAATCTATAGGTGTTACAGATTTAACCCATTGGGAATGTATAGAATGTTAACCAATTTTCTCCATGGAGTTTCTATAGAATGTTAACAGATTTGATCCATTGGGAATCAGTTACCATTCTATAGATTCCCAATGGATTAAGCTGGTTACCATTCTGTAGATTCCCAATGGATTAAACCAGTTACCATTCTATAGGATTTCAATGCATCATTCAATTTCATATGTTAGTATTCGGTAAAATGTTACCCAGATTGATCCTTTGTGATTATCTTGATTGGTAACTTATCTTGTTCAGCATGCCCTTATCAGATGGAAACTGATTTGATTCTTGACAATTCTATCAATGGTTATTTCAGGTTCTTTTTTGTGCTTCTATTGAATGAGATCTGCTGTAATCCATTGGGAATCTGTGGAATAGGAAGTGATTTAATTGTTTGTGTCTCTATTGGATGAGATTTGGTTTGATTTGATGTGGTGTTATTTGAATACTGACTTGATTCTTTGGCATTGTATCATGACGGTTGCCTTCATGCTGTCCAATATGAAAGAATGGGAGCTGTATTTAGTCTTTGGGATATTACTGAGTGTAAATGGCTGTTAGTGATAAAAGAAACATGCTGTCAAAGCTTTCCATCTTATACTCATCAGATGCAAGAATACCAAATTTCAAACGGATCAACATTTTATCCTGCATCATAGAAGGGTGTGAGTAGTTCACGTGAGCTCTAATTGGTTAAGACATTGCAATGGTAAATGCACCAGGGAGCTAATGCCATTTTCTCTTGCCCCCTTTCCCACCCTGCATGCTTTTCTTTATTCAAAGAAGCTGCAACATAGGAATCATAGAATAGAACAATGGAATCCCAACAGTGCAGAATGAGGTTGCACCCCTCCCCCCCCCCACTCCCCAACCACCAAGTCTTCCCCGACTCTTTGAAAGAGCATCCCCCAGTTCCGCCTTTCTTCCCTATCCCCGTAACCTTACACATTTATCGTGGTCAATCCACCTAACCTACACTTCTTTGGACACTAAGGGGCAATATAACATGGCTAATCCATCTAACCTACACATCTCTAAACAATAAGGGGCAATTTACCTTGGCCAATCTATACAACCTACTGATCCTTAGACATTACGGGGCAATTTAGCATGGTCAATCCACCGAACCTGTACATCTTTTGACTATGGGAGGAAAACAGAATATAGGGAGGAAAACAGAATATGTGGAGGAAACCCATGCAGACATGTGGATAATATGCAAACTCCACACAGATGGTCACTTGAGATGGAATCAAATTCATGTCCCTGATGCTGTGAGGCAGTAGTGCTAACCATTGTGCCACTGTGCCATACCATGATCTCTTTTTCCTTCAGAAAATGCTTTCTGCACGTAAACATATATGAGTTACATTGCAAACCTGACTGATAACCTTCAGCTGGTTGTCAGTGTAATTTTTAGCACACTCGGGATTATTCACCAAGTATTGTCCATTGGGAATGCGGAATCACATCTAATGTCAGACATTACGCTCTGGAATGATTAACCTCCTACCCCTTATATTTTTCAGATATGTATCTAGATCTGTAGTTGCTTTGTTGAGAATTTCTTTACACAGTTCAATGCACTCCATTTTGTGCTCACAAATGATATATAAAATGGCAGAAGCAGCCCAAAGAACTCTCTTTTCTTTAAGTGCTCATTGAGAAATAATTCTACCCACCATCCACCACAAGCCTACCTTCACTGGGCAATCTATGCTTTGGGGATTCTCCAGATCTCCACACAATAATATCATCTTATCATCAATCCCGTCAATAGGGCATGATTATTAATCACCATCCAAGCTTGATGCAAAATCAATGCACTTCAAATTATCATGCACAGATAATGGCTACCATACTGATCAAAGTGGGGCTCAACAAGTCTACACCGACTCTCTCATCTTACCAAGGCCCGTTCTTCCACCCTATCCCATAAGCCCCCATATTTATCATGGTTAATCCCCCAATCTTTGCAGACTAAGGATAATTTAGGGTGGCCAATTCACCTAACCTGCATATTTTGGACACTAAGGTGTAATTTGGCATAGCCAATTCACCTAATCTACGCATCATTGAACACTAAAGGGCAATTTAGCATAGCCAATCCATCTAACCTGCACATCTTTGGTCATTGTGAGGCAATGTAGCGTGGCAAATGCACCTAATGTGAACATCGTTGGGTCCCCAGAACAGTAGCTGAGTTTCTGGATTAATAGCGATTGTACCACTAGGCCATTGAGTCTTCCATGTTTGACCCATGAATATTCTACAGAATCCTTTGATTTGAAATCAATTGAAACTGAATGAGGCTGATTCATTATAATTAACACAACAGCAACTGATTAGATCCGTTCGAATTCTAGATCACCAGAACTGGTGATCAGTTCCAAAAATCTATACCTATTTCCCACCCTTGTCTTTGTTTGGTTTGGTTTGTTGCAATAAAAATGAATTTTGCTTTATAGCAGTTTTACTCATGTTTAATACGTTCATTGTTTGAGATGCTAAAAATTAGCAACTTTTTAAAAATATATTCTTTCATGGAATGTGTGCATCACTCGGCAAGGACAACATTGCCCATCCCTAATTGCCCCTTGAACTGAGCATTTCACTCAGACATTTTAGAGGTGCAGTTAAGAGCTGACCACATTGCCGTGAGTCTGGAGTCACATGTAGGCTGGACCAGGTAAGGATGACAGATTTCTGTCCCTAAAGGAATTGGTGAATCAGATGGATTTTTCTGACAATCAATGAAAGTTGCGTGTCACCATTACTGAGATTAATTTTATATTCCAGATTTCTTTAATTCAAGTTAAATCCCACCAACTGCCAAGGTGGGGTTTGAACACATATCTCTTGAGTATTAGCCTTGGTCTCTGTTGTGTTTCATTGGAATTCTATAAGAAGTAAATTGATTCTATAAATTGTCAATTGATTCTAAAATGATTCTATGTGATGTGGTTCTATAAGATGTAAGCTGATTGTATAAGAGGTAAACTGATTCTATAAGTTGTCAATTGATTCTATAAGCGGTAAATTGATTCTATATGATGTGATTCTATAAGATGTAAGCTGATTCTATAAGAGGTAAACTGCTTTTGTAAGAGGTAAACTAATCTGATTTATTGAGATTTTGGAGAATGGGAAGTGATTTTGGGTCATTGTGATTCCTATAATGGATAGGGAGAGTTTAGATTCTTGGAGAATTATAGAGTAGGAACTGGTTTTCCCCATTGCTATTCTATACAATGAGAACTAGTTTGATCCATCTGGATTCAATACACACTGAAAATGTTGATTGATTTGATGGCCTCCTATGATGCTTGGATCATTGGAATTCAGTAGTGTGATCATTGTTTTCTTTATCAGCATCCTAAAAGTCATTAACTTGTTAGAGAATATTAACTTTATCTGTTCATCCTGTGGGCATTGCTGGGCAAGTATTTATTACCCATCACTAATTGCCCATGAACTGAGAGTCTCATACAGCCATTTCAGAGGACCAGTTAAGAGTCAAACACATCACTGTTGGTCTGGAGTCCCATGTAGGTCAGATTGGGTAAGGACAAACAGATTTCCTTCCCTAAAGGACATCAATGATCCAGATGGGTTTTAACAATTGATGAGAGTTTCATGGCCATCAATATTGAGACTAAATTTATATTCTGGATTTTGCTCATTTAATTTATGTGGTGGGATTTGAACCTGCATCCATCCGGATTGCTGTAATCCCAGCACATTTCCACTGTCTCCCCACAATAAGCGAGTGAACACGTGCAAGTGCGTGAGTGATGCAAGTTAGCTGGGGCCTCAATCATTTACAATCTCTGGGTGGGAATCTTGGAACAATTCCATCCTCGTCATTGCTGCCAATGAGAGTGGAAAATTTGGCACTCAGCCAGATTTCCATTCATTGCAGCAGGACCAGAGAATCCTAGCCTTGAGTGAGTTTTCTGGTGCACTTGAGCATCAGGACTGAAAGGTGCAGTTACTAATTTAGCTAACAATATAAAGATAGATAGGAAAGTAAATTGTGAAGAGGATGTAAGGAGTAATTAGTCTCTGCCCCCATCTCCACACAACCAGTCATTGACACCCCAACCAACAGAAATAGTTCCTCCCCACCCCCCGGCCAATTCTTCCTTCAATTCAGTAAAACTTGACATGGACAATCAAATCACCCATTAATCCATTGAGTTTCCGGGGAACCTAAGCCTGGTTTGTGTAATCTCTCCCTGTAAAGTAACTCTGGAGTCAAGGTATCATCTGGTAAATCTACACTGCACTCGATTCAAGGTTAAGATATCCCTACCCAAGATTCAGTGCCCAGAATTGCTCACAGTAACTCCAGGTATTGAATAACCAGGGGCTCTGTTTAACTGAAGTATGACAGGTGTATTCTAGTCCATAAATAGAAAAGCCAGAATTGCGTTTGTCTTTTTTCTTGCCTTCTGGATTTATTCTGGACATTTTAATGAGCTCTATATTCTTGGCATCTTCACCTTTCAGCATCTCGAAAATACCTATTCTGTCATCTTTAGGTCCAAAGTGGAGGGTCTCTCACTTACCCACATATTGTTTTGCCTCTTCACTTAGCCTATAATAGTATCACTTTCTAATTTTATCATCTGCATTGCTTACAGTGCTGTCTATCTTTCGATCATTGCCAAATTTGAGTCTGTGGCCTTTTCTATCTCATCATTTGAGTTGCTAATGAATTCAATGAACAGCTGAGACTCCTGATAGTCAATTAAATTACCTGCAATTATTCTTCCGCTGTTGCCTACCATTTGGTCAATTCCATCGAGTTTTATAGCGCACAAAGAGGCCCCCTTGGTCCATTGTGTCTGTACAAACTGTCTATTTTCCAGCTGAGGCCTTGCATGGGATGGCAGTTTAAATGCTCATCTAAATGCTGCTTAAATGTTGTGAGGCTTCCCTCTGCTACCCCCTGTGGTAACTTGAGACCTTAAATAAATGTCATTAGGTGTGTTGTTTGCAAGAAGGATTTTCTTTATATAAGTAAAATAATTTACCAATAACAGCACTTCAGCAGATGGTTATGATAGTCATAACTATGATAATAGTAACACTAGTAGTCTTGCTTAGGAACACTCTCTTACAGACTGAAAAGTTGTCCAAAACCCATACACACTTTGAATCCTTAAGATGCCAGTAAAACATTTCTGTAGGAGAACCATAGGAAATGGTAAGCACTGCTGCTTCACAGATTTAGGAACCCAGATACGATTCCCAGCTTGGGTGACTATCTGTGTGCACATTCTCCCTGTGTCTGTATGGGTTTCCTCCCACAGTCCAAAGATGTGTGAGTTAGGTGGATTGACTATGCTAAATTGCCCCTCAGTGTCAGGGGGACTAGTAAATGCATGGGGTCGTGGGGACAGGGCCTCGCTGGGATTGTGGTCAGTGCAAATTCAGAATGCCAAATGGTCTTCTTCTGCACTGTGGGATTCTGTGAAAACACTTATAAGAACACTCTGTACTCAAAATGACATTCTAACAGTTGCTCTTCAGGCAGTGAGATCCAGTTTCCCAGCACCCTCTGGGTGAAAATGCTTTTCCTCAAATTCCTTCTAAATCTCCTGACTTTAAATCTAGGCCCCCTGCCATTGACCCCTCTACTAAGGAAAAATATTTCTTCCTATCTACCCTATTGTCCCTGATAATTCTGTACACCTTGATTAGATCTCTCATCTCTGCCTTCTCTGCTCTAAGGAAAACAAACCCAGCCTAACAAGCATCTCTTCGTAGTTGAAACGCTCCAGCCCAGGCAACACTCTGGTAAATCTCCTCTGCACTCTTTGTTTAGCTAGCCCATCAGAAGGCATTGGATAAGGTACCTCAGAAGAGACAAATTAAAGTTGAAGTGAATGGGATAGAAGGCTTGGCCTGGAGAGGCAATTCACCCGGATATTGCCTGAAATGGAGCATTTCAGTGATGAAGAGAGGTTTGTGAGGCTTGGGTTGTTTCCCTTAGAGCAGAGAAGGCAGAGGGAGATCTGATTAAGGTGACCAGAATTATGAGAGATGGAGAGATGGTTCAATAACCAGGGGAATAGTCTGGAATTCACTGCCTAAAAGGAGGACTGAATCAGAAACTCTCTTAACATTTAAGAAATATTTAGCTATTCACTCGCACTGTCATAACCTCCAGATTATAGGTCCAAGTGCTGGAAAGTAGGATTAGATCTTTGTTAGCTGGAGTGGACAGTGTGAGCTATAAACATCTATGAGTCTAATCTGTCTAATGTGCTGGAAGATCTCCAGAGTTCTGGCAGCATCAGTGCAGAGAGAAATGGAGATAATGTTTCACATCCTATGTGGCTGCTCTGCAGAAGACGATCTGTGACATACAGGCTGATGATTAAACTGTTTGGCCGCATTGCAGAAGTAATTTACATAGCCTTCAGATGCTGGAGTGGGATCCAAACCCAGAGCTTAAGGGCCCAGAGGAAGGGGCATTACCATTGCGCCACAAGGCCTTGAATGACTCACCCTTCTCCATAATAATAGACTGGAGCACTTTGCCCATTGTGGGTGTTTGACGAATGAATCATGGATTCTCATTACTAAGGCATGTGACTTGTGTTAGGGTTGGGGACTCGAGCCCCAAGGTATAATGTGAAGCCAGATTAGATGCCAATAATATTTTTATTTTAGCATTAATGAGAGGATAGGATCTGTCACTCCAGGAGTATTTTTGTTGACCCACTAATGATCTTTGACCAAAGCAAGCTTTATTCATAACATGGTTTAAATATAACTAACAAAATGAAGCAGTCTAACCTTTAACAGTTGAATAAAAGGAAACAACACTAATTTCTAACTTACCAATATTTCAGTACCAAATAATCAACATTTCTCTTACAGACTCAAATTCCACTTCAAATACAGTTAGTAAACCCAGCCATGGTTGATATAAAATGTTAACAGATAGGTTTTCAGAGTAGCTTGCAGACTTCTGTCTTCAAACACCAGCCAGAAATTAAAAACTGTTTCTCTGCTTAAAAACTAGCTCTTCCTAGTAAGCACATTATCACACGACTCTGCATGACTAATCAAAAACCCCAGCTTCCATTCTTTTACTCAAAAAAAACCCCAGGAAACCTTTTCACCTATAAACAAAAATCCATTAACTCTATCCTGTATGGATAAAATGAGTAATTATCCTGCTTTCCCAGCATCTGTGTTCCTCCAAGTATACTGACTATCTGTAAAAAAAAAACAGAATTTTAAAACATTCTGCTTACTGATAAAAAAAATATTATTACCACACTTGGAAATTTGGGGAAGAGCGTGGTTTCATTTAAACAGGGCCAGCTGTGGGGCATGAGGCTGGAGAATTTTAATGAGAAAGGGGATTGAGAGTTATGAGGACAAGGCGGGAAAGTGGGAATCGAGGTTTATCACATCAGGCCAGTTATGATCTTGTTGAATGGCAAAGCAGACTCGATGGGCTGAATGGCTTCCTTCTGATGCTAGGGTTATGGTCTTGTTTGGGTGTGAGTGTGGTTGGATGATATTATCCAGCTAGGATTCAGGCCTCTGATCGGAGGCATTCACATGGCCTGTTCAGTAAAGAGTCAGCACTGGCGATACCATCCCTAACTCGTTCTGTGTTTCCTGTGTTGCAGTATGGGAGATCGGACAGCTATCGTGTGGCTACCACACAAGGTGACAAGGATGACAAACTCTCGCCAAAAAAGGGCAAGGGCCAAAAACGGGATATGGATGACCTCAAGAAGGAGGTCGCTCTGGTGAGTAGAGAGAACGCAATGCTGTGAGATCCAGCTGACAAAAGTTATCGGGGGGTGGTGGAGTGGTGGGGGGTGGGGGGGGAGATGGGTTGCGGTGGGGATGGCTGTGAGCTCGCTGTAAAACAGCCACTGCATCTCTAACAACGTCAGGCCCTGACAAGCTGCAACTGCAGCTCAAGCTCATGAAGCTTCCCAGATGTTTACTGTCTGACTTCAGGAGTCCCCCAGCCGACCAGCACCGGGTGCTGGAATCCTCGGATCGAGGCCTGCTGGTGGAAGTTCTGGCCGGAGGCTCGAGCATTTGATTCAGAGAGAATTAGGGCGGAACCTGTCACACAAGAGCAGCTCAAAGGATAGAAATGTAACTCATCTCCTGACTCCATGAAGCCTGTCCACCATCTACAAGAACACAAGGCAGCAGTGTGATGGAACACTCCCCACTTTCCTGAATGGGTGCAGCTCCAACAATACTCAAGCAGCTCGACACCATCCTGGAAAAAGCAACCCCACATGATTGGTACCTCATTCACAAACACTCACTCCCTCCATTACTGACGCACAGTGGCAGTGTGTGTACCATCTACAAGATCCATTGCAGCAACTCACTAAGGTTACTTCAACAATACCTTCCAAACCCATCACCATAACAAACTAGGAGGACAGTGCAGCACCCCCTCAGTACTGACCCTCTGACAGTGCAGCACTCCCTCAGTACTGACCCTCTGACAGTGCAGCACCCCCTCAGCACTGACCCTCTGACAGTGCAGCACCCTCTCAGCAGACCTTCTGACAGTGCAGCACCCCCTCAGCACTGACCCTCTGACAGTGCGGCACCCTCTCAGCACTGACCCTCTGACAGTGCGGCACTCCCTCAGTACTGACCCTCTGACAGTGCAGCACTCCCTCAGCACTGACCCTCTGACAGTGCAGCACCCCCTCAGCACTGACCCTCTGACAGTGCAGCACTCCCTCAGCACTGACCCTCTGACAGTGCAGCACTCCCTTAGTATGGACCCTCTGACAGTGCAGCACTCCCTCAGCACTGACCTCTGACAGTGCAGCACTCCCTCAGCACTGACCCTCTGACAGTGCGGCACTCCCTCAGTACTGACCCTCTGACAGTGCAGCACTCCCTCAGCACTGACCCTCTGACAGTGCAGCACTCCCTTAGTACTGACCCTCTGACAGTGCAGCACTCCCTCAGCACTGACCCTCTGACAGTGCAGCACTCCCTTAGTACTGACCCTCTGACAGTGCGGCACTCCCTCAGCACTGACCCTCTGACAGTGCGGCACTCCCTCACCACTGACCCTCTGACAGTGCGGCACTCCCTCACTACTGACCCTCTGACAGTGCGGCACTCCCTCAATACTGACCCTCTGACAGTGCGGCACTCCCTCAATACTGACCCTCTGACAGTGCGGCACTCCCTCAATACTGATCCTCTGACAGTGCGGCACTCCCTCAGCACTGACTCTCTGACAATGCAGCACTCCCTCAGTACTGACCCTCCGGCAGTGCCCAGCTCTCTCAGTACTGACCCTCCGGCAGTGCCCAGCTCTCTCAGTACTGACCCTCTGATGGTGCAGCACTCCCTCAGTACTGACCCTCCGGCAGTGCCCTGCTCTCTCAGTACTGACCCTTTGGCAGTCATGATGTAGAGATGCCGGCGTTGGACTGAGGTAAACTCAGTAAAGTTTTACAACACCAATTTTAAATCCAACCAATTTATTTGATAGTAAGTTTGCGAGCTTTCGACTCTATAGCCTTCGTCAGGCAAATGCAGTGTTCAGAACACTGCATTTGCCTGACGAAGGCTATAGAGTCAAAAGCTCGCGAATTTACTATCAAATAAATCCTCTGGCAGTGCCCAGCTCTCTCAATCCTATGCCTCCATCAATCCTGCTGACTTTAACTCTTCCATTTACTGAGTTAGAACTTTGAACTGTGAATTATTCTCCTGGGCCTGATCACGTGAGTTAGCAAAGCCTTCAGTATCAGTCAGTGCGTGTGGTAACTAAAGCTGTCCACAGTTGTCAAATCAGGGCCTAACTAAGGTCTCTTAGCAGAACCAAATACTGAGTGCTGTCAGTGTGCTATGAATACACTCGAGAACTGGAACCACATCAAAAACTGCTCCATGACGTTGGCATGAATCCTTTGAGATTAATGCAGCCTAACACCGTCAAACCCCGCACTTTGATGATGATTTCTGCAGGGAGGATCTATATTTAGTTGCAGATGTGCCCACGTGCACTAAGCTCCTCAAGGTGAAAGATAATGTTCTGAAGGAGGACAGAATTCTCCATTATAATGTACTAGTGTGCTGTGTTCACAATTAGGCTGCATCCTCCAGCAGTCTGATTCAGACGCACATCATCATGTTATCCACAGGACAGTGAATCATTCTCTCTAAAAACCTGCTGCAATTAATAAAGAGGCAGAACTGGGGGAACGTTACACAGGCTAGAGAGGATGGCTGTGTAAGGAGCTTTACTCTGTATACTGCTCCTGGAGTGTAGAGGGAGCTTTACTGTATATCTAACCTCGTGCTATACCTGTGCTGGGAATATTTCATAGGGGCAGTGTAGAGGGAGCTTCACTCTGTATCTAACACCATGCTGTACCGGTCCTGGGAGTATTTATTGGGCACAGTGTAGAGGGAGCTTTACTCTGAATCTAACCCTGTGCTCTACCTGTCCTGGGACAGTTTGATAGGGACAGTGTAGAGGGAGCTTTACTCTGTATCTAACTCTGTGCTGCAGCTTTCCTGGGAGTGTTGGATGGGGACAGTGAGTGCAAGAAGTATTTGGCACACTCCTACTTGATGGGAATTTGTTCCTGGTCTCTGAAGACCTTCCAGATGTGGGGTGGAAGTTTGTTGCCAGCAGAAGGGACCAGCTGCCTGGTTTTGTTGTTTAATATACAGAAAGCAATTGGTGCCTTTGATTGAGGAGGGCGAGCATTTCCAGTCCAAAGCCTGATTAAATCTTTCCGAGCAAACATTTCTGATTCCCCCTTGGCCTCATTAAACATCTCGATGAACATCTGCCAGCCCCCTGCTATTTGAACGGAGGTAGACAGTGCTCATGTTTAATATTGGTTTCAGACTGTTTCCTGATTAGTAGTGTTTTCATGGGAGCGTCAGGAGGGAGGTGTGAACAAATATTCCCAGCTGTCTCTCTCTCTCTCTCTCTCTCTGTACTCCTATCCCAAACTTCTGCAGTGGGTAACTCACTTTCTGACTTCTCACAGCCTATCCACCATCTATAAGGCACAAGTCAGGGGTGTGATGGAAAGCTCCCCTTTGCACCCTGGATGGGTGCAGTTCTGAGAACCTTCAAGAATATGGACATCATCTCGGACAAAGTAGCCCTGCTCCATTGCCCATTCAACCCCTCTCGAGACATTTACGCAGGAACAGGAGGCCATTCAGCCCCTCTCGAGACTGTTACACAGAAACAGGAGGCTGTTCAGTCCCTCTTGAGCCTGTTGAACCAGAACAGGAGGGGATCATTCAGCCCTCAAATCTGGTCCACCAGGCTATCATTGACATATCTGAACCCTAAATCTTACATAGTCCTCCCTTGTTTCCAAATCATCCCATTCATTGATGGGAACAATCCCACTGTAAGAATTCAGAATGTGAGGAGTTGTTAGTCTGGGAATAGACAGAATTTAGGGGCTGGACATTTTGAAGAGGATAGTTTCTGCCTAAGTATTGCAGATTGTGTAGGAGCTACTGCTTCTTCATGGACTCCTCCTGTTCCAGTTTGGAATGAGCTGAAATTGGGAATTTCTCATCTGTGTCTCTCTCTGTCTTAGACTGAGCATAAGATGTCAGTGGAAGAAGTGTGTCGGAAGCACAATGCTGATTGTGTACAGGTTAGTGAGAAACTGCAGCTAGCATTGCACGCACCATTCTAACATCGACCCTCACTGTGTAACCCAGACAACCCACCCTCCAACCCTCACTGTGTAACCCAGACAATCCACCCTTCAACCCTCTCTGTGTAACCCAGACAACCCACCCCTCAATCCTCACTGTGTAACCCAGACAATCCACCCTCCAACCCTCTCTGTGTAACCCAGACAACCCACCCCCTAAACCTCACTGTGTAACCCAGACAACCCACCCTCCAACCCTCACTGTGTAACCAGACAACCCCCCCCAACCCTCACTGTTAACTCAGACAACCCACCCCTCAATCCTCACTGTGTAACCCACACAATCCACCCTCCAACCATCACTGTGTAACCCAGACAATCCACCCTCCAACCCTCTCTGTGTAACCCAGACAACCCACCCCCCAAACCTCACTGTGTAACCCAGACAACCCACCCCAATCCTCACTGTGTATCCAGACAACCCACCCCCAACCTTCCCTATGTAACCCAGAAACCCACCCCAAATCTTCCCTGTGTAACCAGACAACCCACACCCCAACCCTCACTGTGTAACCCAGACAACCCACACCCCAACCCTCACTGTGTAACCCAGACAATCCACCCTCCAAGCCTCTCGTGTAACCAGAAAATCCACCCTCCAACCCTCTCTGTGTAACCCAGACAATCCACCCCCCAACCCTCCCTGTGTAACCCAGACAACCCACCCCCCAATCCTCACTGTGTAGCCCAGACAATCCACCCTCCAACCCTTCTCTGTGTAACCCAGACAATCCACCCCCAACTTCTAACCTCTGTGTAACCCAGACAACCCACCCCCAATCCTCACTGTGTAACCCAGACAATCCACCTCCAACCCTCACTGTGTAACCCAGACAATCCACCCCACTCTGTGTAACCCAGAAATCCACCTCCAACCCTCCTGTGTCCAACAATCCACCCCAACCCCGTGAACCCAGACAACCACCACCTTGTACCCGACAATCCACCCTCAACCCCTGTGAACCCAGAAATCCACCCACCCTGTGTGTCCAACCCTCACTGTGTAACCAGACAATCACCTTCTGTGGACTCACTGTGTAACCAGACATCCACCCTAACCCTCACTGTGTAACCCAGACAATCCACCCCCAACCCTCACTTGTGTCCAGACAATCCACCCTCAACCCTCTGTGTACCAGACACCACCCCCTAACCCTCACTGTGAACCAGAAATCCACCCCCCAACCCTCACTGTGTAACCCAGACAATCCACCCCCCAACCCTCACTGTGTGTCCCAGACAATCCACCCTCAACCCTCTCTGTGTAACCCAGACAATCCACCCTTAACCCTCTCTGTGTAACCCAGACAATCCACCCCCCCCAACCCTCACTGTGTAACCCAGACAATCCACCCTCCAACCCTCTCTATGTAACCACACAGCCCAACCCAACCCTCACTGTGTAACCAGACAACCCACCCCGCAACCCTCACTGTAACCAGACAATCCCCCTCCAACCTCGCACTGTGTAACCCAGACAATCCACCCTCCAATCCTCACTGTGTAACCCAGACAATCCACTCCCGAACCCCTCACTGTTAACCCAGACAATCCACCCCTCAACCCTCACTGTGTAACCCAGACAACCCACCCCCAACCCTGACTATGTAACCCAGACAATCCACCCTCAACCCTCACTGTGTAACCCAGACAATCCACCCCCCAACCCTCACTGTGTAACCCAGACAATGCACCCTCCAACCCTCACTGTGTAACCCAGACAATCCACCTTCCAACCCTCACTGTGTAACCCAGACAATCCACCCCCCAACCCTCACTGTGTAACCAGACAATCCACCCTAACCCTCACTGTGTAAACCCAGACAATCCACCCCAACCCTCACTGTGTGTCCCAGACAATCCACCCTCAACCCTCACTGTGTAACCAGACAATCCACCCAACCCTCACTGTGTAACCAGACAACCACCCCCCACCCCTCACTGTGTGTCCCGGACAATCCACCTCAACCCTCACTGTGTAACCCAGACAATCCAACCCACAACCCTCTCTTTGTAACCCGACAATCCACCCTCAACCCTCACTGTGTAACCCAGACAACCACCCCCCAACCCTGACTATGTAACCCAGACAATCCACCCTCAACCTCACTGTGTAACCCAGACAATCCACCCTCCAACCCTCACTGTGTAACCCAGACAATCCACCTTCCAACCCTCACTGTGTAACCCAGACAATCCACCCCCAACCCTCACTGTGTAACCCAGACAATCCACCCCTAACCCTCACTGTGTAACCCAGACAATCCACCCCCAACCCTCACTGTGTGTCCCAGACAATCCACCCCCCAACCCTCACTGTGTAACCCAGACAATCCACCCCCTAACCCTCACTGTGTAACCCAGACAATCCACCCCCCAACCCTCACTGTGTGTCCCAGACAATCCACCCTCAACCCTCACTGTGTAACCCAGACAATCCAACCCACAACCCTCTCTTTGTACCCGGACAATCCACCCCCCAACCCTCACTGTGTAACCCAGACAATCCACCCCCCAACCCTCACTGTGTGTCCCAGACAATCCACCCTCAACCCTCTCTGTGTAACCCAGACATCCACCCTTAACCCTCTCTGTGTAACCCAGACAATCCACCCCCCCCAACCCTCACTGTGTAACCCAGACAATCCACCCTCCAACCCTCACTGTGTAACCCAGACAATCCACCTCCAACCCTCACTGTGTAACCCAGACAATCCACCCTTCAACCTCTCTGTGTAACCCAGACAATCCACCCTTAACCCTCTCTGTGTAACCCAGACAATCCACCCCCCAACCCTTCCTGTGTAACCCAGACAACCCACCCCCCAACCCTCACTATGTAACCCAGACAATCCACCCTCAACCCTCACTGTGTAACCCAGACAATCCACCCTCCAACCCTCACTGTGAACACAGACAATCCACCCTCCAACCCTCACTGTGTAACCCAGACAATCCACCCCCCAACCCTCACTGTGTGTCCCAGACAATCCACCCTCAACCCTCACTGTGTAACCCAGACAATCCAACCCACAACCCTCTCTTTGTAACCAGGAACAATCCACCCCTCAACCCTCACTGTGTAACCCAGACAATCCACCCTCAACCCTCACTGTGTAACCCAGACAACCCACCCCCCAACCCTGACATGTAACCCAGACAATCCATCCCTCAACCCTCCCTGTGTAACCCAGACAATCCACCCCCCAACCCTCACTATGTAACCCAGACAATCCACCCTCCAACCCTCACTGTGTAACCCGGACAATCCACCCTCAACCCTCACTGTGAACACAGACGATCCACTTCCAAACCCCTCACTGTGTAACCCAGAGAATCCACCCCCTCCACCCTCACTGTGTAACCCAGACAATCCACCCCAACCCTCACTGTGTAACCAGACAATCCACCCCCCAACCCCACTGTGTAACCAGACAATCCAACCCCCAACCCTCACTGTGTAACCCAGACAATCCACCCCCTAACCCTCACTGTGTAACCCAGACAATCCACCCCCCAACCCTCACTGTGTGTCCCAGACAATCCACCCTCAACCCTCACTGTGTAACCCAGACAATCCAACCCACAACCCTCTCTTTGTAACCCGGACAATCCACCCCTCAAACCCTCTCTGTGTAACCCAGACAATCCACCCCCCAACCCTCACTGTGTAACCAGACAATCCACCCCCAACCCTCACTGTGTAACCCAGACAATCCACCCTCCAACCCTCACCGTGTAACCCAGACAATCCACCTTCCAACCCTCACTGTGTAACCCAGACAATCGACCCCCGATTCTCACCGTGTAACCCAGACAATCCACCTCCCAACCCTCATTGTGTAACCCAGACAATCCACCCCCGATTCTCACCGTGTAACCCAGACAATCCACCTCCCAACCCTCACTGTGTAACCCAGACAATCCACCCCATTCTCACTGTGTAACCCAGACAATCCACCCCCAATTCTCACTGTGTAACCCAGACAATCCACCCTCCAACCCTCACCGTGTAACGCAGACAATCCACCCTCCAACCCTCACTGTGTAACCCAGACAATCCACCCTCCAACCCTCACTGTGTAACCCAGACAGCCCAACCCCAACCCCACTGTGTAACCCAGACAACCACCCTGCAACCCCATTGTGTAACCCAGACAATCCACCCCCCAACCCTCACTGTGTAACCCAGACAATCCACCCCCCAACCCTCACTGGTAACCCAGACAATCCACCCCCCAACCCTCACTGTGTAACCCAGACAATCCACCCCCCAACCTTCACTGTGTATCCCAGATAATCCTCCCCCGACCCTCACTGTGTAACCCAGCCAGTCCTACCCCCTCACCGACAATCACTATGTTACCCAGCTGATACCTCCCAATCCCCCCCACCCTTGCTGTGTAACCTAGACAATCCAACACCCAAAGCGTCTTCACCAGAATCTCACTCCATTGGATCCTCCCTGGCCCGAGCCTCACTGTGCAACCCAGCCTCCCTCCATCCCTGCCTCCCTCTATTCGAGTCTCCCTCCATCTAATCCCTCCCCATCAAGATACAAACTCTACTCCAGTTCAGCCATTAATTATTTTCCTGTGATCTCCTGTCTCTGTTTCTGTCTGTCACTCCCTGTTTCTTTTTTCTCTCCCTCTTTGTCCACCTCTCTATTTCTCTTTCTTGATCTGTCTTGTTCTCTCTCTGTTTCCATGTCTCTATATCTCTCTTTCACTCTCTCTCTGGCTCTGTTTCGCTCTCTCCCTGATGCATGTCTTTGGCTCTCTCTCTCTCTCTGGCTCTCTACCCCCATGCTGTTCCTCACCCTTTGACCTTGCCTTGACCATGTTGACCTTTGCTCTCTACAGGGTCTCACCCACGCCAAGGCGGCAGAGTTCCTGGCCCGCGATGGGCCCAATGCCCTGACCCCACCCCCCACTACCCCGGAATGGATCAAGTTCTGCCGCCAGCTCTTTGGGGGTTTCTCCATCCTCCTGTGGATTGGTGCCATCCTCTGTTTCCTGGCCTATGGCATCCAGGCTGCAACTGAAGACGCTCCAGCCGGAGACAACGTGAGCAGGGGTCGGGGTCATGAATCGGGTATGGTGGTGGGGGGGGGCAGCTTTGTCATTCCAAACCTGAAACCCTCCAAATGGTGGGGTCAAGTGACAGCTTTGGACTGAATGGCTTCTTGTGATGGACGGTTTATTCACCAACTCAAAATGTGCCTTGGGTTGGTCTAACTCTGTATTTAATGGGGGTGCCTTGGGTTGGTCTAACTCTAATGGGGTTCTGGTTCCCCTTTCCCTGCAGTTATATCTGGGCATTGTGCTGTCGGCTGTAGTCATCATTACCGGCTGTTTCTCATACTACCAAGAAGCTAAGAGCTCGAAGATTATGGAATCCTTCAAGAACATGGTACCCCAGGTAAACAAAAGAGAAAAAGTCCTGAGCAATCTTTGCCAGGGACTTGAGTTAACAGAGTTAACAGACATGAGAGAAACAGTAGCTGAGCAGAAAGGAACTGGTCAGGATGAAGGACGAGTACAGGGTGAGGGATGGACAAAGGGTATGTGAGGGGTACAGGGTGAGAGACGGATACAGGGTGAGTGACAGGTACAGAGTGTAGGACTGGGTATGGGGTATGGGACTGGGTACAGGTGTGTGAGAGGTACAGGGTGAGGGACAGGTACAGGATATACGATTGGCTACAAGTGTGGGACAGGGTAAAAGCGTGGGACTGGTATAGGGTGAGTGACTGGGTACAGGATATGGGACTGGGTACAGGGTGTGGGATGAGTGCAGGGTGTGGGATGAGTACTGGGTAGGGACTGGGTACAGGGTATGGGACTGGGTACAGGATGTGGGAGAGTACAGACATGGGATGGGTACACTGTGGGATGGGTACAGGATGAGGGACTGGGTACAGGATGAGGGACTGGGTACAGGATATAGGAGTGCGTATAGGGTTTGGGATGAGTTCAGGATCTGGGATGAGTACAGTGTGTGGGATGGATACAGGATGAGGGACTGGGTACAGGGTGTGGGACTGGGTACAGGATGTATGAGGGGTACAGGGTAAGAGATGGGTATAGGGTGTGGGAAACATACACGGTGGGTGACAGGCACATAGTGAGAGACGGGTACAGTGTGTCTGATGGGAATAGGGTGTTTTGAGTTATCCTCACCCTTCACGTTGCCCTCACCCTCCATGTTGCCCTCACCCTCCATGTTGCCCTCACCCTCCACGTTGCCCTCACTATGCCCCTGTCTGTCTCCTTGCAGCAAGCGATGGTGATTCGAGAAGGTGAGAAAACGCAGGTTAATGCGGAGGAAGTTGTGGCCGGTGACCTGGTGGAGGTGAAAGGTGGAGACCGAATACCTGCTGATCTGAGGATTATCTCTGCTCACGGCTGTAAGGTTTGTGATCTCCACCCTCTTACTCTGATATGTTTATTTATTCTGGGGACTTATTGCTCCTGATTCACGAACTCAATGTCTTTCCCACATTCTCACTCCTCACTTCCTCCATCTTTCTGTATCACATGGAAATTCTCATTTATCCCCTCTCTCCCCACATACCTTTCCCTCCCTTTCCCTGTCTCCTTCTCCCTTTCCCTGTCTCCTTCTCCCTTTCCCTGTCTCCTTCTCCCTTTCCCTGTCTCCTTCTCCCTTTCCCTGTCTCCTTCTCCCTTTCCCTGTCTCCTTCTCTCTTTCCCTGTCTCATTCTCCCTTTCCCTGTCTCCTTCTCTCTTTCCCTGTCTCCTTCTCCCTTTCCCTGTCTCCTTCTCCTTGCGATGACCCTCCTACTATTCCCTGTTCTGTCTCTCAGGTTGATAACTCCTCACTGACTGGTGAATCTGAGCCTCAGACCCGTTCACCCGACTGTACCAACGACAATCCACTGGAGACCAGGAATATCGCCTTCTTCTCAACCAATTGTGTGGAAGGTACAAAGTGCTTGTTTAGTTTATTTATTAGTGTCACATGCAGGCTTACATTAACATCACAATGAAGTTTCTGTGAAAAATCCCTTAGTTGCCACACTCTGGTGCCTGAGTGGGTACACTGAGGGAGAATATAGCATGTCCAATGCACCCACACAGCACATCTTTTGTATTGTGGGAGGAAACCATAGGAAACCCATGTAGACATGGGGAGAGCATGTAGACTCCTCACAGATAGGGATCCAAGCTGAGAATTGAACCTGGGTCCTTGGTGCTGTGAGGCAGCAGTGCTAAGCACTGTGCCACCCATGATCAGCCTGGTTGTGAGTGTGAGCATGCTCAGTGTGAGTGTGCTCAGTATAGGTGTGTGTGCGCTCAGTGTGGATGTTTGAGCATGCTTAATGTGGTTATGGGTGTGTGTGTGCTCAGTGTGGGTGACAGTGTGTGTGTGAGTGTAGTCAGTGTGTGCATTAGCATGAGCATGCTCAGTGTTGGTATGGGCGTGAGTGTGAATGTGCTCAGTGTGGGTGTGAGTGTGAGCATGTTCAGTATAGATGTAAGTGTGAGCGTGCTCAGTGTGGGTGTAAGCGTGTGTGTGAGTGTGAACGTGCTCAGTGTGGATGTAAGCGTGTGTGTGTGTGTGAACGTGCTCAGTGTGGATGTAAGCGTGTGTGTGAGCGTGAATGTGCTCAGTGTGGTGTGAGCGTGAACGTGCTCAGTGTGGTGTGAGCGTGTGTGTGTGCTCAGTGTGGGTGTAAGCGTGTGTGTGAGCGTGAACGTGCTCAGTGTGGTGTAAGCGTGTGTGTGTGCTCAGTGTGGTGTGAGCATGTGTGTGTGCTCAGTGTGGGTGTAAGCGTGTGTGTGAGCGTGAACGTGCTCAGTGTGGTGTAAGCGTGTGTGTGTGCTCAGTGTGGTGTGAGCATGTGTGTGTGCTCAGTGTGGGTGTAAGCGTGTGTGTGAGCGTGAACGTGCTCAGTGTGGTGTGAGCGTGTGTGTGTGCTCAGTGTGGTGTGAGCGTGTGTGTGTGCTCGGTGTGGGTGTAAGCGTGTGTGTGAGCGTGAATGTGCTCAGTGTGGTGTGAGTGTGTGTGTGTGCTCAGTATGGGTGTAAACGTGTGTGTGAGCGTGAACGTGCTCAGTGTGGTGTGAGCGTGTGTGTGTGCTCAGTGTGGTGTGAGCGTGTGTGTGTGCTCGTGTGGGTGTAAGCGTGTGTGTGAGCGTGAACGTGCTCAGTGTGGTGTGAGCGTGTGTGTGCTCAGTGTGGGTGTAAGCGTGTGTGTGAGCGTGAACGTGCTCAGTGTGGTGTGAGCGTGTGTGTGAGCGTGAACGTGCTCAGTGTGGTGTGAGCGTGTGTGTGAGCGTGAACGTGCTCAGTGTGGTGTGAGCGTGTGTGTGTGCTCAGTTGGGTGTAAGCATGAATGTGCTCAGTGTGGGTGTGAGCATGCTCAGTGTGGGTATCTCACCCTCTCCCCGTCCTCCTCTCGCTCTCCAGGCACAGCCCGAGGAATTGTGATCTTCACTGGTGACAGAACAGTGATGGGACGCATCGCTACCCTGGCTTCAGGATTGGACACTGGGAAAACCCCCATCGCTAAGGAGATTGAACATTTCATTCACATCATCACTGGAGTGGCTGTCTTCCTGGGAGTCACTTTCTTCATTCTCTCCATCATCCTGGGTTACTCCTGGCTGGAGGCTGTCATCTTCCTGATTGGGATCATTGTCGCCAACGTCCCTGAAGGCTTACTGGCTACAGTAACGGTGAGTGTCGATCTGACCCTCCCCTGTATTGTGATTCCCGGACTAGCAGGCTCAGTGTCAGCTCACAGAGAAAACTAACTCCAGGGCAGAAAGCAGCAGCTTGTGGTAAATGGCGATATTTCAGACTGGAGGGTGGAAGGCAATGGTCTTCCCTCCGGGTAAGTGTGGGGACCACTCTTTTTCCTGATGGCTAAAGAAACATCTTCAACATTGGAACACAGAATAAAATTTCAACACTGCCTAATGTTACCAAATTGGAGGAATGCTGGGTGTTCAGCATGATACCAATTAACCACAACAGGACATTGGCAGAACAGACAGGAGAGTGGCAGTTGGAATTGGACACAGGGAAGTTGATGGATTTGGTAGTTGATAGGGAGAGGCTATTCAGGCTGTATGGTCCATTTAAAGAGAGAGTGCAGGGCCAAAGGGAGCTTGTGGGGGAGAAAGAGGCGCAGTTAGTGTACAGATCTCCAAAGTTGGCAGGACGTGCTGAGGGTGCCATGAGCAAAGTATACGGGATCTGGAGTTTCAGAAATTGTGGGACTGAGTTAAAAAGCAGTATGTTATACTGAACCTTTTGAAAGTTCTGCTTAGATCACAAACTATAGCATTGTGTCCAGATCTGGGCACCACACTTTAGAAAGAATGCATGTGGATCCTTGAGAGGGTACAGGGCAAGATTGACCAGAATGGAGAAGAGGCCATCAAACACCTATCTGTTCCAAACCCATTTTCCAGCACTTGCTCTGTAGCCTAGTGTGCTATGACATTTCAAGTGCTGATCTAAATGCTGCTTGAATTGTGAGGGTCCCTGCCTCTATTACTCAGGCAGTGAATTACAGATTCCCTTCATCCTCTGGGTGAAAGAGATATTCCTTAAATTCTATGTCCCGTGGTAATTGACTCCTTTACTAAGGGGAAAAATTTTTTCCTATCTATCCTATTTACATCCCTTATAATTTTGTACACGCCAATCAAGTCCCCTCTCGGCCTCTTTGCTCGAAAGAAAAAAACCCCAGCCTAACTAGTCTCTCCTCATAGCAGAAATATTCCAATCCAGGCAGCATCCTCTGCACCCTCTCCAGCGCAATCACATCCTTCCTATGATGTAGCGACCAGAACTGACATAGCACTCTAGCTGTGGCCTAACCAGTGTTTTATAGAACTCCTTTGAAACCTCCCAATTCTTACATTCAATGCCTTGGCTAATAAAGGCAAGTGTTCATATTTTTTCCTAACCACTTTACCTATCTGTCCTGCTGCCTTCAGGGATCTTTTGACATGATTCATTGGAATAATGGAAATTGGAGGGCAGAATCTAGTAAACGTATACAAGATGATGACAGCTTTAGATAAAGTTATGTTATGTACAGGAATGGGATTAATTTAAGTCATACTGAATTCTCCTCTCACCTGGAGCATACAGGCTGTATTTCTCAACCCCTGGGTTTTGCTAATGTCCAATTTCCTATTCATTTTCTGTAATAGGATGAACTCAGAGGGTTAGTTTATTGCACTCATTTAAAACACAAGCGTTGCAATGATCCATTCAGCTAAAGGTTTGCCGCTTCTCCTACAGGTCTGCCTGACCCTGACTGCAAAGCGCATGGCTCGAAAAAACTGTTTGGTGAAGAATCTGGAGGCTGTCGAGACTCTGGGATCGACCTCAACCATCTGCTCAGACAAGACTGGCACACTGACCCAGAACCGAATGACCGTGGCCCACATGTGGTTCGACAATCAGATCCACGAGGCTGACACCACCGAGGATCAGTCCGGTAAAATAATCGGGAAACTCAGGCAGAGGCGGTGCCTACCACCCTCACCAATCTCACCGTGCTCACCCTCACCAATTTCACCCACCTCGCCTCGCCATCCTCGCCCACCTCACCATGCCTACCCTCAAAAACATCTTCACCAATCTCACTGTGCTTGCTCTTACCAGCCTCACTAAGTGATTCTTTGTGGGACCAAAGGTTTATTCACTGCAATTCATTCCATTCTGGTGTGGGATTTTTCTCGCCCTGTCTGCTTTTCTCGTTATCCTTTCTCACTCTCACTTGATCTGTGTCTGTTGTTCAAACTTTCTCTCTTCCGCGCCCTCTCTTCATCACTCTCTCTCTGTCACTTTGTGGCCCGTGCTGTTGCTCTGTTTCTTACACGTAGCCTCTTAGTATTGGATATATCTTGAGTTTTATTTCCCTCTGTGTTTCTAGGTGCTTCCTTTGACAAGAGTTCAATCACATGGGCTTCTCTGTCACGGATTGCTGCTCTGTGTAACCGAGCTACATTTAAACCTGGACAAGAAAATATTCCCATTCTGAAGGTAGGTCAGAGACAGACCAGCATAGGGGTCTGCACTGGCAGAGAAGAAGAGATGGCAGAACAGGATGGGCGGCCCCCTTTCCCCGGGCAGTCACTCCCTCTCGCTTGGGCGGGCGCCCCTCTCGCTTGGGCGGTCGCCCCTCTCACTGGGCGGGCGTCCCCTCTCGCTGGGCGGGCATTCCCTTTCCCTGTGCAGGCGCCCTTTTCCCTGGGCTCTTTACACTATCCCAGGATATGCCTTATTCTCCACAGGAACTCTTGCCCCAGGCAAGTTTCACTCTCCCTGGGCGTGTGAACCCTCCCCAGATTATATATTGCCACTGACAGTTGTATGCTCTGGATTAACTTTCTGTTTTATGAGCTTTACCTGAACACTGCCTCTGTCCCCCTCCTCACAGCGAGATGTTGCTGGTGATGCTTCGGAGTCTGCTCTGCTGAAATGTATCGAGCTTTCCTCTGGATCGGTGAAAGCCATGCGGGACAAGAACAAGAAAATCAACGAGATTCCTTTTAACTCCACAAATAAATACCAGGTGAGGATATTGCAACTGTTAGATAACTGCGTCTCACAGCAGTGACTGAATACCACAGTCCAAGCTATGTTAGCAGTTGTGGGTTTCAAACAAAAAAAATGGTTTTCACATGTAGATTGAAACTAACAACAACAAATAGATCACAGAAACTGTTTGTACAGCATCGAAACTGAGTCAAAACTGCAGCCTGTGAAACAGTCCAATAACATCAATATCAAATCATATGACTGTCTCTTGAAGTAATCACACAACCCCTTAAATATATAACCCTCTAAGCAGATCGGAAGGTAGAGACAGAAAATTGGCCATGGTTAACACTGCTGCCTCCAACATCATGTCCCAGTTTCATCAGGTCACGTGCAAAGTTTGCACGTTTTCCCCGTGTCTACATGGGTTTCCTCTACAAGTTCTGTTTCCTCCTACAACCTGAAACACATGTAGCTTAGGTGCGTTGGCCATGCTAAATTCTCCCACATTGTACTCAAACAGGCACCAGAATGTGGTGATTAGGGGATTTTGACAGTAGCTTACGTGTGACACTGATAAATAAACTTTAAACTTAATAAGTCAGATTGATACCTTTTAGAGTACAAGAGCAAGGAGGTTACATCTATATGAAGGATGGGAACACGTTGGAGAGAGTGTAGAAGAGGTCTGGGATTGATAAGTCTTTAATCAGTTGGAGGATTAAGGATTAGTGAGAAAGTGACTCTGGGATCAGCCATGATTTTATTAAATGGGGGACCAGGCTGGAAGGGCTGAATGGCATCTTCCTGTTCTTATTTCATATTGCAGTAAGAAGCGATACTCTGGGAGGAGGAAGGTGCGGTGGTCTGGTGTGGGCAGGTTGGTCAGTGAGGCCAGTTTATATGTAACAGATAGTCTCAGCTGCTCAGTGGATAGCCAACATGATGTTTGGAAAGATTTGGAGGCAGTGTGCAGTTCAGTTTGTATTAAATGGGGGTTTCCTTTGTGTCTGCAGCTCTCCATTCATGAGACAGAGGACCCGAATGAGAAACGCTACCTGCTGGTGATGAAGGGAGCGCCCGAGAGAATCCTGGACCGATGCTCAACAATCATGCTACAGGGCAAAGAGCAACCACTGGATGAGGAGATGAAGGAAGCCTTTCAGAACGCTTACATGGAGCTGGGAGGACTGGGAGAACGTGTGCTGGGTAAGTGCAAGGAGGAGCAGAGAATAGAGAAGAGAGTGTACCAACCCTCAGCACTGACCCTCTGACAGTGCGGCACTCCCTCGGTACTGACCCTCTGACAGTGCGGCACTCCCTCAGTACTGACCCTCTGACCGTGCTGCACTCCCTCAGTACTGACTCTCTGACAGTGCGGCACTCCCTCAGTACTGACTCTCTGACAGTGCGGCACTCCCTCAGCACTGACCCTCTGACAGTGCGGCACTCCCTCAGCACTGACCCTCTGACAGTGCGGCACTCCCTCAGCACTGACCCTCTGACAGTCGGCACTCCCTCAGCACTGACCCTCTGACAGTGCGGCCTCCCTCAGCACTGACCCTCTGACAGTGCGGCACTCCCTCAGCACTGACCCTCTGACAGTGCGGCACTCCCTCAGCACTGACCCTCTGACCGTGCGGCACTCCCTCAGCACTGACCCTCTGACCGTGCGGCACTTTCTCAGCACTGACCCTCTGACCGTGCGGCACTTTCTCAGCACTGACCCTCTGACAGTACGGTGCTCCCTCAGCACTGACCCTCTGACCGTGCGGCACTTTCTCAGCACTGACCCTCTGACCGTGCGGCGCTCCCTCAGCACTGACCCTCTGACAGTACGGTGCTCCCTCAATACTAACCCTCTGACAGCTGGCACTCCCTCAGTACTGACCCTCTGACAGTGCGGCGCTCCATCAGCACTGATCCTCTGACAGTGCGGCGCTCCTTCAGCACTGACCCTCTGACAGTGCGGCACTCCCTCAGTTAGTCTTTACTTAAGGAGTGATGTACATCTGTGTGAGTCAGTCCAGCAGAGGTTCACCATGCTATTTCCTGGGATAAAGAGGGTTTGTTTGAAGAGGACAGGTTGAGCAGGTTGGGCCCATACACACTGTTGTTTTGTAGAATGAGTGGGTTATCTTACCGAAACGTCTAAAGTTCTGTTAGGTGCTCGAGTAGGTGAGAGAGTGTGTCTCTCTCTGTTGGCAGTGGAGAAACCAGGACAATGTTTAAAAATGAGGAGTCTCCCACTAAGACAGAGATAAGGGGGAATTTCTTCTTTGTGTGCAGTGATTCTGTGGCATTCGCTTTCCCCAGAGAGTGTGTGGAGCTGTCAGAAAAATTAAAAGCTCAGATGGAGGGATTTTGGGTGTTGAGTGTTTTTGGGGGATAGTCAAGAAACTCGACTGGAGAGCAGAACCAGATCAGCCATGATCAGATTGCCACGATCTTACTGAGTGGGGTCGCAAGCTCTTCCTGCTCCCATTTCTAGTGATGTGCTGACCGTTTGCTGTGTGTGTACCTCTTCTCTGCAGGTTTCTGTCATTTCTACCTCCCAGAGGAGCAGTTCCCAAAAGGATTCGCCTTTGACACCGATGATGTGAACTTCCCGACAGAAAACCTGTGTTTCATTGGCCTGATGTCCATGATCGACCCTCCCAGGGCGGCTGTGCCGGACGCGGTTGGCAAATGCCGCAGTGCGGGCATCAAGGTACCCGTCAACTAGTTCTAGAGCTGGCAATGGGCAAGGGGGAATTAATGGGGAAACAAGAGTTTGAATTGGTTTTAGTGAAGAGAGGTCAGAGAGACAGAGGGCGAGAGAAGCAAAGAGAACGAGAGACAGAGGGCGGAATTTTCCTCTCCCGCCCATCACGGGGATTGTAGTGGGCTGGGGTATGCACCGTGCAAAGGTCCATTGATCTCAGGTGGGATTTTCTGGTCTTGGAACGAGTGCGGATGGAAAATTTCATCCAGGGAGCGCGAGGCGGAGAGTACGAGACAGGGAGCGTGAAGCAGCATCTTCCGGTGTTGGGTTAGGGGATTGGAATCTGGTTTGAACTCTGGTTAGGAGTTTGTCTTACAAAGCCTGTGGCCTAACTCTCGGTTACCTGCAGGTTATCATGGTGACTGGTGACCATCCTATCACAGCAAAGGCCATCGCAAAGGGAGTGGGAATCATATCGGAAGGCAACGAGACTGTGGAGGATATTGCTGCTCGACTGAATATCCCTGTCAGTCAGGTGAACCCACGGTGAGTCATGGGAGACAGCCAATCGAAAAGGCTGCATTTCGCTAAATGTAGCCTTGATGATAATGCAGAAAATACAGCATCCGTTTTGTGCATAGCAAGATTCCACAAACAGCAATTCAAAAGCCATCTTGTTTTCAACTTTAGCTTAGGAATCACTACTAGTGCTCAGAACGCGAGGATAATAGAATCACAGAGATTTACAGCATGGAAACAGACCTTTTGGCCAATTTCTCCATGCTGGGCATTTCTTGCCTGCTTTTGCCTTTATACCCATCTTACCCATGTAACTATCTAAACTCTTTTTAAAGACAAAATTGTATCTGCCTCTACTATTACTTATGACAGATTATTCCAGACACTCAGCACCCTTTGTGTGAAAAAATTAACTCCTCTAAACCCTTTTGTATCTCTCCCCTTTCACCTGACACCTATATCCTGTAGTTTTAAATTCCCATACCTTTGCAATAAGATATTGACTATCCAGTTGATCTATGCTCCTCATTATTTTATAGACCTCAATAAGATCACCCATAAACCTCCTGTGCTCCAGAGGAAAATTGTCCCAGTCTATCCAGAGTCTCCTTATAATTCAAAACCATCAAGTCCTAGTGGTATCCTAATAAATCTTTTCTGCACTCTTTCTGGTGTAATAATATCCATTCTACAATAGGGTGACCAGAATTGCACACCATAATCCAAGTGTAGCCTTACAAATGTCTTGTACAATTTCAACAAGATGTCCCAACTTCTGTATTCAATGTTCTGACCAATGAAAGCAAACATGTCGAATGTCTTTTTTACCACTCTGTCCACCTGTGGCTCCACTTTCAAGGAGCTATGGACCTGTACCCCTAAATTTCTCCCCAACCCCCTACCATTAACTGAATAAGTCCTGCCCTGATTCAATCTATCAAAATGCATCACTTCACATTTATCTAAATTAAGCTCCAGCTGTCATTTATCAGTCCGCTGGCCCATTGATCAAGATTCCATTGCATTCCTAGATAACCATCTTGACTGTCCACTATGCCACTGATCTTGGTGTCATCTGCAAACTTACTAACCATGCCTACTAAATTCTCATCCAAATCATTAATATAAATAACAAATAACAGTGAAACCAGCACCAATCCCTGAGGCACACCGCTGGTCACAAGCCTCCAGTTTGAAAAACGTCCCTCTGTTTTCTGTCACAAAGCCAATTTTGTATCTATTTGGGTACCTCGCCCTCGATCCTTAAGATTTAACTTTATGCAACAATTTACCATGTGGTATCTTGTCAAAGACCTCGTTAAAGTCCAAAGAGACAACATCAACTGCACTGCCCTCATCTACCTTCTTGGTTACCCCTTCAAAAAGCTCAATCAAATTTATGAGACATGATTTTCCGTGAAGCCATGCTGACTGTCCCTAATCAATCCTTGTGTCTCTAAATGCCTGTAGATCCTATCTCTCAAAATACCTTCTGACAACTTATGCACTACAGGTGTGAGACTCACTGGCCTGTAGTTCCCAGGCTTTTCACTGCAGCCCTTCTTAAACAAAGACACAACATTTGCCACCCTCCAAGCTTCAGGCACCTCACCTGTGACTATCGATGATTCAAATATCTTTGCTAGGGGAATTGCAATTCCCTCCCCAGCCTCCCATTAGGTCCTGGCGTACACTTCAGCAGGTCCCGGGGATTTATCTGCCTTGATGTGTTTTAAGACTTACAGTACCTCTTTCTCTGTAATATGTACACTCCTCCAGCCATCAGTATTTATTTCTCCAAGTTCCCTAATATTCAGTAAATACTGATGAGAAATATTCATTTATATCTCATCCATGTCTTGTGGATCTGCACATAGATGACCTTGTTGATCATTAAAAAGACCTACTCTTTCCCTTGTTACTCTTTTGCCTTTATGTATTTGTAGAGGCTCTTTGGATTCTCCTTTACTTTGAAGCAAAAGGCAATCTCATGCCCCCTTTTTGCTCTCCTGATTTCTTTCTTTAGTCCTAAACCTTCTGTACTGTTCAAAGGATCCATTTGATCCCAGCTGCCTAGGCATGTCACGTGCCTCCTCCTTCTTGACCAGGACCTCAATATCTCAAGTCATCCAGGATTCCCTATTTCTACCAACTTTGCCCTTTACTCTAAATGGAACCCTGAACTCTGGTTAGCACACCTTTAACGCCTTCCGCATACCAGATGCCCGTTTTCCTTCCCACAGAGTCCCCCATTAACTGTTGAATGTTCCTGCCATCAAAATTTGCCCTTCCTAATTTAGAATTTTAACTTGTGGGCCAGACCTAGCATTCTCCATAGTTATCTTAAAACTAATAGAAGTATGGTCACTGGGCCCAAAGTGATTCATAGAACATAGAACATTACAGCGCAGAACAGGCCCTTCGGCCCTCGATGTTGCGCTGACCAATTAGGAACAAGCAGTGACCCTCTAACCTAAACCATTCCCTTTTCATCCATAAACTTATCTACTAACCTCTTAAATGCCACCAAACTTGGCGCATCTACAACTGACGCAGGCAAGGCGTTCCATACCCTTACCACCCTCTGGGTAAAGAACCTACCTCTGACATCCGTCCTATAACTACCACCCCTTAATTTAAAGCTATGTCCCCTCGTGCTAGCTTTCTCCATCCTAGGAAAAAGGCTATCACTGTCCACCCTATCTAAACCTCTAATCATCTTATCTGTTTCAATAAGGTCTCCTCTTAGCCGCCTTCTTTCTAACGAAAACAACCTCAAATCCCTCAACCTCTCTTCATAAGACCTGCCTTCCATACCAGGCAACATCCTGGTAAACCTCCTCTGTACCCTCTCCAATGCCTCCACATCTTTCTTATAATGCGGGGCCAGAACTGCACACAATACTCCAAGTGCGGCCGCACTAGAGTTTTGTACAGTTGCAACATGACGTTGCGGCTCCGAAATTCAATCCCCCTACCAATAAAAGCTAAGACTCCATATGCCTTCTTACCAACCTTATCGACTTGATTGCCAACTTTCAGGGATCTATGCACAAATACACCAAGATCCCTCTGTTCATCAACACTATTAAGAGTCCTACCATTAGCCCTATACTCTACACATTTGTTATTCCTGCCAAAGTGAATTACCTCACACTTTTCCACATTAAACTCCATTTGCCACCTCTCGGCCCAGCTCTGCAACTTGTCCAAGTCTCTCTGCAAACTATAACACCCCTCTTCACTATCTACCACTCTCCGACTTTGGTGTCA